>OY856411.1:286846838-287446838 GCA_963693085.1 Alisma plantago-aquatica
AGACAATGGCTATGTCATGGGCAAATTTGATTCTACTCTATTTCTAAAACACACTTATAGCAATTTTCTTATCATTCAAATTTATGTTGATGATATCATATTTGGCAGAACTGATCTTGATCTTTGTAAGGAGTTTAGTTATCTTATGTAGAGTGAGTTTGATATGAGTATGATGGGTGATCTTACTTTCATCCTTGGCTTCCAATGAAGCAAACCAAAGATGGAAAATTCATCAACCAAGGCAAGTACACCAATGAACTACTCAAACACTTTGAAATGGAGAACATGAATCTGATGGAAACACCCATGTCCAACACTGCCAAACTTGATAGAGATGAAGAAGGTGAGAAGGTAGATGAGAATCTCTATAGAGGTATGATTGGAAGTTTACTTAACTTAACTATCTCTAGACCTGGCATTATGTTTAGTGTTGGCTTGTGTGCTCGCTTTCAATCAAATCCTAAGAAATCTCATCTTATAGCTGTTAAGAGGATTTTAAGGTACCTAGCCAAGACTCAAAACTTTGGACTATGGTATCCCAAGTCAAGGGACTTTACTCTTACTACCTATAGTGATGCCGATTATGCAGGTGCTTGATTGACAGAAAGTGCACAAGTGGCACTTGTTTCCTCCTAGGACCATGCTTGGTGTCTTGGTTTTTTGAGAAACAAAGCACCGTGGCATACCTATGGGTGTGATAAATGGATCCAATGTGTAGGTAAAAAGACCCTTACCTTCTAGTGTTGATAGGGATCAATACCTTGAATATCGTTGAACATAGGTTATAGAGGAGCAAATGGCTATAAACCATATAATGAAAAAAATATGATAAAATACATACGTTTTCTTTAAGATTTTAAAGTTTTGTTCTCTTATTTATTTTATAAATGCGAAGACACATGGTTGTTTCAAATACATAAGTACGCCGTCGGTGAAGCATGCAAAATTACAAAATTCGTTCATAAATGCTAAGACATGCGGTAAGTGCAAATGCATAGGTACACTGTTCATGAAGCATTTGAAATTGCATTAATAAAATAGACTCTTGGCAATTATAAAATAAATACAGTAACAAAACTTTAAAAAACTTCAGTTTCTTTAAGAAAACACATGTATTTTATCATATTTTTGATTATGTGTTTTGGCCATTATCTCCTATACCACCTATCTTCGAGGATATTCAAGGTATTGAACCTTGTCTAAATCCAAGTGTGAAGGTCTTTTTACCTCCACATTGCATCCATTGACCACACCCATAGGTATGGATCTTTTTGTTTTTGATGTACATTAGGCCCTTTCATCTCCCCTAGTTTGGAGCTGGTTTGTACACATTCCTTGAATTTTGGCTACATATAATGGTGAGGTTCTGTTTACAAGTTTAAATCTCAATGTCAAAGTATAATGATTTTTTACTATATGTTCAAGGTTCTCAAAACATATATATAATTGGTAATACAAAATGTCATATCATAAAAAGGTCACTTTGTTCAAACAAGTACTATATGCAAATATAAGAGACTTAATCGTATCATATAAGCAAGCAATATCATATGTTAGATCAATAAGAGGATAACAAACATACTTTAAAGTCAGAGTCAAGATTTTAGAAGTCCAATTAAATTGGGGTCAAGGTCTTGGCACATAAATATGTACACATGTATCAAAAAGTTAGGCATCAACATTTAGGGTCACAAGGACCATTTTAGGGTTTTAAAGTCTCTTTAATGATCTAAGGTGGGTATCTTGTTAATGACCAATATTCCATATTTTTGAGTATTCAAAACTAACATCATGTTCCAACATCATTTTAGTTTTAAAATCGAGGGATGGTCCACACCTAATTCATAATGGACACTTAACCCTAAACCATTATCAAAGGTTCAACTTATCATTAATATAAGTCAAAGACTCAAGATAATGATGTCCAAAAATTGTCAACATGATTTCCAAGTTTAGAGAGGGGAAATATAAGATTTTATAACCCATTAGAGTCAATTATCACAATATTAGGGTTAGAAGCCTCGATATCCATCATAATTCCATGCACACAAATCATTATGTTTAGATTAAGGGTGAATGAGCCATCAAAATTAGGCTTCATCCTCAAGATTCATCTCGTAAAAAACCAGATACATGAGTACATTAACGATCCATTAATAGAGTCCCATAGTCATAAACACTTTGGCGAAGTCATTAGATAAAAAGATAATAAGAAGTTGTGTCTGGGAATATTAGTGCAACAACGATATGAATCGACCTTTGAAACTATTTTTGATAGAATCCTTGTGATTTTTAGATCAAAACTGACTATTTACTTATAATTTTTAAAGTTATGAATTGAAAGATATGATTTTTAGAAAATGATAGCAATTTGTTGGAACTTCCAGCAGAGGGGAAGGAAATTATTGAGAAAATGAAATAAAGGGAAAATGACTTGTCATTCAATCCACGATTAGTGCTAACTAGCACGTCATTCATGCGATTGACTCGAACTCAGCCCACTAACCCATGCATGGAAGAGAGGGGGGCATTGGTTGCTGGTCTTGGTCAATCTTTGACCGAGATCTAGTGATCATAGTCGTCGCCCCATTAGGGCAAACCCGTGTGAGGCCCCAACGTTTGGCAACGAGCTGCTTACCGTAGGAAAAAGGGAAAATAAGAAAGGGAGGTTCCAGGGTCACAAAAGGTGCCACTGAGATTCATGGCAAAGCAACAAAGTTGATGGGGGTGTTAATTTATAGGTGTTGGAGGCTAGGGTTAGGGTAGCGAGGTGTTTAGGTTAGGAAATGGTGGCAACTTATATTTCTTGGTGTCCAAGACTCAGATTGAGTCAAGAAAAGGGAAAGGGAGGATCTGTAAGGAGAGAGTGAGTGAAAGAGCAAGAAATCGGGGTGTGAGAAGGGCTTGTAGGTGCTCGGGCTATGACTAGGGTTAGCAAACTGCTGGCCTCGCTCACCCATCTCCTACTTGAGGTAGGAGACGAGTCCATTGCCACTCGATCGTGACCTAGCCGTCATTGGTCGATGCTGAGCTTTAGTTCCAATAAGATTTCAATGGTTCTTTATGGGTAGATTCCAATTCATGGAGGTGCAAATGGGTCGGGTGGCCCACGGGAGACATTGGGGGATAAATGGGCGAGGGGCCTAATTAATGAAATAGGAATTTTAGGGAAATTTAGTGTGCAAATATTAGAAATTCATAGGAAATTGTAGGAAGCTTCGATTGAACTCAAATTTGGATCATAAGCTCCACTTAGGTAGTAGAACATGTTTGCAAAGTTTCAAACCATGATGAGCATGGATGATCAAGATATAAATCAAAATATTTGAGAGTATATGCAAGCTAGTGTTTAATGAAAATAGGTGTGTATACTTGATTCCAAACATGGATTCTCATTTAGTATCATCATAGGGTCATTGATCATGGAATTTATTAGGAGTGAGAAAAATCAAGGTAATTGAGGGTCAAAAGAGTCATTAGGTCAATAATGTGCCAAAATGCACATAATCACAACTTTCTCCACAAAATTCATACAACGAAAATTCAGTGGCCCTTATGTATTTATCATGATGTTATTTTTACCATTAAAAATTCTTGGAATCTGTTAGGACCCTACTATCTATTGCAAGACTTATACACACAAACAAATTCCCTAGGACTAAAATTCCAAGGTTTTACCTTAACCACTGCACGACAATCTCACCCGCAAGTGACATATCTTACCTACAAAAATTCATAATAAAAAAAAAACATTTTAAAGAATCTGTTAATTGATTCAAATGAACTAGGAATACTATTTAACACAAAAGGATTGTTGATCGTTGATTATATTAAGTGCATGAATAAAAAGACTAATACAAAGCTAAGTTTATTGATGAATGGGAATACTAGGGTGAGTGGGTTTCACCACCACTACCTACGTTCGCTCTCTCACTACATCACAAACAAGAATGAAAAATAACATTAAGGCCGGGTAAATCCCCTTTGGTGTTAGGATTAAACTTGGAAAAATATCACACTAGGCTCATTGTTCTGTTACTAAGAGATTGTATACCCATCACCTTATATTACACCTATCTGACACGGACACGAATATGGACACAAACACGGATACGGACACGGGACACATCAATTTCAAAAAATATAGGACACAGAAACGGCGTTAAACACGTCTATATATACATATATTTACATTAATAGATATAGTTAAAGACATATATATGTATATAATTTATTTGTAAACACAACAAGCTCCATAATTCTTACCAACAATAGAAAAAATGATCACCATGATATCCACTTTATATTCACATTTGTATTCAAACCCACTATGCTGATGCTAAAAATTTAGCATACAAAAAAATATATTAAAATCATGAGGAAGAAGAAGGAATGAGTTCCTAGAAAGGGAAGGAAGTTGCTTCTAATGGCTTCTCTAGGTGTTGGCAGCTCCCAATGCAAATGGTTGTCATAAAAGCCTGCTGCTTATGGTGGCTTTAACTCCTACTGGTTGCTGATGCAAAGGATGCTAGTAGTAGCTCCATCTCTTTATGGTAGGTTCTTCCATCAACTTCAGGACCTAGATGCTATTTGTAGCAACTGCTGCTAGAAGTGGTTTCATACACTCTTTACATGAATAACAACAATTAGAGGGTGAAGGTAGTTGGTCACATCTCAAGGGAAGGGATGAGGTGTTTGGTGAGGAGTTGGGGTTTGGTTGAGGAGTCTATGGGTTGGGTCTTATTTTCTCTTTTCTTTTTAATTAGATATTATGTGGGTTGGGTTGGTCGTGTCCAGTAAGCATCCTAGATGTGTCTACACTGTGTCCATCTTGCAAATGAAATATATATATGAAATTGGACATGATGGAGGAGTGTCCACCGTGTGTCCACGCGTGTCCAAGGCATGTCCGATTTGGACACGTGTTAGACACGGACACGACATCCTCCATGAAGTGTCTGTTCTTCCTAGGTCATTGATCATGGAATTTATTAGGAGTGAGAAAAATCAAGGCAATTGAGGGTCAAATAAGTCATTAGGTCAATAATGTGCCAAAATGCACATAATCACAACTTAATCCACAAAATTCATACAATGACAATTCAATGGCCCTTATGTATTTATCATGATGTTATTTTTACCATGCAAACTTCTTGGAATTTGTTAGGACCCTACTATCTGTTGCAAGACTTTTACGCACTAGAAAACTCCCTAGGGCTGAAATTCCTAGGTTTTACCTTAACCACTGCACAACAATCTCACCCGCAAATGACATATCTTACCTGCAATAATTTATAATCAAAACCAACAAAAAACATTTTTAAGAATTTGTTAATTGATTCAACCGAACTAGGAATACTATTTAACACAAAAGGGTTATTTCGTTGATTACACTGTGCATGAATAAAAAGACTAATACAAAGCTAAGTTTATTGATGAATGGGAACACTAGGGTGAGTGGGTTTCACCACCACTACCTATGTTCACTCTCTCGCTGCATCGCAAACAAGAATGAAAAATAACATTAAGGCCGAGTAAATCCCCTTTGGCGTTAGGATTAAACTTGGAAAAATATCACACTAGGCTCGTCATTCTGTTACTAAGATATTGTATACCCATCACCTCATATTACACCTAACTAAATCTCTCATCAAGGATTTAATGAAGACAATTGACATCCTAGATCTTAGGTTCAAAGTTCTCTGCACCCAAGATCATGATAAACATATAAACTTACTGGTCAGAATAAGCATACATGCATAAAACATTGATTCAAAATGTAACATGGTTTGTATAGATTTAAATGTTGTAAAAGAACTAAAGCTCTCATCAAGGACTTAACGAAAGAAAATTGACATCCTAGATCCTGGGTTCAAAGTTCTCTACACACAGGATCATGATAACTATAAAAACTTATTGGTCATAACAAGAATACATGCATAAACATTGATTCAAAATGCAACATGGTTTGTAGTTAGATGTAGTAAAAGAACCAAAGTGGATAGTAGGGCTACTCTCCACTCCCTAGCATAAGAAACAATTCTCTCCTCATAACAAGACCAGAATAAACAAGGGAAAAGTAAAAGATAGCCATATTCTCTTTGGGTAGAAAAGATGTAACCTGGGTGTGTGCGATAACAACTTTAATGCCCGTAGATGGGGCTGATCCAATGCAGTAGCAGAATACACCCAAGACTGTCGTCGGGTGACCCTTCTTCTGTGTCATCTTTCTTGCTCAGATCCAATTCATGAATGAAGGAGCAGTAGGTGGAAAGATGGTGGTAGAGGCTTCATCAATATTCCTCTTTTGAGGTCAGAAGGCCAAACCTTAGTGGAGGGGTGGTTGTCGCTTGATATGGTCATCTTGTGGCTTCATGAATTTCAACAACCCGACGGTCAAAGAAGAGACGCCTCTCAGGGAGGCTGGAGGCTTGTATTTATGTGGTAGGTTAGGGTTTGGAACTCTCCCTCTGAATCCATCAGTAATATCGTTGGTGGGAGGAAGACAAAGAGTCCCGTGACTCTCAATATTCTATCAGTTGCAGGATACATGATTTTTGATCATTTGGTTTAAGCAGGTTCTTCATTAGTTATAGCAAGCATGATTTTCATCACTACACAGTGCTAGTTTGGCATCGATAGAAAAGTGCAAAATTTTATCCGTGGGTGTGTAGGAGTTTCTTCAGTTGTGGAGTGCAAGAGTTTTTTCGTTGGCAAATGCAGAGGTGTCATTGGTTGGCAGAAACCAAAGTCTTCTTGGTAGGCACATAGAAACTTCATTGGTAGGTGGGGCACTGTATTTTCTTTTGTCATTGGCATTGAAAATCAGTGGAAGGTGACAAGTAGGAGTTCCATCTGTAGGCGGTGCAAAGGGTTCATTTGTTGAGAAGTGCCAAGGATTTCATCAGTAGTTGATGCACAAAGATTACCATAGGTACTGAATTTTCATATGTAGCCGGACAGAGAGTTCTAATTGGTCTTTAGCCGTTGGATTTTTTTCGGTTGGCAGCCACTAGATCCTCATCATTTGATGAGTGTGGGGTTCCATTGGTACATGCACACATGACTTTCATAGTTGGCAAGGATGCATATTGATGACAGGAAAAAAAATTACACCACCAGGGGGTATTGCCGTGTGAAGAAGGTTCTGTGCCGTTGAAGTTACCACCGATGAAACCATCAATCAATGAAGGGAGGAACCAATGAAAATCTAGTTCAGTTATTAAAATAAATCTTATAAACACTAGTAGGATAGCGGGACCACCATCTCCTACGATGGTATGTAGAGATTGTAGCTCAAACATGCCAAGAAAACCAATGAATTAGATAAAAATCCCAACAAAAGACATAAACTAAGGAAAACCTATATGAAGCGAATTCTAAAGTAGAACGAGGAATATGAATGCAAAACTAAGCTAAAAATGCAACTCAAACTAGGATGAATGTGCATTCATCAACATTCTTGGGGGTGTCATAACCTGGGGGATAATCCACATCAAAGTCCTCCTTAGCAGATAAATAATGTCTTCTGTTTACATGCTTCTTTCTTAGCATTCATCATTGGGTTAAAGTCATCCCTCACTCTTTGATGAAATTTCTTGCATATTTTTGCATTATTATCCACATCGATAATGTGTGCCTTAAACCTAGTATTCCTCAGCCACCAATTTTTTAGTTGCAATAGTTATGAATCACTAGTTGCCTATTGCCACCAAAAGCTTAGCAATGCCCCCATGCAGAATTTGGACCCTTTTTAGCACTCTAGTTCATCAACTTACCCTTGCCATCTGCTTGCCCAGCCCCCATGCTGTCAACATACAAAGAACCTTTTCTAGAAGAATTGCCGTCTCCTAAAAAATACAAATAAAAGCACAAACTCTTACTACTTTCAAATCATTGTGCTTGCATTAAAAACCTCCAGGTGTGGTTATGTAACACTTCATTAGAAACATGTGGAAGTAATGTTTGATTTTTTTTCTTTGATAAAATAAATAAATAAATGTATCACCTTTTAAGATCTGAAATTATCTTTTAAATTTTACGAAATGGTTTAAACTTTATTCTAAATAGAGCTAAGTTAATGAAAGTAGTTTATCATACCAATGATATTGGACTAGTAGGTATTATTTTAATTATAATGTATGAAATATACTATTAATTAGAAGTTGTTTTAAATAAATGAATTTTGAAAGAAAATTTTAGGTCTAAAATTTTGAAAGTAATATATACCCCCATGATCTAATATTCAATCTTCATTTGTGATCTTAATCTGAAAAAAAATCTTAGATAGTTTTTTTTTTCTTCTGGAAAAATGAAATCTTACTAGATAACATACATTTATATACATATCAACTTAGACCTTCCAGAAAAAGCTTGTTTAAACAAAAAAACCTCAAATTACATGTACATGTAAGGTTTATGCAAAACAAAACACATATATTACACAGATTTGATAAGATATATACTTAGATATGTAAGTTTTAGCATGAGACCTTTCATTTTGGGTAGATCTACAAGTTTAGATCTATAGAATAGAGGTAGAATTAGGTTAGGATTAGAGAGAAAATGTGGGACCAGAGACAAGGGTTAGAATTATACTATCATTCGTGGTTGTTGATTGTTTTTCTAAGATGGTTCACTTCATTTCCTATAGTATGACTTCAAACATCTCTTGTATAGCCCATCTTTTCTTTAAAAAGGTAGTCAATCTACACAAACTTCTGACCACTAAGGTGTCTGACTTTGATGTGAAATTTATTTGCTACTTTGAGTAGACTCTATGGAAAATTTTTAGTACCCAACTCAAATTCTCTTTTGTCTTGCATCCTTAAACTAATGGTCAAACTGATGTCGTCAATAGGAGTTTGGGTAAAGTTTTGCGATGCCTTGTGGGTGAATCCTTAGGAAATTGGGATTTTTTTTCCGTACCACTATATTTTCTTACAATAGTTTTGTCAATAGATCCATAGGGAGAAGTACATTTGAAGTTGTTCATGGATACTATAGAGAGACACAAATATGAGAACTCCTAACTTATCTTTTACTAATGACAAAGGACACCTATTTATAGGTACTTTGTGTGGCATACAATACCCATTCACATAAGGTGGTGACTAATCCCATACTTGACCTTGTACAACATATATTAACAACGCTAACAACCCCCCTCAAGTTGGTGCATATATATCATAAATGCCTAGCACACTTCACAAAAATTGAACCCGACACCCATTTATTGACTTAGTAAACAAATCAACTAGCTGATCTTCTAACTTAACTTGCATGGCTTAGTCCCACATTGGCTACCAACCATCTACTCTTAGCTCTGGGTGCCAATATAAAAGCTTTATTGTGTCAGTTGTCTAGACACACTGTGGATTATGGATCAAAGTTGCAAGTCATTTTCATAATTTAATTTCCCTAGCTATTCGATTTCATTAACTTTGTTTTATTCTCTTCTATTATCTCCAATTGGGATGTCAACCTCCAAAAGACAATTATGAAGGATTCTTGTACAAATAATAATATATACAACTTATAAGTTGAGCACCACATTAGTCCTTAGTAGCACTCATGCATGACTAGTGCGACAATAGAGAAAAGATGTGATGGGAAATAGGAATTCTAAGAAACCGTACAAGCTCGATGGTGATTGGGTTTAGGTTGTGTTTTAGGGGGAACTCAAAGGAGGCCGTGCTCCAGACGATGATGGTAGCTATTAGAAGTACGTGATGATCGTGACCTCTACATCTCTTCCATGTAGATGGATGACTTGCAATTGCATGAGTTGATTTGAGGCGGTGCTAAGGCACCCTGGAAGGTGGTCTAGATCCTTCACTAGGTTTGGGGCTTCATATGTAACCAAGACTATATGACATGTGATGCCAAAGGAAACTAACACATTGGCTTTGAAGATAGGCAAGTAGGGTTGTGTAGCCATAAACCACATGACTTTCACAAAACCCGCTACTCCTACCCTATCTATGAAAGTTAGAAAACTAATTTTAATGTACAACATGGTGTACCATACATTAGAAAACTTTGGAGACATACTGATATGTAACACATCTTGAAGAAGAAGAACAAAGGAGATAAATCGAAATAATTCTATTTCTCAAATCATATTCAACTGCTTGGACAAAGATCCCGAGGCTAGCTTTTATAAGACTAGATGACTTGACCTACAAGTAATGGAAATAAACTCCTATTTAATAAAATTCGGAATTGAATAAAAACTATAATAAAGAAAGGCATAGAACATTTACTATTAAGTACAATAACTAGATAATTTGCACTTAGGTCCCGAAATATAAAAATGAAGAAAAAACAAATAAAATAAAGCTTAGGATGTCCTACATCACATACTTACATGGGGTCTTTACTAATGTATATAGCGATGTGGTTCTCTCCTTCTGCCTTGGCGGCAAACCTCATTTAGGTTGACGTACTTGAGGAGGATGGGGTAATTACACTAAGCTCCAAATTCTTTTAAATATCCTAATAGATTGGTTAAGGGACATCCCATTCAATTATGTCGTTGTAGCTTCACCTATGAGTATATTTGGTAGGTGGAGGACATTAGGTAAGGAGAGGGGAAGGGAAAAAGCCTATTCCATGAAAATTAGGATGGAGAGATGAGAAAGAGAACATTGACGTCTACTTTTTATATTATCTTTTTTCTTATGTGTCTTTGTAGCTTCCCTCCCCTCTAGGGCTGTAAATGGGTCCGGGTATACCCGCATACCCGCAATACTAGACCCTTTAAAATCCGTCATCAGACTAATTTTTTATACCCGCGGACCCATGGACCCGCATACCCCTGGACCCGTATTTAAGCGGGTCCACCAATGGGTACATCTATACCCGTACCCGTTAGACCCGTAAACCTGTATTAGGATAACGTGAGTGACTGCTGCTATGCCTCTGACTTAATCGAAACCCTCATCTCCGCCTCCCTGCTCTACTGCTTTTGTTCCAGGTGAATGACACTGCGCATGCGACCACCTTAACATTCAACAATGGTTGCTAATGGACATAAGCAAATTTTCTTAGCCTTTACTTCACACTCTGACGAATCGAAAGGCCTCCTCCTCCAACACCATCAACTCCAGATGCCCCAATCAAACGTTGCCAAGGCATTGTAATCCTGCTGGCTTTTCAATCTCAGCCACAATGGCTTCCAGACGAACCAATCATTGTGGCTTCCAGATGCCCCAATCATGATGGCTGCCTGATCAAGGAGTTCATATATGTTGTTAGCGGCATCCAGTCCAGCTCGATGACTTCCTGATCTACAAATTCAAATCTGGTCGGTGGCTACATGTTGGAGTTTCCCTTCCTTCCACAGCTCTAGTTGTCGTGTTTGTATATTGCTGTTAGAAAGGTTGGCTACCTTGTCCTTCACATTTCGCTTTCATTTATTTCATTCCTAAGTGTTACACTGTAAACTCATCCCTCTTTTTTATTCTTCCATTGGCTGCTGTTAATCTACACCACGGTCCTTCTTTGCCACCGTACCACAATTCTTCTTTTGCAGTTGTGGATTTGTGACCAATACCAAAACAAGATGATATCTAGTTCTGTAGGAAATAAAACGTCAGCAACATTCTTGTGTGTTTCATTAGAATTTGAATAAAATAGTTTCATTGTTCAGGTATCATATCAAATACAAATGTTAATGAGGCATTAGCCATACTGATTCAATATGTAACGTGACATCTATCGAGTAAATAAGTTTAGAACCATATACCCGCAGACCCGCACCGTGCACCCGTATAATATGCGGGTCCGGGTATGGTACGGGTCTGATTTTAAATAATACGAGTCTAGACCCGTACCCGTATCCGCTATTTTGAATGGGTATGGTTCTGAGTATAGTCATACCCGCACCGTTTACACCCCTACTCTCCTCCCCTCCCCCCTCACCAACCTTTTTTGCATTGGCCTCCCTACCTATCTCCACCTACCAATTATTTTGTACAAGTTGTATTCTAAAGCTGACTTAGAAACTCCTTGCTGAAGATCTTTGATCTTAGGTTTGCATAACCTGATAGCCCAAGAAATGGGGATAGCTAACAAATATGCACTAAGAGTGCGTGAAGATTGTGCATGGGCCTTGGTGATGTTGAGATTCATCATGAAAACAAGAGATGGTATGGGCAACAAGCGTAAGTGAATGACTCATAAGTATCAAATTTGTTGTTTTCAAGAAATCAAAAGTATCTTTCAACTGAAGTTACAATGTCAAACACAAATGCAGCTGACAGTAACTGCAAGCTTCTAGAAATGTTCGGAGCTTTAACATATTTCTTCAACAACAAATAAAGTTCGTAAACAATCCAAACTCAAATCTGAAAAAGAACATCTCATTTGTTCCGATCTAAACTTAACTAAGTGTAGTTTGATTCCATGCGGTGTGGTCCACTTCCCGTCAAATTTAGAATAAAATCGCAGATCATGTAAGACAAAGTTCATTGCCTTGTAAGTTAATTCGTAATTTAGACAGCATGAATATTTGAATTTTGAATAAGTATAATATTTTTCTTTTAATAGTAATCCACTATCTTGCCGATCTTTGCTTTATTTGGATTGCATAATACATTATCTATTGTTTTCATACCACTGATATTTCCATGGTTACGATTTAGCTGTTAGTGTTGTAATAGAATAATACCTTTCTTTTGTTTGCACAAAGAAGCACAAAAACCAAGTTCATTCATTTTATGTTGAACATTATATTCATTTTCACTCAAAAAAGAGCATAGTTCATCTTTAACTAATACCCCTCTGAAACACTTGCTTTTCAGCTTTTAGGTTCATAGCTTCTATTCGTCCATGTGCCGCATGTAAGATTACCAAAGACAAATGTACTCCGGATGATTGCAAAGTGTTTGTCCATTCCTTTCCTAAGGAGAAACAAGACAGTAAGATCAAATTTCTTACAATGAGAGATTACTTTAGATATCCAAAATAGACGAGTTTCGAATAAAATGGTCAGACTTGACAAGTTTGAGAAAGGAAAAAGAGTGGAGACACCATTTGATCTGACATCTCAATTTTATTTGGTCCAAAAAAAAATGAAACAGTCACGTGCACCTCGTGGCACTTGGCGGTCCAAAAATGAAGATGCCAAAAAAAAATAACGTCTTCACTCCTGGACTGTCACTTGGCACAGCCGCTCCACTACCCGTTTTGTTTTATTTTTTTTCATACTTTGATACCATGCATTTAGTTAATGTGCAATATTTACATTTTAATTAATATATATTATTTTGCAATAATTAATTATTTCATCTAAATAAAATATATTTAACTACATATGCATACAATTATTGTTTATAGATATATTTACGAGTTGAATACAAAATTATAAAGTAAACCATTAAAAAATTTTATGATAAAAAATATTATTCAAATGTAGTATGTAAAAAATTATATTACACATAAAAGTAATTACTATATTAACCAGATAATATTAATATGCATATTAAATAATATAAAAAATCAATGTAATGTAGCACTATATATACACTCGTTATATACAAAATATTGTTTTAGATATTATATCATATTTTATACTATGCACTTTAATATTAATAATTTATATATGACACTAAATTAAAACGTTATGTCTATTAGATGTTCATATTTGTATATTTATTTATTATTGATATATTAAAGATATATACATACAATTATTATACTCAGATACATTAATCAATTAAATATAATATTTTTTACATAAGTTATTAATCCAAATGCAATAAATGCATAAAATTATATCTATCTAATATTTTATTTATTTTTGTATGTCTACTATATGTTCATATTTGTATATTTATTTATTAATGATATATATATATATATATATATATATATATATGCTATTGTTATACTCAGATATATTTATCAATTAAATATAATTTTTGTACATAAGTTATTGATTCAAATCCAATAAATGCATAACATTATATCTATCTAATATTTTATTTATTTTTGTTTCAAACATCTAATTCAAATCCATTATATATAATATACAAAGAAAATGATATATATAAAATGTGTGTGTATATATTGTTAATTTATATTGAATATTTTTATTTTGTGTAATATACATATAAACATTTTGATTAATTTAGTAACTATTACTTATGTGTAACATAATCTCTTACCTACAACATTTGAATACTATTTTGTGTCATATAATTTTAAAATTTATTCAAAAAATTATTATATTTAAATATAAATACATGTATATATAATGAGTGTATGCATGTCATTAAATATATCAGAAATGGATGAATTTATAACTAAATATATCAAAATGTAACAATTTTTTAAAATCAAATATATATTATATTAGTAATATTAAAGTAATATTTTTATTTAGATAGATTAAGTAATTAACGTAAAATAATATATACTAATTGAAATGTAAACAGTACACATTAATTAATTACATGGTAACAAAGTGTATATAAAAACAAAAAGAAATAAAACGAAACGAGTTGCCCAGTGGCTGTGCCATGGGGAAGGAGTGAAGATGCCATTCCATTTGACATCTTCATTTTTAGACTGCCAAGTGGCATGTGTCGCTACGAGGTAGTTTCAATGTCTTTTATTTTTACCGATATGGACCAATTACAATGGAGACGCCGGATCAAATGGCGTCTCCACTCTCTTTCCTCCCTCAAACTCGTCTATTCAGGTCATTTCTTCGAAATTTGATTATTTTAGTCAATATTTCTACCGAACTCGTTTATTTTGATTTTTTTTCCATCTTTCATGACCTCGCTGTCGCTAAAACATAAGATCACCCGACGACGTGCGCTGTAGCGACAGACGCCCTGCACGCTCTAGTATCTCTAAATAGAAGATCAGCCGACGCGCGACACTGTCAATCTTCTCGCTCAATAATGACGGAGAGGGGCTGCCGCAAGAGAGGTATCAGGCGCTCACAAGGCTTCTGCTCATCCGCTTATGTGCGAGGGCTAATTTGGTTGCACGTAAAATCAACCAACAATGTGTTTTTTAAAACATAAATTAGTAAGCGGTGACTTGAAACGATAGTCCATCTATTTGGTTTTAAGTAAATTGATTGTATGTTTTTAGTTTGTAAAAGTTTGGTTGGGTGTAATTTTATAGATCTGTTGCATGCTACTACTGAATTTGTGGAGGGATGACACATACGTGGCAATTTTCTGAACGGAGGATGGCTGGGAGAGACACCGATGGAGAGTGGGAACTGAAACCGCGCTTGTTTCATGCGCGATCGAAACTACCAGCTTTTTGTATAAATAAAAGTCATGGTGCTCTCCCCGCTCTCTCACCCCTAGCGCCGCTAGGGTTTTTTCCTCCACAAGCGCTGGGGGGAGGGGGTTTGACCGCCGCAAAGTGGTGATTCGCTCCTCCTCGGCCTCTTCTCGCCCGTCATTAGCAGGGTCTTTTCTTCTGGAGGTGTGCGGATGTGGTGTCTTTAGAGGCAGCACTCTTCTTCTTCCCTGTCGTTGAGCCCAGCTGTGACGAGTTTTCTATCCCCTTTTTCTTTTACTGACTTTTTGTTTAGATTAGATTGTTCTCTTATTTTACCTATGTCGCTGTTAATCAACACTTTTTTCTATTCTCGTGGTAGATTTTTCTTTCTCGGTCAATTTTATTGTAGAATTTATATGGCAGCAAGTGCGGGAGAAATATCCTTTTGGAGCACCGATTTGGTGCAGGTACTCTACCACATGTACATACTCAGGTTGAAGGCATTCCTCGTAGAAAGATGTGTTAGCCGGTGATGGAAAAGAGGGATATATACATCATTGTCCTCATCAGATTCCGATATGACTTTTTGTGGTGGTTTGTATCTGTTCTTGATCTGTGAGTGGTCTTTTAGTTTATTTTTCTCCTCATGTACATGTCGTATGGTTCCTCCATAATGAAATTTGTCTGTTTAACTTCAAAAAAAAAGTCATGGTGCGGTTTATTTGCAAACCATGGGTTAAAATTTTACGCCCAACCAAACTCTGTGAAAAAGAAAACGTAGTGTGTTGCAACTACGTGATTTCTTTTACGGCCCAACCAAACGGGGCCTGAGAATAGAGGAAGGAGGTGGCGGAGAAAAGTGCCGTCCCCCGTCAAAAAGCTAAGTAACCATTCGTGCTTGCAGAAGCAGGACGCGCCTGGCCCACCGCTGCAAAACCATTCACTGCAGCCGGATGGCGCGCTCAAGGACAAGGAACCGTACACATGAGTGCTTATGAAAACAACCAATATTATCAATTCTTAAGTTCATGTGCATAATACTTAGATTTACTAAGTAAAATCAGTGAATGCATAATAGACGACCAAATATATTATCGTAGCTATATTATCTATTAGGTTGCAACGTATAAGGTGTTACCAAGACCGTGGCAATCTCATTCGTCCATTGTAGATGTGTGATCCAATCTACATACCTAGTTGGGAGGGAATTTGTGTCTCACTTGGGAATATTGTGCCGCTTCTATGCCTATAAATGTTGTTAGCATCCTAGAAAGGCGAGCTAAAGAAAAATTGAGGTAGTGAAGGTAATGAGTGAATGTCTGTGACATTGGAAGAACATGGGTTTTCTAGAGTGTCATTGATCACACTACCATTTCAAATATCCATGGAAGCTACAATAACTAGAATGCTAATTTAATTGGTGTAGCTGCTTTTATAAGTTAATGATATACAAATAGAGGCAATAGTGTTAATTTTTAGCTCTATAGCATTGTCTAAAAAACAATACAGAAGCAGAGACGCTACAATAACAAGTCTACACTGTCAATTTTATTTGTTCAAGGAAACCAACACAATAATCATAGTGTTGGTTATAAAAGATAAAGAAACTAGTCGAAAATGACATATTTTTTAAACAAAGTGACACAACAGAGTCTTGATAGTTGACACTTTTTTCATTTTTTGGCAAGGTCAATAGCCTCAATTTTCTAGAAACAGATGCCTCAAAGTGCATCTTATCAGTAAATTTCCATAATATATTGTATTTGTTCCCAAAAATGACGCATATATGTTGTAGCCTCAGTTTCATTCTCAAAATTGACACCTCAGATTGCATCTTATCAGTTGATTTCTACAAAATAGTGTAGCATCGATTTTCTTAACCAAAAATGATGTTGCGATGTTGTAGTCTCTATTTTGGCAATTCTAACTAATACTACATGTATGTTTTTTTTCTCACAATATACCGCATATTAAATACTTGCTATTATGTAGGCCATCTACAATCTACAAACCTACAATGAAAATACACATACATATTGAAACCCATTTGTTCTAGATTCAGTTTACATTCATCAATAAATCATATACTCTCATCTTAATTACATGATCCATTAATCACCAAATCGTACAGATATTTACTTCCATTCTCATGGTTCATTCATTCATCAACAAAATAATATATGCATTTACATATCCATATCATTGAGAAAAAATCAGAATGCACACATGATTGTATTAGCTTGGTATAAAATAGTGTGTTCACATATTAGTGAGATACACATGATCATTTGAAATTAGCACTTGAACTACATAATTAGTCCAATATAAAGTTCACTTCTTTTAGAAAAGCTTATGCCCACTCCTCTTGATGACATTTAAAGTACCAGTGTCGAAGTCCAAGTGTCAAAGATCTGTGAAAGAAATGTATGTTATTATATGATAATATTTATATTAATCAAGCCAATTCAAATTAAGTTTCAAAGTAATTATGATTTTAATCTTTATTTTTGAATGTCATGTGATGTTGTCTTGACAATGACATTCATATACTTCATTACATTTTATTCACACGCCCATGCATTGTTTTGTATAGGGCATTAAAAAAGAATTGCATGAAACTTTAATAATTTACAATAAGCAGAGTTGACATTACATTTTAAGACATAAAACTACCTTGACATTCTTTCAAGTTTTTCACTTTGATTTTGGATCTATTTTCCTCTACATCCATGGAATGCTTTTATACCACTATAAGTTAATTGAATATAATGGATGACTAAGTAGACTCAAATGACTCCATATTAATTAAAGTGTTGACGAGTGAATATGTATGCTTACTCCACAACTGATAATTTTAATTGTGTCCCCTTAATGTTTTATCCAATAGGTAAAGATAATACACAATCATTATTTTCAAGACACTCACCAACAATTCTTAATGCATATCTCTAAGCACAAATGAGGTAAATAAAAGCAAAAGAAAGTTAAATTTTGAAGGATAATTCATATGTCATAGTTATAGGTTAAGAAACATAATAATACAACACAAACTTACTTGACATTAAATGGATCTACAATAAAGTTCTTCCTGCACTAGCAAAAAATTGAAATAAAGATGAGAAATGTTTTAAATACAATATCATACTTGCTTTCTAAAATGCTAATTATTGAAGGAACTAGGAATATCACAGTGCTTATTTGAAATTTTAAAGTCTTCGCATATAATTAACTATAAGAACAAACACAAATATTTACTATACAGAAATCAATTAAAGATATATGTTCACATGCGCTTATTGTATTGATAAACTCTTACTTCATATTCATACTTCTATTATAGATACATTTAATCAATATTAATAGAACAACTCCTAAATATCTTATATGAAGACAAAAATGTTGAAGCTTGGCTTACAATGTCCTAAGTCGGATTGATCACCATATTCGACCCTAGTCTTTTATTGCATAAGTATATATGTAAGCCTTTATATTTACTCCCCAACTCATGGAATAAAGGTCTTATAATGATGGATGGTTTAGGTGTTGGAGTTTTAAAAGAAAATCTCAACTCGTTAATCACCCGCAAGTGTACAGGGTCAAATGTAGTCGAGTGTCAAACACAAGGAGCTAGGTTATCTAGGTGCAAAATTGTTAACTTTCATCAATCTAAGTTGATTACAATAGTAGAGTTTGGTTGTAAATAGCTAAAAGACAAGTAACAAGAAATGATCTTAAATTAAAGGTTAAATTTAGGTTTTAGAGAGTCTTGGACATAAGATTTCACTACCATGCTATCATATCATGTGCAACTAGAAAATTAATAAATGCCTTAGCTAGATTAGCTAGGTGCAAAATTGTTAACTTTCATCAATCTAAGTTGATTACAATAGAAGATTTTGATTGTAAATAGCTAAAAGATAAGTAACAACAAAGATCTTGAATTAAAGGTTGAATTCAGGTTTTAGAGAGCCTTGGACATAAGATTTCACTACCATGCTATCATATCTTGTGCAACTACAAAATTAAAACATGCCTTAGCTAGGTGCAAAATTGTTAACTTTCATCAATCTAAGTCGATTACAACAGTAGAGTTTGGTTGTAAATAGCTAAAAGACAAGTAACAACAAAAGATCTTGAATTAAAGGTTGAATTTAGGTTGTAGAGAGACTTCAACATAAGATTTTACTGCCATGCTATCATATTGTGTGCAACTTATAAATTAAAACATGCCTTAGCTAGGTTAGCTAGGTGCAAAATTGTTAATTTTCATCAATCTAAGTCGATTACAACAATAGAGTTTGGTTGTAAATACCTAAAAGACAAGTAACAACAAAAGATCTTGAATTAAAGGTTGAATTTAGATTTTAGAGTGTCTTGGACATAAGATTTCACTACCATGCTATCATATCGTGTGCAACTAAGAAATTAAAACATGCCTTAGCTAAGTCAGCTAGGTGCAAAATTGTTAACTTTCATCAATCTTAGTCAATTACAATAATAGAGTTTGGTTGTAAATAGCTAAAAGACAAGTAACATAAAAAGATCTTGAATTAAAGGTTGAATTCATGTTTTAGAGAGTCTTGGATATAAGATTTCACTACCATGCTATCATATCATGTGCAACTACAAAATTAAAAACATGTCTTAGCTAGGTTAGCTAGGTGCAAAATTGTTAACTTTCATCAATCTAAGTCGATTACAACAATAGAGTTTGGTTGTATATTGCTAAAAGATAAGTAACAACAAAAGATCTTGAATTAAAGGTTGAATTTAGGTTTTAGAGAGTCTTGGACATAAAATTTCACTACCATGCTATCATATCGTGTGCAACTATGAAATGAAAACATGCCTTTAACTTGCAAGGAGGTTTTCATCATCATGCGCCTCTCCACGACAAGATATGGTTCTCATCTTCACATAACGCTTCCACGTAACCTTGAACCCTCAATATTCTCCAGCCAGTCCCATTATCAAGAGTGTATTGCCATGAATCCTACTTCCTACTTCCTCATACATTCTCCAAAATATAAGAAAGCATAAAACATGTATAGAAGGTGGCCAACCAAGCATACAAGCTAATAAACACTGTAGACAGTCATGAAGAAGCAAATTAATTGGTATTCAATATAGATTCTGAGTTCATGTGACCAGTGGAATGGGAGTTACTCTCCCATGCCCAAGAAGAAGGTTCTACTCACATGTAATAGAAAACCACATATACATAACATAATTTTCATAGTTTTGCATAGCTAAAGAGAAGAAAAAGCTAAAGGAACCAAAGGTGAAGTTAAGGGGAGGTAGAACTCTAGATAGAAGATGAAATTTCACCCTTGGAGTTGCTTCAACTAAGACAATCTTCCCTCCTGAGAAGCTTGAGTGAGATGAAAAGCTCTACTGCAACCATTGAAGAAGAAATGGTGAAGAATGAATGTTCTTTCCCAAGAAACCTCTTCTTCCACCCCAAAATCACCCTCCTCTTGCTCTGGAACTTCCCTTAGATGAAATATATCCCAAAATGATGAGTGATAACTGCCCCCAGTAGTTGCACTGGTTTTTAAAATGAGGGGCAGTTTCTTCAAAAACTATAGAAACTGATAAAGACAACATGTCTTTGTGAAGACATGTTATTTGGCATGGTGTAACTGGCTGATGTACTACTTCCTCATGATAGGTACACGTCGTGTCTCGCTATAGACACAACGTGTAGTTGCAACTGAAGTCGACCTGAGCAAGTAGAAAATCACATGACGTGCGTTAATAAACACACGTCCGTGTGATTGGATAGAAACTCAAACTTTGGCATTTGAATGTGCAGACACATCATGTTTTTATGAGGACACGCCTTGTATCTGTCCTGCAGTCAGGTATTCTGGAGACTTACACGCCCATGTGTTTAATACCAAACGGTGTGTACTTTTCTTTGTGAGGAGTGTGCCTTTTCTAGAGTGTAACATGCCGTGTCTTTATTAAGACTCATCGTGTCTTAATAAATATATCGTGTGTTTGATGTTGTTTCTTCAAGATGAATTCTAAATAGGTTGTGAATCAATAGGGAGGTCCAATTGGGGTCGGATTTGGGTTGGACTATCTTGAATTTATCATTTTCAACATGTACCTGTGATCAACATCATGCAACAAGTAAAATAACTAGAAGATGGCAAGTTAAGTATGATTAGAGGCTAAATGAAAGGAAAAATGGACTGAATTTGTGTGTGAATGTTTGCACAAAGTAGATATGAATAGCGCATTTTCAACATGTACATGTGATCAATGCCATGCAACAAGTAAAATAACTAGAATATGGAAAGTGAAGTATGATTAGAGGCTAAATGAAAGGAAAAATGGACTGAATTTGTGTGTGAATGTTTGCACAAAGTAGGTATGAATAGCACATATCAAATTTCCCTAAGCTTGAACTATTGATTGCCCTCAAGCAAATAGAGAAAAGAGACATAAATGAAGAAATTGCCAAGTTCATTCATAGATCAATGAAATGAAAGGTGTGAACTGGGCCAAACCAACCATAATCTTCAGGTTCATATTCATAGCCATGATTTCAACTAGACATATGAGAAAGTGAAATTAAGTTCAGCAAGGGTGGTAACACATTAAATGAAACAATCAACTAGGTGTTGGCTTTTAGGCTAATGAGTTTCAATCAAACTAATGATCTTTTACCCGGTTAAACCAACTCCGCAAGTATACGGA
The DNA here is from genome assembly GCA_963693085.1 of Alisma plantago-aquatica. Classification (NCBI taxonomy): domain Eukaryota; kingdom Viridiplantae; phylum Streptophyta; class Magnoliopsida; order Alismatales; family Alismataceae; genus Alisma; species Alisma plantago-aquatica. The sequence goes on from OY856411.1 coordinate 286,868,799, forward strand.
GGCGATGTAGTCGGGATCGAACACAAGGAGCTTAAGCAAATTAATTGAACGCAACAGTCCTAGCTTTCATCAATCTAGATCGGTTTTTAATAAGAGTTGACTGTTTCATGTCTAAAACAGGAAAAGTTAAGAATAAACTTTACACAAGTTTAGGCGGATTAACAAGGTTTTAGTCAAATGCTAAAGGATCCTGGACATTAGGGGATTCATTCACATACCATAGCAATTAGGTAAACTTGGCAATCTAAACATATCTAAGTTCTTATCTCAAAAGGTTGATGTGTTGCATTATTATCTCCCGATGTAAATGCAACGATCGCAACATCAAACAACATTCTCATGTTAATTTTCGTTTTTGATCACAAACAACCTTTCAACTATTTCTAGCTACTCTCATAGACTAGAAAGAGTTGTTATAAAAGATACCATCCATACATTCATGTTTATCTTCTCAAATCAAACATAAATGCAGAAAACATGCACACAACATGGCCAATATCATATGCAAGAAGAGAAGAACTGGTATTTTTATAAAGAGAGACAAGAAACATAGACATTTAGTACGAGATTACGTAGTTTTACACATGCTATGCCATAGGAACTACTTTCCCATGCCCAGGAAAAAGGAAATTACTCGTCCATAGCTATGCCTTGCATGAATTCAGCATAATATGAAGTTTTTGACATGAAAAAGAGAAAGAAAAGCTAGAAGAAACAAGGTGTAACCAAGAGAAGAAGGAATTCCGGCTAAGGGACGAAATTCCTCTTCTAAAGCTCCTCCAAAACGTACTAACTCCTCGCCAAGAAAAGCTTTGCGGAGATGGGGGAGCTCTGCTGCACCTCGCTGCTGCAATGGAGAAGGAGAAGAAGAGCAATGGTCTTCTTTCTCAAGAAGACCTTTGGAATCCTTCAAAATCACCTCCTCTCTGCTTTCCTATGTGTCTGGGATGAGCAAGAAGTCGCAAAATGACGAGTGATAACCGTCCCTTGACTTCCCTCCTCTCTTTTAATTCAAAATCTCGAATTTCCAAATTCTGAAACTGCCGGATGAACGGCGTGCAGATTGATTGCACGCCGTGCACTTCACAAAAAGCGGTAGTTATCAGTACTCTGAACGGCGTGCAAAGGGAACTTGCACCCCGTGCAAGTTTCCAAAAGTGTCTGTAAAATGCACGTTCCATCTGAACGACATGCAAATTGATTTGAACGCCGTGCAAACTTCTTTGCAAGCTACAGAAAAGTTGAACGGCGTGCAGATTGAGTTTGCACCCCGTTCAAGTTTCCAGAAAGGTCTGCAGGAAAACGAGTAAGATTTTTGGGAACTTGCACGCCGTTCAAACAAGTTGAACGCCGTGCAAGTTGCTGTTTCTGCACAAAAAAGCATTGAAATGAGTTGTTTTTAAACCAGAAAGACAAGGCAAGTTATGGTAAAGCATTTTTGACGAATTGATGGAAAAATTAATATGAAAAGAGACTAAATTAAATCAGAATGTATAAAAATGTTGTGTGAAAACATGTGAAAATATGATATATAAATCACACAACAAATCCCCCTAAGCTTGAACTGTTGCTTGTCCTCAAGCAAAGAGAAACATGGTTATATGAAAGAAAGAAATTTTTACCCATGTGTGAATGAACAGAGAAACAGATATGCAATAATCTCAGACATGTGTGCAATGAGTTCGTGTTTGTAGAAGATATCTCCAAAATCTCAACATCAAAGGTAGAAAGAATTAGTTCATTAAGGTTGATTCCAAAACCAAGCAAATACCTAACTAACATCACTAATAAGAATATGGATACTTAAATCAAACGGTTAGTGCATTTGCATAACAGAATTTTCAGCTATATGGATTTTTGAAGACCAAAAGAATGCTGTCCTTAACCAACTTGATTGAACTCTTTTCCAAGAGATATAGCAATAAGATTTTTGGGTTTCCAGCATTCGGCTGCTAATTTAGGCTTATGCTCACGTGGAATGCTGGTTGGGGTGTTTTTCTTACCCTCTTTTCATTACTCATATCACCCAACCGTCGTTTCTAGATCGGGCTTACACTTGGTTAGCATAATATGTGGGCCATAGGGCCATCTTTTATCGGGTAAAGGTATGAAACAAAACAAAAAGTCAAATAAGAAGGTTAAAGACAACAAGGTTTTTGGCATTCTTTTTAAAGGTTTTCACTGTAAAATTCGTTTCAATTGCACTAACAGTTTGATAAGAGTATCCTGTTTTTTTCACTAGTGTTGCCGGTTAAATGATTTGCCAAATTTTTTCGAATCATTACATGTTTTGAGTATTCCATGATGTAGAAAAAGGGAGATATCAATTTCAAACACAATCTCATCAATGTACATGGGTAATTTTCAGTTTCCATTTCATTCAACATGTTTTCAAATTTTTCTCTTACATATAGCCAATCATATCTCATTGAGGAACAAAATAAAAGGGGTTTCATTCTAACAAGGTAGTCTCTGATCATATGGAATTTTGCCATCAAAGAATGAAACAGACTGACATGAAAGAAAAAGAACTGACACAACAGACTCAACTGAAAGAAAAACTGAAATACAACTGAAAGAAAAACTGAAATAAAGATACAACTACCAAATACCAAATACCGGTCGGTTGTGTCCCCCCTAAGCTTGAAATCAGTAGTGGCCTCACTGCTTCATTCAAAATTCAAGAGTTACACAACTGGGTACCTGTCATCGGATGAATCAGAGAAAAGATCCGTCGCCCCCTTGGTCGGGGAAGAACTGACTGACAATATCCGGAACGTCCATCGGCCGTGTGGATGGATCATGCTGCTGCTACTCAAAGGGCTGCTGGAACGGATGAGGTGGAGGATAGTGGCCTTGAGAGATGTGCCAACTGTCCATCCGGCTGACCATATCATATGTAGCTGTGTACTGTGCGGTCAAGCTGTCAAACCGGGTGTCGAAGTGGGCGCTCATCTGGTCAAAGCCCGTCTCAACGTGATCAAACCTCCACTGAACATACCCATAAAGATGATGCATGTCCGAGTTTGCCCATGAGTATCCAGTCTGAGTGCCGGTAGAAGGAGGAAGTGGCGGTGTGTCTGTAGGAGTAGGTGCTGGCGTAGAAGAGCTAGCACCATGAGTAGCAGGCTCCTCATCTGGATCCGGTCCAACCCATTTCCAATTTGCCTTGTTCCTGATGTCATTCTTCATTGTGTTGGGAAGAATGAGAAACTGCTTCTTGGTGATATGAAACTTGAACTTCTCATCATTATTGCCATGTCGATGCAGAACACCACAAGATATAAGATAAGACATGTCCAAGAGGTTCTTCGCAGGAGTAGGCTCTAAACGGGAAAGATCAAGATTAAGGTTCATAGCAAGTAGAGTAATCATGCCGCCACACATTATATCACCTCCTTCTTTTCCCTCCCTCTTCTTGATGGTGTTTAAGAGTTTTTGTACAATGTAGAAGCCAATAGATATATCCTTGTCATGCGCCATACACCAAAGGAAAAAGAGGTCTCTCTTACCCACAACCCCTTGGGTTTCGTTCTTAGCGAACGGACCCACACTAAGAATACGATGCAAGATTCTGAAAACGGGATTGTGGATGGATGTAGCACGTGCCTTATTGGCGTGGTGATGCGTTTCTGAGGAAATTTCAGTCCAAAAATGGTCACTTAGGAAGGCCGGAGGGAAATCGATGTAGCCACCATAGTTGCAGTTAAGTAACTCAGAAAATCGGCAAAGATCCATTGTGTATGGCTTGTCCAAAAGCCGAAAACTAATGTGCGGATATTGTGTCATTCGACGCTTAGGATCTTGTCTTGCTTTGAAAGTAGTCAAAAATTCATATACTAGACGAGGATATGTCTTGCATACTCTTGTGCAAAGGGTATGAAGACCAGTAAAAGTCAGGTGAGAGTATACCTCATCTTTGATTTTCAGCCTGTTGAGTGTGTCCTCACAAATGTAGCGGGTGGGGAGAACCCGCCTAGCTATCAGGTACTGGTAAGCGGCGTCTTCTTCTGGAGTTACCCTAAACTGGGTAGAGGGTATGAAGTTGACTGGAGCAGATTGAGAACCCTCGCCCTAAGTCCCTGAAGAAGGTCTTCTAGCTGGGCGCTTTGTTGCTCGCTTAATATGTGCCATTGGAGTTCTGCAGGAATTTTGCACGGGGTGCAGATGCTTGAACGGCGTGCAGAATGTCGGGGCAGGTGGCTGCAGTAATGTGTTGCACAATGTTCAATTCGGTTGAACGGCGTGCACTCCGATAGATGTTCCAGATGCAGATCAAGAGAAACAAGGCGTGCAAATTGTGCACGGGCGGACAGTGGGAAGAAGATCCGGTGCACAGCTGTTGTCTCGTGGAGCTGCTGCAGTCAGTGCACGGCAGCGACAGACGGCTTGTTGTGTGATTGGGGGTGTTGCGACGGCGCCTTGGAGCAGCGGAGTCGTGGCGGTGATGCTGGACGGTGGTTGAGCGAGGAAACTGATGTGCACGGCTGCTGTCGACGCACGGGCGGAGCTACTGTGCGGCTCCGTGGAGAGAAGAAGAAGCACGGGTGCTGGCAGATCTGGATGGAGAAACGGCTCACGGTTTACCCGGAGGTGCAGCTTGAATGGAGGAGTGGCGGAGAAGAAGAACTGCGTGCGGAGGTGTTGGGTTCCTTGCATGGCGGACGGTGGACGGCGGACGCTTCTTGCACGGGCGGCGGAGAAGAAGAACTGTTGCACGGCTGGAGCGGCGGCTGCACGGGTGGGTGGTTGAGAAGCAACAATTAGGGTTGGTGGTTAGGGCACACACACAGCTCAATTTTGTTCAGATTTTTCGAACAAGTGCACGCCGTTCAAAACGCTGTACGCCATGCAAAAGTCCTGAAACTTGATTTTCTACAGCACACAGGTGCACGCCGTACAAGTCCATTTTGCACGTCGTTCATTTTTCCAGAAAACTCTGTTGAAATCTACAGAAACGTTGCACGCCGTGCAATTGCTTCAGTTAGGCATTCTGCAATCATCTGCCCAGATTGCACGGCGTTCAAGGGTCCTTGAACGCCGTTCAAAATTGCAGAAAGATATGCAGTAAAATTCTTCTGAATCTGCACGGCGTTCACGGCATTTGCACGCCGTGCAAACTGGAATTTCTGCAGAAAAATTGCAGCTGCAAGCACAAATAGCAGCGAAATTTAGTCTAAATTAGTCTACTTTATTACATTCATCTGTGACAACTTATTGAAATGTTCTTGACTCAAAAACTCAAAGGAAATCTATCCTAATGTGGGGTCAACTCCCAAAAGGTCCTCCGTTTAGAGTCTGGAGTAAGACTCTTCAATCATTCATGCGTCATGGAGGGAGCAAGAGGCTCCCTTGTCTAGAATCTCAGAAGATGAATACAGCTTGCATCTTTGTCCATTCACTTTGAAACTCCCATCTTTTCCTTGTAATTCTACAGCTCCATATGGAAAGATCTTCAATACGAGAAAGGGGTCGGACCACTTTGACTTTAGCTTTCCCGGAAATAACTTCAGCCTTGAATTGAACAATAAAACTTGGTCTCCTTCTTGAATATCCTTCCTGCGGATTCTTTTGTCATGCCATGCCTTTGTTCTTTCCTTGTACAGCTTTGCATTTTCATAAGCATCGAGGCGCAGCTCTTCAAGTTCTTGCAATTGTAGAAGGCGTTTCTCTCCAGCTTTCTTCATATCAAAATTTAAGAATTTGATAGCCCACAATGCGCGGTGCTCAAGTTCAAGTGGAAGATGACAAGACTTCCCATAGATAAGCTTGAAAGGAGTGGTTCCTATGATGGTCTTGTAGGCTGTGCGGTATGCCCAAAGTGCATCATCAATCTTCAAAGCCCAGTCTTTTCTTGAACTAGAGACGGTCTTCTCAAGAATATTTTTCAGCTGCCTATTAGAAACCTCCACTTGCCCGGATGTTTGAGGGTGATAGGGCGTAGAGATCTTGTGAGTGACACCATACTTGGAAAGAAGGTTGTTGAATTGTTTTTCAGCAAAGTGTGTCCCTCCATCAGAAATGACAGCACGTGGAACACCAAACCTAGGAAAGATGATCTTCTGAAATAGCTTGATTACTGATTTGGCATCGGGTGATTGGGTTGGAATGGCCTCAACCCATTTAGACACGTAATCAACAACAACAAGAATGGACTGATACCCGCATGAGGATGGGAATGGTCCCATGTAGTCAACACCCCATACGTCAAACACCTCAACCTCTAGGATAGAGTTGAGTGGCATGTCATCACGGCGGGATATACCTCCAGTTCTTTGGCATTTGTCACAGGATTTAACAAAAAGATTTACATCCTTGAAGAGCGTAGGCCAATAGAAACCCGCTTGGAGTATCTCTGCAGCAGTCTTTTCTCCTCCAAAATGGCCTCCATAAGAAGAAGCATGGCATTCAGCAATGATGGTGGGAATTTCTTCTTCAATCACACAACGGCATATTAACTCATCACTCCCATGTTTGAATAGGAAAGGATCATCCCAATAATAGAACTTTACGTCATGAAAGAACTTCTTCTTTTGTTGATATGTCAAGCCGGGTGGAAGCTGCCCTGTAGCAAGAAAATTTGCAATATCGGCAAACCATGGTGCTTGAACGGATGATAGAGCATAGAGTCTTTCAATGGGAAGATGATCTTCAATAGGTAATGAGTCTCCCGCTGTAGTGGATAATCTAGAAAGATGGTCAGCAACGCTGTTTTTAGTTCCTTTCTTGTCCCGAATCTCTAGATCATACTCTTGTAGAAGCAACACCCAACGAATAAGGTGTGGCTTTGCATCCTTTTTGCTCAAAAGATATTTGATTGCAGCGTGACCAGTATAGACTATCACTTTGGAACCCACAAGATATTGTCGGAATTTCTCAAAGGCATACACAATAGCAAGCATCTCCTTCTCTGTAGTTGTGTAGTTGATTTGCGCATCATTGAGGGTCTTGCTTGCATAATGAATGGCATGGAGTTTCTTGTCTTTCCGCTGTCCTAGAACAACTCCTACCGCAAAATCACTTGCATCGCACATTAACTCAAAGGGGGCATCCCAATCCGGAGGTTGAATGATGGGGGATGAAATGAGAGCTTCCTTGAGTGTAGTAAAGGCTTTATAGCATTCTTCATCAAAGACAAAATCTGCATCTTTAGCAAGGAGAGAACACAACGGTTTTGCAATCTTTGAAAAATCTTTTATGAATCTTCTATAGAACCCTGCATGTCCTAAGAAGCTTCTTATGTCCTTGAATGAAGATGGGGTGGACATTTTCTCAATAGCTTCCACCTTTGCCCTGTCAACTTCAATGCCCTTGTTAGAAATCACATGTCCTAGTACTACACCGGATTGTACCATAAAATGGCACTTCTCCCAGTTTAGCACTAGGTTAACCTCTTTACATCTGGCTAAGACTAAGGACAAATTAGACAAGCATTGATCAAATGAATCGCCGTAAACACTAAAATCATCCATGAAAACTTCCATAATATTTTCAATGAAATTCGAGAAAATGGCCATCATGCACCGCTGAAAAGTGGCGGGTGCATTACAAAGACCAAAGGGCATGCGGCAATAAGCATAAGTGCCATATGTGCAAGTGAACGTGGTTTTTTCTTGATCGGGCGGGTAGATAGGAATCTGGTAAAACCCGGAATATCCATCCAAATAACAAAAATAAGAGTGTTTAGCAAGGCGTTCCAACATTAAATCAATGAAGGGTAAAGGGAAATGGTCCTTGCGAGTTGCTTTGTTTAGACGCCGGTAGTCAATACACATACGCCAGCCTGTGACCATGCGTGTCTGTATCAACTCATCATTGTCTCCCTTTATGATAGTTGCACCCCCCTTCTTAGGTACTACATGAATAGCACTAACCCAGGGGCTGTCACTAATGGGATAAATAATTCCGGCATCCATTAGTTTTAAAATCTCTTTCTTTACCACGTCAAGCATGTTTTGATTTAAACGTATTGGTGGTTCAACGGTTGGTTTTGCATCATCCTCCATGTTTATTCTATGCATACAGATTTTAGGATGAATGCCTTTCAAGTCATCAATGGAATAACCAATCACATCTTTATACAAGCGCAATTCAGCAAGTAATTTATTTTCTTGTTCCTTGGTTAATTCATCATTTATTATAACAGGAGATGAAGAATTTGGGTCTAGAAACGCATACCTCAGCCCCGGTGGAAGGGCTTTAAGTTCTACCTTTTTCTTTGAAGCTTCTTCATCAACCTTTTCTTCATCACGTGGAGCTTCTTCTTGATTTGCTTGAGCTTTATAAATAGGAATAGCTCCAGAATATTCAGACTTATCATTTTCAGCAATGGCGTCATCACAATAGTTTATCATGAAATCTATCATATCATCAACATAATCATCCATTGGATCAACAATATCAAATAAACAAATCTCCTTTACTTGTGAGGGTGTTTTCATGGCATCGGAAATAGAGAATTCAATTTCATCTTCTCCCACACGTAGGGTCAACTTTCCTTCCCAAACGTCAATTAGACAACCAACAGTCCTCAAGAAAGGTCTCCCAAAAAGAACTGGATTGCGAGGGGTCTCTACCATGTCAAGCACTACAAAATCACATGGTATATAGAATTTGCCAATATGTACAAGCACATCTTCTAATACACCTTTAGGGTGTTTAAGAGAATGATCAGCTAGCTCAATAACCATCTTTGTTGGCTTTAGATCCCCAAGGTCTAGCTCTTGCCATAGAGTGGTTGGAATGAGGCTAATGCTAGCCCCCAAATCCACTAAGCCTTTTTCAAAAGTGACATTATTGATCTTGCACGGCAATGTGAAAGGTCCCATATCATCCAACTTTTCTGGAATAGAAGGAATGCGGTTTTGAATAATGGAGCTTACATGTTCAGAAAGTTTGACTGTTTCTACTTGATCCACTCTTCTACTTTTAGATAAGATGTCTTTTAAGAACTTGGCATAATAAGGCATCTCAGCAATAACATCGGTAAAAGGAAGATTAACTTGCAACTTGCTAAGAATGTCCATAAATTTCTTGAACTTGACATCATCTTTATTGTTGACAAGCCTATGAGGGAAAGGTGCGGTAGCTTTGAAAGAAGGCGGATTTTCAGATTTACCTTGCTCTTTGTTGCAATTAGGAATGTGAGATTCTTCCTCATTAAGTACCTCCATGTCCTTTTCCTTAGGTGGCGAAGGTCTTTCAATTTCAGCTCCACTCCTTAGAATAATGGTATTGGCTTGCTGTCTTGGATTCACTTCCAGCACACTAGGAAGAGAATCGGATTGCTGTCCTTGTTGAGAAAGAGCTTGTTGAGCTATTTGATTCTCCAGCATCTTTGTATGGGTGGATATGTTGTCTACCTTGGCTGAAAGTTGAAGAATAGCATCCTTAAGTAGCTTATCATTCCCCCTAAGCTCTTCATTTTGCTGCGTTTGTGTGTTAATAAATTTCTCCATCATAGCCTCAAGAGAAGATTTTTGGGACTGTTGTTGCTACCCTTGATAGCCCATGTTGTTGTAACCTTGCAGATTACCTTGTCGGTTGAATTGTGATTGCTGCGGCGGTTGTTGTTGTCCCTGCTAAAAATTGCGAGCATTGCTAGTATTCTTGTAAGAAAAGGTGGGATGATCCCTCCATCCTAGATTGTATTGATTAGAATAAGGGTTATATTGCTGGTTCCTCTACATCTCAATAACATTAACCTGTTCAAGATCTCCCTCCATAGTGTTGGGAGCAAAACATTGAGAAGAAGTATGCCCCGGATTTCCACAAGCTTCACATGTGGCTTCTGCTGATTGAACCGGCGATGTAGTCAACTTCTCGAATTTTTGAGTGAGAACATCAAGCTTTGCAGCAATAAGGTCAACGACGTCAACGGTGTATTTTCCTCCCGACTTCACACTAGAAGAACTTGCATTTGATGATGAATTGGCTCTTCTATCACCTCCCCATTGGCAATGGTTGAGTGATATATCTTCAATGATGTCATAGGCTTCTCTATAAGATTTGGTCATAAGAGCACCACCGGCTGCAGCATCAAGCGTCATCCGGGTGTTATAGAACAGCCCGTTGTAGAAAGTCTGAAGAAGTAGCCAATTAGTAAGACCGTGATGAGGGCAAAGACGTTGAAGGTCTTTGAACCTTTCCCAAGTATCATAAAGAGTTTCACCATCATTTTGAGAAAAGTTAGTGAGCTGATTTCTCAAATGAGCAGGTTTGCTTGGAGGAAAATATTTGGCAAGAAAAACATTAAGTAGCTGGTCCCAAGTTTTTATAGACTTTTTCGGAAGAGACAAAAGCCAAGTTTTGGCCTTATCCCTTAGAGTGAAAGGGAAAAGCATCAGCCGTACTCCATCTACAGTTACGCCATTAATTTTGAAAGTGTTTAAGTATTCCAGAAATTCTGCAATGTGAAGACTTGGGTCTTCATTAGCGGTACCCCCAAAGCAGTTTTGTTGGATCATCTGCATCAGAGAAGGAGCAATGGAGAAATTGTTCGCTTCTATGGCTGGTAGGTCAATGACTCCACATATGTTTGTGGCCACCGGCATAGCAAAGTCCTTGAGCGGGCGGTCGTCTTCCATGATTGGAAGGCTTGGTGAAGTTTCCTCAACAGATGAAAAAGACGGCGTGGATGATGATGGATATGGTGATGGTGGCGGAGTAGTATCCTCTAGCGGTGATTGTTCTTTCCTCCTTGATCTTCTCAAGCTTGAGAGGCTTCGCTCTATCTCAAGGTCTAATAATGGGGTTGTTTGAAGACCTCGTTGCGAGCGACGCATGCAATCTGAAATTAACAAGAAAAATATAAGAACACAACTAGAAGATATATGAAAATTTTGAAAATGAGGATTATGATCTAGTCTCAAATACTTGTTAGTTCTTATTAGTCCAATTAATTTACCGTAGCTCCCCGGCAATGGCGCCAAAAACTTGTTGGCTTTTAGGCTAACGAGTTTCAATCAAACTAATGATCTTTTACCCGGTTAAACCAACTCCGCAAGTATACGGAGGCGATGTAGTCGGGATCGAACACAAGGAGCTTAAGCAAATTAATTGAACGCAACAGTCCTAGCTTTCATCAATCTAGATCGGTTTTTAATAAGAGTTGACTGTTTCATGTCTAAAATAGGAAAAGTTAAGAATAAACTTTACACAAGTTTAGGCGGATTAACAAGGTTTTAGTCAAATGCTAAAGGATCCTGGACATTAGGGGATTCATTCACATACCATAGCAATTAGGTAAACTTGGCAATCTAAACATATCTAAGTTCTTATCTCAAAAGGTTGATGTGTTGCATTATTATCTCCCGATGTAAATGCAACAATCGCAACATCAAACAACATTCTCATGTTAATTTTCGTTTTTGATCACAAACAACCTTTCAACTATTTCTAGCTACTCTCATAGACTAGAAAGAGTTGTTATAAAAGATACCATCCATACATTCATGTTTATCTTCTCAAATCAAACATAAATGCAGAAAACATGCATACAACATGGCCAATATCATATGCAAGAAGAGAAGAACCGGTATTTTTATAAAGAGAGACAATAAACATAGACATTTAGTACGAGATTATGTAGTTTCACACATGCTATGCCATAGGAACTACTTTCCCATGCCTAGGAAAAAGGAAATTACTCATCCATAGCTATGCCTTGCATGAATTCAGCAGAATATGAAGTTTTTGACATGAAAAAGAGAAAGAAAAGCTAGAAGAAACAAGGTGTAACCAAGAGAAGAAGGAATTCTGGCTAAGGGACAAAATTCCTCTTCTAAAGCTCCTCCAAAACGTACTAACTCCTCGCCAAGAAAAGCTTTGCGGAGATGGGGGAGCTCTGCTGCACCTTGCTGCTGCAATGGAGAAGGAGAAGAAGAGCAATGGTCTTCTTTCTCAAGAAGACCTTTGGAATCCTTCAAAATCGCCTCCTCTCTGCTTTCCTCTGTGTCTGGGACGAGCAAGAAGTCGCAAAATGACGAGTGATAACCGTCCCTCGACTTCCCTCCTCTCTTTTAATTCAAAATCTCGAATTTCCAAATTCTGAAACTGCCGTCTGAATGGCGTGTAGATTGATTGCACGCCGTGCACTTCAAAAAAAGCGGCAGTTATCAGTACTCTGAACGGCGTGCAAAGGGAACTTGCACCCCGTGCAAGTTTCTAGAAGTGTCTGTAAAATGCGCGTTCCATCTGAACGGCGTGCAAATTGATTTGAACGCCGTGCAAACTTCTTTGCAAGCTACAGAAAAGTTGAACGGCGTGCAGATTGAGTTTGCACCCCGTTCAAGTTTCCAGAAAGGTCTGTAGGAAAACGAGTAAGATTTTTGGGAACTTGGACGCCGTTCAAACAAGTTGAACGCCGTGCAAGTTGCTGTTTCTGCACAAAAAAGCATTGAAATGAGTTGTTTTTAAACCAGAAAGACAAGGCAAGTTATGGTAAATCATTTTTGACAAATTGATGGTAAAAGTAATATGAAAAGAGACTAAATTAAATCAGAATGAATCAAAATGTTGTGTGAAAACATGTGAAAATATGATATATAAATCACACAACACTAGGTAATACTAAATGGAGCTTGGATGACCAAGCTAAACAATTAGTCAATCTGTAACAAAGATTTTCAGCTATTAAGGATGCAAAAGATGGAATCTGAGTTAATGTTAACAAGTTTAAGCTTTCTCTCCTTGTTTTAGCCAAAAGATAAGATAAGAGATCATGGGCTGTGGCACTCGACTACTAATGTAGGCTTATGCACACAAGGATTGGTTGGGGTGTTGTACCCTCTTTTTAAGACATATCACCTAACTGTTGTGGCCAGATCAGACTTACACTAGGTTAGTATAATATGTGGGCAGTTTTAGCCATCTTTTATGGGGTAATTAAGGTGAAGTGAACCAAAAGGGAATTAGATTGGTCATGGGTTTCACTTATTTTTTTCCTGAACAAAAGAAAGTTAACTAAATTGCAACATTAGCTAGATTCCATTCATTTAATTTGAAATTTTTTGACTAAAAAGGGTGGTTGTAAAATCACTAAAAGTTTGACAAAATCATCCCATGTTCTAAGTAGTGTTGCAAAGTTGATATATTCACAAAATTTGTTACCAGTCACATGTATTAAGCAATCTAAGATGAAAAAGGTGAAAAATCTAGCTACAAACATAAATCTAAAATTAAGCACATGTTGGTGGCCATAAAATTTCAATTTCATTCATGCTTGCTCTTTTAGAATTTCTTCAAAAGATATTATAGGGGAGGACAAGATAGTTCAAACTAGGATGAAAACATCAATCCATTTTAGAAATTTTTTGCCTCACAATCATACAACACTTGTCATGAGAAAAAGAACATAAACCAAAAGCAAGAAGTAAATAAAAAGGAGTGATGAAAAAGAATAACTAAATCTACATTAACAACTGGTTGCAACCCCCTTAAGCTTGAAATCTACAGTGTCCTCACTGCATCAATCAAACCTAAGGAAGAAGCAACCAAGTACTTGTCATGGAGAAAATCAAAAGGAAGGGTCAACACCCTCATGACCAGTGGGGCATTACTGGTTCAGCAAATCATTATCATCAGGGATGTTGACCGCATGGGATGTGGAGTGGACAGTGGCTTGTGAGGCTGGGACATGGGATAGTGGCCATGAGAGATGTGCCACATATCCATGCGTTGGACCATGTAATGCATTACTGAATACTACTGACCCATCTGACCAAGATGGTTGTGCATATGGTCAAAGCGCTTCTAAACATAGTTGTAAAGATGCCTAACATCAGGAATAGCCCAAGAATACTCACTCTGAGTGCTTGTGGATGGAGACAATGCAATGTGTATCTGAGCAGGAGGTGGATCTAGAGTAGCATGGTCATTAGCAGCATCTGCATCATCATCTTGGCCACTAAGGTCAAATTTCCAATTGTCCTTATTTGTTAAAGTTATGTTCTCCAAGTTAGGCATGTCGACGTACTAATCATTATCAAAATATTGCCTAAACTTTGTATCATCATTATGGACCTTAGAAATGAGACTAGAAGAAATAAGATACTGAAGATCCACCAGATTCTTTCCTTGTGCTGCTTTTAGGCCGGTCAGGTCTACCTCAAGCTTTTTGGCCAGTAGAGTGATCAATCCACCACACATGATGTCCCCAAATTCTCTTTTCTTTATCTTCTTTATATTGAAGAATCTGGTGAGAATGAAATATCCTAAATTGACCTTGATATCATAGGCCATAGCCCAGAGAAGAAAAAGATCCTACTTGTCGATGACACCTTGGGTTTCCTTCTTTGCAAAGACATATGTGCTGAGCAGTCTGTGTAGATGTCTAAAAATAGGGTTGTGGATAGAAGTTTCCCTAGCCCTTCTAGTCATGTGATGATCTTCATCACTGATCTCACCCCCAAAAACATCACTATTAAAGGCTGGAGGGTAAGCCAATGCTCCCTCGTAGTGGCATTATAAAAGCTCACTGAGATGTTTGAAAGAGATTCTATAGCGTTGTCCCAAAAGATAGAAATTTGTGAAAGTATATGGTTGTAGCATGTTTCTTGGGTCTTCCTTATCCTTTAATGTAGTAAGAAATTCATAAATGAATTGAGGGTAAGTGTTTGTTACCATGCAACAAATATATTGTAGACTGACATCCTTGAGGTTCTCCTTGACCTCATTCTTGAATCCCAGAGCTCCCATGGTTTCTTCACAAGCAAAATGAGTAGGGAGGACCCTACAAGAGATGAGAAAATTATACGAGATATTCCTCTACAGTCACTCTGAATTGGGTCGTGGAGACGTAGGCAGGAGCTAAAGATGAGCTTGGCCCATGCCTGTGATTGGACGTTTGCTTCATCGATTCCATTGTTTCTTAAGAAGTTTCTGAAATGACTTGGGATACATCATGTTTGATTAAGAACACAACGTGCCTTTGGATAGAGCGACTAGAAAACTAGGCAATGGACACGATGTGTCTTTGTGTGGACACAACGTGTACCCAGAGCTCGGTGGCATCCAGAGCTTGGGGATGATGGTGATTCTTCACATGGAGTGGCTTTGAATCCTTACAACATGTGTTCTGGCGTCAGTGAATAAGTAGATCCCAACAATAGAGAAGGCGGCATAGTTGCTTTGCTCATGGAAACAGAGAATAAGCTAGGAGCGGAGGAGGAGGTGAGCTCACTTGGGATGAGAGATGGAAGAAAAGTGGAGCTTCTGAACCACTTCGGAGCTTGAGGTCATCGCTCGAAGGTGATGAAGTGCCTGGGCTATCGAACAATGGCTAAAATCATCACACACGGTTGCAAGGGGTCACACATGGATGAAGACATAGCTGATTTAGGGTGGAAGTAAGAGAGGCGGTTGTAGAATAGGGCTTTAAACTTGACTTCTTGACTTGAGACATGTCGTGTCTTTCTAAGGACACATTGTGTACCTATGTACATGTCACCTACTCTTTTTGAATTTTGTGCTGGCTGAAGAGGACACGCGTGTGCAATTAAACACACAACGTGTAGTTTTCCAGGATGCAATGTCGAAGTTGCCAAACTGATAACAACACGACATGTGCAAATAAAGAAATGCCACACGTTTCTCTAGAAAAACTAAAAATATGAATGACCTCGGGGACATGATGTGTTTGTTTACAAACACGTTATGTACCATTCTAAAGGGATACATTGAGTTCACAACCTGATAACAAGACGACGTGTTCAAATAAAGACATACCGAGTTTTTCTCCAGAGAAAAACTTGTGATTGAATTATGTAGAAAGCACGTTATGTGCATTTAAAAACATGATGTGTACTATTACAATGAATGTCTTCTGTGGCTGTGCACACCATATCTAAAATAGTACACATTGTGTACTCTTGATTATCTACATAGTTGTCCATCTATGAGTAGAGACACTACATGCGTAAATAAAGACACGTCGTGTCTTTCTGAATTTCTACAGAAATTGTCTTCTTTTGATAAGCACCTGCAGAGATGATGATATGTATCTATGAGGGTCTACATTTTTACATTCATCCATGACAAATTTATTTTTGGAAATGAAAAATGTTCTTGATTGAAAATATAATAAAGAAATCTATCCTAGTATGGGGTCAACTCCCACAAGTTCCTCCATTTAGAGTCCAAAGTAAGACTCTTCAACTCTCTGATCATGCATCTTGGAGGGAGAAAGATGCTCCCTTGTCAATCTCCTCCCCTTTGGTGTACAACTTGCATCTTTGTCCATTAACCTCGAATGTTGATTGCTTCCCTTGTAGATCCATTGTCTCGTACGGATAGACCTTTAAGACTAAGAATAGTCTAGACTACTTAGATCTCAATGTCCCTAGAAATAATTTAAGTTTGGAATTGAAAAGTAGAACACAGTCTCCTTCTTTGAATTCTTTAACTTTGATTCCTTTATCACGCCATCTCTTTGTCTTTTCTCTATAGATCTTTGAATTCTCATATGCATCCATATTGAGTTTCTTGAGCTCTCAGAGTTGTAGCAATCTTATCTCCCTTGCTTTCTTTAGATCATAATTGAGGAATTTAATAGCCCACAATGCTCTATGCCCCGATTCTACAGGTAAGTGACATGATTTGCCATAGAATAGCTTGAAAGGAGTTGTCCCAATTGGAGTCTTGAAATCATCCTATATGATCATAATGCATTATCTAGCTTTAAGGCACAATCCTTTCTGGAGCTGGAGACAGTCTTTTCTAGTATAACCTTTTGTTGCTTATTGGAGATCTCTGCCACCATCAGATATGATTGCTCTTAGAACTCTAAACTTGGGAAAAATAGTCTTTTGGAAGAGTTTTACCACAGACTTGGAATCTGGTGATTGAGTGGGGATTGCCTCCACCCATTTGGATATATAGTCACATGCTACTAGGATGAACTTATAGCTGCATGAGGATGGAAAAGGGACCATATAATCTATGCTACACACATCGAAGACTTCTATCTCTAGGATTGAATTCAATGGCATTTTATCCCTCTTTGAAATTCCTCCAGTTCTTTGACACTTGTCAGAAGCTTTGACAAATGCGTGCGCATCACATAATAGACTAGACCAATAAAAACCTACTTGAAGAATCTTGGTTGCAGTCTTATCCACTCCAAAGTTTCCACCATAGGGGGAGGAATGACAATCTCAAATCACACTTGAAATCTCCTCATCTAGAATGCATCTCCTAATAAGCCCATTTGCACATTGCTTGAACAATAGGGGATCATCACAATAATAGAACTTAACATCATGAAGGAACTTTTTCTTTTGTTGGTATGTGAAATTAGGGGGAAGATATCTAATGGCTAGATAATTTGCAAAATTAGCAAACCATGGAATAGCAAGGGAGTTCACCACATATAGCTTATCAATAGGCAAATGTCATCAATTGGAGCCTTTTCTTCAACATTACTTGATAGTCATCAGAGGTGTTCAGCTATAGTATTTTTTGTCCCTTTCTTATCTTTGATTTTTAAGTCAAACTCCTGCAATAGCAGTAGCTAGAGGATGATGTGAGGTTTGACATCCTTATTACTGATAAGGTACCTTATCACAACATGATCTATGTATATAGTGACCTTAGAACCCACTAGGTACTGTCTGAACTTGTCAAAGGCATAAACTATGGCATACATCTCCTTCTCAGTAGTGGCATAGTTGATTTGTGCATCATCTAGGGCCTTACTTGCATAGTGTATGGCATGGAGTTTGTTGTCTTTTCTTTGTCCCAAAACTTCTCCTATAACATATTCTCTTGCATCACACATTATTTTAAAAGGAGCACTCTAATCTGGTGGTTGGATGATATGATATGAAACTAGGGCATCTTTTAATCTTTGGAAGGATGCTTGACAATCATCATCAAACACAAACTCAACATCTTTGGCTAGCAAGGAGCATAAATGCTTTGCAATCTTCGAAAAATCTTTTATGAATCGTCTTTAGAATATGTCCTAAGAAGCTACAAATTTCTTTCACATTCGATGGAGTTGACATCTTTTCAATTGCTTCTACTTTTGCTTTGTCCACTTCAATTCCCATGATTGAAATGAAATGGCCTATTACAACCACTATCTGCACCATAAAGTGGCACTTCTCCAAATTAAGCACGAGGTTGACTTGTTGGCATCTCTGCAAAGCTTTAGTTAGATTTAGTAAACAATCATTAAAAGAATTGCAATAACACTTTAGTCATCCATGAATATTTCCATAATATTTTCAATGTAATCAGAGAAAATTGTCATCATACACCTTTTAAATGTGGTGGGAGCATTAAAAAGCCCAAATGGCATCTGCTTATAAGCATAAGTTCTATAGGCTCATGTAAAAGTGGTATTTTCTTAATCGGGTGGGTAGATGGGAATCTTAAAGAACCCACTATATTCATCAAGATAGCAAAAGTAAGAGCGATGGATAAGACTTTATAACATCATGTCAATATAAGGTAAGGGGAAATGATCCTTTCTCATGGCTTTATTTAATTTCCTATAATCAATTCACATTTGCCATCCAGTGACAATTATTATTTGTATTAATTGATTGTTTTCCCCTTTAAATACAGTTGTTCCTCCTTTCTTGGGCACAACATGTATGGGGCTCACCCTAGGACTATTATATAATTCTAGCATATTTAAGTTTGAAAATTTCCTTCTTTACAACTTCCATCATATTTTGGTTTTGTGTCCTTAGAGGGTCTACACAAGGTTTGGTATTTTCTTCCAAGTTTATTCTATTCATACATATAGATGGTTTAATTACTTTGCGATCATCAATTGAGAAACCTATCACATTTTTATAGATTCTAAGTTCATTTAAGAGTTTTTCTTCTTGCTCTTCATTCAATTCAACATTTATAATAACTGGAAAGGTCAAGTTTGGGCCTAAGAAAGCATACCTCAACCCCAGTGGGAGGGTTTTAATTCTACCTATTTATTTGGTGCAATAGTGTTGCTTTCCTCATTCTTCTTTGATTCTTCCTCTCTTGTTGGAATCTTCAGGGTTTCAGAAATTTCCTCATTGAGAGTGACTGTTGTATCTTCTTCTTCAAGATCATCAAGAATAGTCTCAACGGAATTCTTTTCTTCCTCAAGAAGTGTATCAATAGTATCTATCAGACAAAGGTACTCTTTAGAGTTGGGTGCCTTCATGGCATAGTGAATAGAGATTACAAGTTCTTCATCTCCAACTCTGACAGTGAGTTTTCCTTCTCTAACATCAACCAGACAGTATGCAGTATGTAGGAAAGGGCTTCGCAAGAGGACCAGGTTGGCTGGGTCCTCATGCACATCCAAGACCACAAAGTCACAAGGAATGAAAAATTTCCCTATATGTACGGGGACATCTTCAATCACTCCTCTAGGATGTTTGATTGAGAGATCAATCAACTGAATTGTCATTGACGTTGGTTTCAAGTCTCCCAAGTCCAACTTTTCCCATAAAGAAAAATGAATCAAGCTGATGCTAGCTCCAAGATCAACATGGCCTTGAGCAAAAGTAGAGTCTCCAATCTTGCAAGGGAGAGTGAAAGAACCTTGCTCATCTAGTTTTTTAGGCATACAATTCTGAATGATAGAGCACATACGATTATGAATGATATAGCTTAGCCTTTCAGATATCATAACAATTCTGAGTTTGATCAAATCTCCTTTTCTTTGTTAGGATGTCTTTAAGGAACTTAGCATAAGAGGGCATTTCAACTATGACTTTAACTAGAGGTACATTCACATACAACTTGTTCAAAATGACCATAAACTTATTGAACTTAACATCATATTTGGTATTATCATACCTATGAGGGAAAAGAGCATTAGGCTTGCTAGAAGAATCACCTTGATGCAGATCTCTAGAACATTTCTTTCTTTGATTTTCAATAGTCTCCTCAATAGTGGTGACGACAACTTCTTCAAATTTCCTCTTGGAAGACAGTGCAGACCTTCCTATGACTGTCCCACTCCTTAGGGTCATAGACTTGCAATTCTCCTTGGGATTCAAAATCAGTTGACTGGGCAAAGAACTTGAAGGTTCTCCTTGGTTGTCTAAAACTTGTTGAGCTGTCTAGTTCTCCAACATCTTGGTGTGGGTGACAATCCCATCCACTGTAGAAGATAGTTTTATGATGGCATAATTCAAGAGATTCCCATGTTCTGGAACACATCATTCTTATGGATCTGAGTAGTCACAAAAGTCTCAAGGAGACTTTTCAATCTGGACTTTTGTGGTGGTTGAGTCATTTGTTGAAGTTGGTTGAAGTTCTTGTTGTTTTTGTTGTTGTATCCAGGCAGCTGTTGATGGCTGGCATTCATTGGCTGGTGATTGCTGATAGGTTGTTGACCTTGAGCTTGACCTTTATAATGATGGTTTTGAGAGTTGTTACTCCTGTAAGAAAATTTGTGATGGTTCCTCCATCCTGGATTGTAGGTATCTAAGAAAGGATTGTAGGCTTGTCTATTGTTGAAGTTTCCTACAACATTGAGCTAATTTGGCATCTCAGTAGCATTTATCAATGGTGTAAAAGAATAAAAAGAGTTGTGTTTAGATGCTCCACACACCTCACACACTTTCTCAACTGCTTGAATAGAGTGAGTGGTCAACTTTTCAAACTTACAAGTCAAGGCATTAAGTTTGGCTGCAATGAGATCATTTGCATCCTAATGTGATTCCCACTAGATTTCTCACTTGATATGGTAGAAGAGAAGGGTTGGCTGGTCCTTATAGAGCTCCACTGATTGTGGTTGAGTGCCATATCTTCAATAATGGTGTATGCTTCACTATAGGACTTGTTCATTAGGGCTCCATTTATAGCAGCATCAATGGACATACCGGTGTTGTAGAATAACCCATTATAGAAAGTTTGAAGTAGCAACCAATTGGTAAAACTATGATGAGGACAAATGTGTTGCAGATCCTTAAATCTCTCCCAGGTTTCATAAAGTGTCTCACCTTCTTGTTGCTTGAAGTTGGTGATTTGGTTCCTCAACTGGGTTGTCTTGCTAGGTGGGAAAAACTTAGTAAGAAAAGCATTTAGCAACTCGTCCCAGCTCTTAATGGAATGCTTGGGAAATAAAGAGAAGCATGCCTTGGCTCAGTCTCTTAGGGTGAATGGAAATAGGAGTTGATGTACTCCTTCAGATGGAACACCATTAATCTTGAAGGTGTTCATATACTACAAGATCTCTGCTAGTGAAGATTTGATAGGAGTTCCTCCAAAGCAATTCCGTTGGATCATCTGCATGATTGTAGGGCTAATTGAGAAGTTGTTGGCTTTAATGGTAGGATGATCGATGGATCCAAAAATGTTGATGGAAGTTGGCACAACAAAGTATTTAATAGGACAATTGTCCTTCATCACCAGATCTTGATGAAGATCGGGTGAAGGCGGTGATGAAGGCTGCAATCCCTCCAAACTTGAAGAGTTATTACTCCTTCTTGCTCTGCTGTGGATACTGAAGGTTCGCTCTATTTTTGGGTCTAGGAAGATCGATGCTTGTAGACCCCTCTTAGAGTGACACATGCAACTTGAAAAGCAAAAATTGAGTGAGAATCATAAAATCAAAGAGGTATCATGATATGGGATATGGAAATGATGACTTAGTCTGAAGTACTTGTTAACTCTTTTACTCTAACTAAATTTACCGTAGCTCCCTAGCAACAGTGCCAAAAACTTGTTGGAGTTTTGAAAGAAAGTCTCAACTCATTAATCACCCGCAAGTGTACATGATCAAATGCAGTCGAGTGTCAAACACAATGAGCTAAGTTAGCTAGGTGTAAAATTGTTATCTTTCATCAATCTAATTTGGCTACAACAGTAGAGTTTGGTTTTAAATAGCTAAAAGATAAGTAACAACAAAGGACCTTAAATAAAGGTTGAATTCAGGTTTTAGAGAGTCTTGGACATATGATTTCACTACCGTACCATCATATCATCTGTAACTACAAAATTAAAACATGCCATTAACTTGCAAGGAGGTTGTCATCATCATGCGCCTCCCAACAACATGAGATGGTTCTCATCTTCACATAATGCTTCCACATCTATGCTTAGATTCAAATACAACCTTAAACCCTGAATATCCTCCAGCAACTCCCCTGGTCTAGAGTATATTGCCATGAATCCTACTTCCTACTTCCTCATACATTCTCCCGAAACACAAGAAAGCATAAAACATGTATAAAAGGTGGATAGCCAAGCATACAAACTAATAAACACCATAAGCAGTCATTGAGAAGCAAATTAACTAGTATTCAATATAAATTCCGAGTTTGCATGAACAGTGGTATGGGAGATACTCTGCCATGCCCAAGAAGAAGGTTCTACTCACACATAATGGAGAAACACAGATACATAGTAGAATTTTCAAAGTTTTGCATAGCTAAAGAGAAGAAAAAGCTAAAGGAACCAAAGGTGAAGCCAAGGGTAGGCAGAACTCCAACTAGAAGATGAAATTCCACCCTTGGAGCTACTTCAACTCAAACAATCCTCCTTCCTGAGAAGCTTGAGTGAGAAGAAAAGCTCTACTGCAACCTTTGGAGAAGAAATGGTGAAGAATGAATGTTCTTTCCTAAGAAACTCATTCTTCCACCCCAAAATTTCCCTCCTCCTACTCTATAACTTCTCTTAGATGAAATATATATCAAAACGACGAGTGATAACTGCCCCCAATGGTTGCACTCATTTTTAAAATGAGGGGCAGTTTCTTCAAAATCTACGATAACGGATAAAGACATGATGTGTCTTTGTAAAGACACATCGTCTGGCGTCGTGTAACTGGATGATGTATTGCTTCCTCACTATATGTAAATGCTGTGTCCCACTAGAGACATGGTGTGTAGCTGCAACTGAAGTCGACCTAAGCAAGTAAATCATGATGTGTGTTAATAAACACACACACCTCTGCTCAGGCAAACACTCAAACTTTAGCATTTGAATGTGCAAACACACTGTGTCTTTATGAGGTCACGTCATGTCTATATCCTACAGTCAAGTCTTTTAGAGACTTACACACCCATGTATTTAATACCACACAACGTGTACTTTGCTTTGTGAGGAGTGCACCTTTTCTATAGTGTAACACATTGTGTCTTAATAAAGACATGGCGTGTTCGATGTTGTTGTTTCAAGATGAATTTTGAATAGGCTGCAAATCAATAGGGAGGTCCAACTAGGGTCGAATTTGGGTTGGACTATCTTCAGTTTGTCATTTTCAACATGTACTTGTGATTAACATCATGCAACAAGTAAAATAAGTAAAAGATGGCAAGTTAAGTATGATTAGAGGCTAAATGGAAGGAAAAATGAACTGAATTTGTGTGTGAATGTGTACAAAAAGTAGATATGAATTGCGCACATCATTAGGCTTTAGAGAAAAACCAATACATGACTTCTGACTTTTATGTTTTTGGACATGTTACATTTTACTTGTATTAAATGAATTCATATATAGATGAACAATAATGTAATAGGAATTTGATAGATCTTATCATAGATAAATAATGTTGGGAAATATGGGCACAAAGTATAGTGGAAAAAACAAAAAAAGTTTATCAGTATGTATTACCATAACAGTAGGATCGCGTCAACTACTATGAAATAGGATGGATGGTTTTAGCAAGTTATACATGATCATAGAGCAAGTCCAGTGAAAAAAATCACTTCTTTGCAACTGCTGACAAGTTGATCTTGGAAGATGGTTGTGCATCACTCAGTCTTCACCATAAACAGTTTCCTGCACAATCTTTGCAGCGACTCTGGTGATCTCACCACAGACTGCAGGTCAACTTTTCTATCCAATCAGTAGCCAAAGGACTCCTCCCTCTAGAGTAGTCTACACAGACCAACTAGAACTCTTATCATTCACCAATAACATACTGGAAGGAGTTATCCCTCCCACTGGTGTACTAGTCACCAACCTGCTTTCCTACAATGACAACTTCTTAGTTGTTCTTTCCTGTTGGCTATCCCTCCCTCTCGATGAAACTTGTCTGGGCTCTCTCAGTTACCACAACCAGAGAGGATAAGAGTTGTTAGAGGAACTAATTCTCGGTCGTCTGTGTTGTAGTTGTACTATGGGAAGCCCCCAATACCCCTCCATTTATAAATGAGGTTAGGGTTAGGGATAGGGTTCCCAGTCTATACGAGATTGTGCGGGAGTGGAAGGGTCCAAAAGATCTTGAATTTTTGCAACCTGAGACAGCCAAAACGGTCGTATGGCACACCTAGACTATCGTCTGGTGTTCAAGATGGTCCTCTTGCTCGTCCAAATGGTCGTTTGGCAATTTACCAATCATATATGAATTTGAAAATTTTGATTCCAATTAATATCATATATATATTTACTTGCACTCCAAGTTTGTGCAGTCAAAACTATTCGGCAAACATACAAAATCTTTGTTCGGCCCAATCAAGCCATCTCACCTAGATGAGATTCATGTCTCGCTCACCCAAACGCCTATCAGGTGTGTCACAATGAGCCGTTCAGTTTAATCACATTGAACCAGTCAGTTTAAGGGTAGAACTAGGACAATTCAAACTGTAATCGCCCTAACAATCCAAATGTTCATCTCAACACTTGAGACACCCATCTAACTACCCAAACGACCATCTCACATAGTGATATGGTCGTTTGGTAGACCAATCATCCAATCAGTCGATCTATTACATGAATCAAATACTTAAACACTTTAGTAATCAATCCAATCATCATTCAAGATAAACTCCTCTTCTATATGAGTTCCTTTGGGTTTGACCCTATAGGTCCCATATCATGTTCACAGTAATTGTTCATAACTAGCTTATGAAATCACAAGCAAAGAGTGGTGCCTAGTCGTACATCAATGCTACCCAAGTGAATGGAAAGTTGGAGAACAACTTCAACCTACAATTTGTGTAAGGTGTTGTGGTGATTGTATAATTCCTTTATCTCTGATATCTAGGATGAACTTGAGGCATGGATGGTCACCCTATAAATGTTCAATCAATGTTCCTTGAACCAAGAGCAAACTGTCTGAGATAATGCAACCTCAATATCATATATTGATTCACATGTGCCTGCACATGCATTTCTCAATCTTACTTATCAAGTGGTCAGGATATCATACTCCAGTAGGAGGGACAAATGCCATATGTATCATTCACAGCCTATCCCCATGTGTCAAAGTCACCCAATAATCATTGTTATAACAATCCATGTTTCAGGACTGTATTTGATGATGTCAAAGCATACCCAATGACATGTGATGAGTATACTAATTTTAGGTCTGACAATCTCAATCACCACCTTCATGATGTGTGCATTTCATATCTACTTTTTATACACATCTATACACAAATTCAGTTCATTTTGCCTTCCATTTAGCCTCTCTTTTTTTTTATTGCCGGGGAAACCCACCCCCTAGGTGAGCATCTAGATAATAGGGATGGTAAACCTGGGGAACCCCTCCACCCACACATTGGGATCCCAAACAAGTCACATCAGAAGTCAGTTGATGTGGTGGGAAATTCATTTCCAAACAGCACCACCGGGAGGATTCAAACCCGGGACCATTCATGAGGGGCACCCCTGCTTGACCACCCAAGCTACTGCTCCCAAATAAGTCACATCATAGGTCAGTTGATGTGGTGGGAAATTAATTTCTGAACAACACCACCATGAGGATTTGAACTCGGGACCCTTCATGAGGGACACCCCTTCCATTTAGCCTCTAATCATACTTAACTTGCTATATTTTAGTTATTTTACTTGTTGCATGATGTTGATTGTATAAACACACATTCAAAATTCTGAATTGGTGATAGCCCAACTCAAATCTGACCTCAATTGGACCTCTCCTGGATTTGCAGCTAATTTAGAGTTCATTCTTGAAGGAGCAGCGTTGAACGTGACATTTCTTATTTAAGACACAACGTGTAACCTCCAAAAAAGGCTCACACAACAAAGTACACACCATGTGCTAATAAATACACGGGCATGTGAGTTTCCAACAGCCTCAATTTGCAACTTGCATAGTAGACTACATGACGTGTCTTTATTAAGACACAATGTGTCCTCATGTTTCGAAGGCCAACTCCAGCTTGCTTCTAACACACACGGGCATATATTTAATCGAACACGCCATGCTCCTTAAGCCTAGATCAAATCCAGAAGCATCTAAATGATGTGTCTTTAAGAGAACACACCGTGTACTTCTCCTGTAGTAGTAGTTAGTCGACAAGTTACACGACGAGACACGATGTGTCTCCTCAAAGACACACCGTGTCTTTATCAATTTCTGTAGAAATCATAGAAACTGTCTCTCATTTTAAGAGATGAAGGCAACCTTTTGGGAGGTTATGACTCATCATTTGCAAGCACGTTTCATCTAAGAGAAGTTCCAGAGCAGAAGAAGGCGATTTTGAGGTGGAAGAAGAGTTTTTCTTGGGAAAGAACCTCTATTATACTTCATTTTCTTCTCCATTTCTTCTCACAAGGTGCAACAAAGTTCTTCTTCTCACACAAGCTTCTCAGGAGGGAGGATTGTCCGAGTTAAAGTAGCTTTAAGGGTGGAATCTCATCCTCTAGCTGGAGTTCTACTTTCCCTTAGCTATACTTTTGGTTCCTTTAGCTTTTTCTTCTTATAACCATACAAAATTCTAAAAAGTATGCAATGTGTTTGTTCATCTCTATTATGGATGAGTAGTTCTCTTTTTTGGGTATGTGAGAGTAGCTCACATGCCATTTCTCATGTGAACTCGAAATTTATATCTAATGTTAGTTAATTTTCTTCTCCATGAATGCCTACAATAATTTGATGCTTGTATGTTTAGTTGGCCACCTTTTATACATATTTTATACTTTCTTGCACTATTTGGGAGGATGTATGAGGAAGTAGGGAGTAGAATTCATGGAAATATGCTCTTGACCATGGGAATGGCTAGAGTATGTTGAGGGTTTCAGATTGTGTTCAAATCTAGCATAAATGCAAGAGTGTTATGCTATAAAGAGAATCATCTCATGCCACCGGGAGGTGTATGATGATGACGATCTCCTTGCAAATTGACTGCAGGTTTTAATTTTGTAGTTATGCATGATGTGATGGTGCAGTGGTGAAATCCCATATCTAGGATTCTCTGATTTTTGAATTGAAACTTAAACCCAATCTCTTCTATTGTTACTTCACTTTTAGCTATTGTAATCAACTCAACTTTTGTAATTCGAGCTAGATTAATGAAAGTTAACAATTTTGTACCTAACTGACCTAGCTCCCTGAGTTTAACACTTGACTACAATTGACCCCATACACTTGTGGGTGATAAGTGAGTTGAGACCTTTATTTTAAAACTCCAAAAAGTTTTTGGCATCATTTTTAGGGAGCTACGGTAATTTTAGTTAGAGTAGAAGAGTTAATTAGTATTTGAGACTAAGTCATCAGTCTCACATCCCATATCGTGGTACCTCTTTGCTTATGTGAATCTCACTCAATTTTTTCAGGTTTCATGCGTCTCTCTAAGAGAGGTCTACATACATCAATCTTTCTTGACCCTGAAATAGAGCAAACCTTTAGTATCCACAGGAGAGCAAGGAGGAGTGAGAACTCTTCAAGTTTGGATGGATCACAACCTTCATCACCACACTCCACACATTCTCCTCCTTCACCTGATCCTTTTCAAGAGTCGGAGATGGAGGACAACCGTCTGCTCAAAGATTTCACTGTGCCATCTGCCATCAATATTTGAGGAGCCATAAATCATCATGCAATAGATGCCAACAACTTCTCCATCAGCCCTATGATATTGTACATGATCCAATAGAATCACTTTAGAGGAACTCCTATGGAAGATCCGAATCTTCACATAGAAGAGTTTTTGCAGTACATGAACACCTTTAAGATCAATGATATTCTAGCTGAAGGAGTACGTCTAATCCTATTCCTGTTCACCTTATGAGACTGGGTCAAGGTGTGGCTCTCTTCATTGCCTAAACATTCAATCAAGACATGGGGGAATTATTAAATACTTTTCTCACTAAGTATTTCCCTCCTAGCAAGACGGCCCAGCTGAGGAACCAGAGCACAAACTTCAAGCAACAAGAAGATGAGATGATTTATGAAACTTGGGAGAGATTTAAGGATCTACAACACCTATGTCCTCACCATCGTTTGACCAACTGGTTGCTACTGCAAACCTTCTATGACAAGATATTCTACAACACCTGTATGTCTATTGATGCCACTACAAATAAAGCCTTAATGAACAAGTTATATAGTGAAGCTTATGCCATTATTGAAGATATGACACTCAACCACAGCCAGTGGAGTTATGAAAGGACCAGTCAGTCATTCTCTTCTAATAGCTCAAGTGAGAAGTCAAGCGGGAAACACAATGTGGATGTCATGGACCTGATTGTAGCCAAACTTGATGCCTTGACTTAGAAATTTGAAAAGCTGACCACTCACTCATTTCAAGTAGTTGAGAAAGTATGTGAGGCTTGTGGAACATCGGGCCACAACTTTGCTTCTTGTTTTTCACCACAACTAAATGGCATTGAGTCACTAGAATGAGTGAACGTTATAGGAAATTTCAATAATAGACAAGCCTACAATCCTTAGTATGAAACCTACAACCTAGGAAGGAGGGACCATCCAAACTTTTCTTACAAGAACAAAAATTTGCAGAACCAGCAGAAAGGTCAAGTTCAAGGTCAACAACCTATGAGAAATTGTCAACCAATGAATGCCAATTGTCAATAGCCACTGGGTTACAACAACAACAACATGAACTTTAATCAATTTCAACACGTGACTCCTCCACCACAAAAAATCCAGCCTGGAAAGCCTCCTTGAAACTTTTGTCACCACACAAAACCAGTAGAACGACGAGTTCTAGGCACATGGCAATCTTTTGAAGGATGCTATCACACAATTGTATTGTAAAGTTGATGGGATTGTTACCCTCACTAAGATGTTGGAGAACCAGATAGCTCAACACGCCTTAGCTAACCAAGGAACATCTTCAGGTTCTTTGCCCGG
This sequence comes from Alisma plantago-aquatica, assembly GCA_963693085.1. NCBI lineage: Eukaryota > Viridiplantae > Streptophyta > Magnoliopsida > Alismatales > Alismataceae > Alisma > Alisma plantago-aquatica. The sequence continues at coordinate 286,897,808 of OY856411.1, forward strand.
TCAACCGGTTATGAATCCTAAGGACACTTGTAAATCTATAACTTTAAGGAGTGGGGAACTCATGGGAGGGTCTACACTACCTTCTAAGAGGAATTCTGAAGAGATTGTTGATTCTAATGTTGAGGACCCTGTTCAAAATCAAAGGAAGAAATCTGCTAGAAATATGCACCAAGGTGATTCTTCTAGCAAGCCCAATGCCCCTTTCCCTCACAGGTTTGCTAACACCAAAGATGATGTGAAGTTTAATAAGTTCGTGGACATTCAGAACAAGTTGTATGTGAATCTTCCTCTAATTGAAGTCATAGCCGAAATGCCCTCCTACACTAAGTTCTTGAAGGATATCTTAACAAAGAAAAGAAGATCTAGACAAGTCGAGACTGTCATGTTGTCTGAAAGGCTAAGATCCATCATCCAGAACCGTATGGCTAAAAAACTAGATGACCGAGGTGCCTTTACTCTCCTTTGAAAGATAGGAGACTCTACTTTTGATAAAGGCCTTGTTGATTTTAGAGCTATCTTCAGCTTGATTCCTATGTGTTTCGGGGAAAAGCTAGACTTGGGAGATTTGAAGCTGACCTCGATGAAAATTCAGCTAGTTGATCTTTCGATCAAGAATCCTAGAGGAGTGATTGAAGACGTCTCCATATAGATAGGGAAGTTCTTCATTCTGTGTGATTTTTTAGTCTTAAACATGCATGAGGACCCAACCAATCTAGTCCTCTTTGGAAGACCTTTCTTACATACTGCAGGTTGTTTCGTTGATGTTAGAAGGAAAACTCACCGTCAGAGTTGGAGATGAAGAACTTGTATTCTCTATTTATGATGCCATGAAGGAACCCAACTCCAAGGAGTACCTTTGTCTTATTGATACTATTGATACACTGCTTGAGGAAGAAAAGAATTTCGTTGAGACTACTTTATATGGCCTTGAAGAAGAAGATGCAAATGCCACTTTCAATAGTGAAATTCTTGAAACCTTAAAGAACCCACCATGTGATGAATATTCCAAGAAGAGTGAGGAAAGCAATACCACAACTCCAAACAAACAAGTAGAATTAAAACCCCTCCCACCAGGGTTAAGGTATGCTTTCTTAGGCCCAAACTCCACCTCTCCAGTTATTATACATGATGAATTGAATAATGATTAAGAAGAACTCTTAAATGAAATTAGAATCTACAAAGATATGATAGTTTAATCCATTGATGACCTCAAAGGAATTAACTCATCTATGTATATGCATAGAGTATCTTTGCAAGAAGATGCCAAACCATGCATAGACCCCCCAATGAGACTGAACCAAAATATGATGGAAGTTGTAAACAAGGAAATTATCAAACTTAAAGACGCTAGAATTGTTTATCCAATAAGTGATACTCCTTGGGTGGGTCTTATACATGTTGTGCCTAAGAAAGGAGGAACAATAGTAATTAAAGGGGAAAATTATGAATTAATACAAATAAGAATCATCACTAGGTGGAAAATGTGTATTGATTATAGAAAATTAAATAAAGCCACCAGGAAGGATCACTTCACTTTACATTTTATTGACTTGATTCTAGAAAGGATTGCTCATCACTTCTACTTTTGCTATCTTGATGGGTATAGCGGGTTCTTTTAGATTCCCATCTACCCACCCAATCAGAAAAAGACCACTTTCACGTACACCTATGGAACTTATGCCTATAGGCGGATGTCCTTAGGGCTTTGTAATGCTCCCGCCACCTTTCAAAGGAGTATGATGGCCATTTTCTCTGATTATATTGAAAAGATAATTAAAATATTCATGGATGACTTTAGTGTTTACGACAATTCCTTTGATGATTGTTTGTTGAATCTAACTAAAGTTTTGTAGAGATGCGAAAGTCAAACTCGTGCTTAATTGGGAAAAGTGCCATTTTATGGTGTAGATAGCGGTTGTTCTAGTCCATGTTATTTCAAGTAGAGGAATTGAAGTGGATAAAATCTAAAGCAAAAAATATTCAAAATATGTCAACTCCAACCAATGTGAAAGATATTCATAGCTTCTTGGGCCATGCATGTTTCTACAAAATATTTATAAAGGGCTTTTCAAAATTTGAAAAGCCTTTATGCTCCTTGCTAGCAAAAGAAGTCTAGTTCATGTGTAAAAAGGCAAGATCACCTCCTTACTACAATCTAGTGGAAAATACACAACATTCTTTTTTTAATCCAATTTTGAAGATGAAGGATGCATGCATAATAATTCCATTTAAATAAGCATGGACCAAATACAAAAATTGTCAAATAATAGCAACGGAAGGAAAATCTATGCTATTGAATAGCTTCATTTCAAATGTTTGAAAAATAAACTAGAAAGTTGACTACATGATCTAGCTATAGTAACCTAGTCCTCTTGGTAGTATTCTCCTGATCGGGTACACTTTGCTCTGGTCCTATCCCTTTTCTTGGCTCTGGGTGGTTGGGATCACCCAATAAGAGGAGAGAAAAGGTATGTGTCAATTTAAATGATCAAGGATATTCAACAATTTAAAATATGGCAAAGTAAACATTCCTTAACTAAGATGTTTCAAAAGTATGCGGCAATAAATAATTAAGAATTTTTCCAAGTCAAATAGTAACAAAGTTGCATGTATGATTTAATATGAATACATTAAACTAATATAGGGCAGAAGCACCTACCTAAGCTCAACCTCTGGGTGAGGGAGAGTAACACATTGCTAATCACCCGAATATTTATAAAATGGGGAGAGTGGTCACATTCCTTTGGGAGAAATATCACATGCCCACTATGGGTGGTTTTTAATTTGTTATTTACATTATCATGCTAGAATAATTTAATGGTTGATTTAAGAAATTGAAAACTTTGCAAGTGGGGTCCAAGACCCTAGAATAATTGAAGTGAAATAAACAAGAAATGTAGAAACTAATGTTTTGTCTCATGCTTCATTGGGAAATTAGGATGCATAAAATATGCTCAACTTGGGGTTCAGAATTGCACTTACCTCACTCGAGATTCCTAGAGAAGACTTTTCACCAAATATATGTGTCCAATGTCACTTTTATCCTAGATACAAGGTTTCATTACATAGACTAGGGTTTTGTAATTAGTTTAGTTTAGAAACCCTAATTTTTGGGTCTTCTAGATAAACCATCAATTTTGGACTTGAAAACTAGGCCAATCGATTTGTTATATATTTTCTAATTAGAAAACATATTTGATGAGTAAATTTGAAATTAAAATGAGTTATTTATACATTTTAGGGTTTTTTTAATTAAACATTTTGGTTTCTTGAAAAACCTTTCTTAAATACTTGAATTTCAGGTTCAGGAAACATTCTTATAGGATATGGTTTATTTTTTCTAATTCCACATCCTATTTATTTATATTTTTCTTATAAACGAGTAATTAGTTATGAATCCTCTAAAATCAATGAATCAAAAAATTGGAAAATGCAATGTACACTAAAAGTTTTGCAAAAAAGATTGCCACGATGGTCGGGCCTACGCTAACCTGGGCCAATCACATGTGGCCAGGTAGTTGGTCCACACTTGTGTGGCTCGGTTAGACGCAACTAGGTGGGAGGGTGAAAAGATCGAGTTGCCCTTGGGCAAAAAATCAAGGATAGAAGGCAAGCAGGGGGTGGATTGGAGATTTTAGCTCGGGAATTCTTCCCCTTTTCTCGCGCCTGCCATGTCTACGAGCAGTTGGAACTTGATTTGGGCATTTCTACAATACTCGATTGAATGACAAATCGAAGGTCAGAAAATGAAGAATGGAAGGCGATGAACTCACCTGGACTGATAATTTGTACACTAGCACCACTGAGAGACCATGAGAGCCGTCGCCATGTCACAATGAAGGTCAAGGTGGTGGTGGATGTATGGAGGAGTTTTGGACAAATTGGAGGGAGGAATCAATTGTTTGGCAATGCCATTGGCACTGGTATATTATAGGTGTGTTGGGGGTCTGAGGAGAAAATGAGTCGAAGGTGAGAACCTCCCTGTCTGAGAGATTAGGTGTTTCCTTGTTTGGTTGAAACTGATGATGAGTAATGGCTAGTTTTGATCGAGAGGGAACGGTGGATTTGATGGTGAAGAAATAGAATGAGATGGTTAACTATGGTTAGAGAGAGGATTGCATTTTTTGGACATCATGAGTCTGCTCCCATCCGCAAAATGGCTGGAGCTAGACGATAAGGCTGGAGCTGTCGGATTATGGATCTATGCTCCATGTCTCATTTGTATTAACCGAGTTAATTGAATGTGATGTGTGACTAATTTAATGCTGCAACTTTAGGTTAAATGCGTGATATAAATGAAATTGTATTAAAATCTTAATAAAACCTTAATCAATTTGTTTAAAATCGATTTGAGGGGTCAAAACTTGACCAATTACTTCCAAATTTGAACCATAGGTCCAAACTAATGCCTAGAATATTTCTACGCCTTAAAATCTTATTTTTATCACATTTTGGCTCTTAATCATCATAATGGTCATTAATGTGTTTATTAGTGTATAAGAAAATTGAGTTAATATGAAAAAGAATTTTCATTAAATTCTTGAATGTAAATTGGAGGTAATCCTCCCCTCATTAATCCTTAGGTCATCAATTAAGTTAATGTTCCCCTTTTCATGCTTTATTTGCCTTTAATGCGGAGAGAGGTTATGAGGGGTGATTTGATATTCATTAACTACTTTTATTTATATGATGTTTTATTTCTAATTTTATTTAATTATCATTTCATTTTTGTGGACATTTTGCAACATAGCTCTTGATAACATATTAATTGAGGTAATTGTGCAGCAACCCCTTATGCTAGTATGCATATTTACTCCAAACCACTCAATTTTCACAAAATCAACATTAAGGACAAATTGATAAGAAAAATAGGATAACTTCATGAATGAGATGAAATTTCAAGTACATTGAGATTCAGTTCGTTACATCATGTTTGATGATGATTACCAAATTGCTTTCCAAAAGTTGAAAGACGCCCTAGTTCCAGCTCCCATCATCTAGCCACCAGATTGGAGTGCTCCTTTTGAAGTAATGTGCGATGCGGGCGACTACGCTATAGGAGCAATCTTGGGACATATAAAAGACAACAAACTCCATGCCATACACTATGCAAGTAAGACCCTTGATGATGCACAAATCAACTATGCTACTAGTGAGAAGGAGATGCTTGACATAGTCTATGCCTTTGATAAATTCAGATAGTATCTAGTGAGCTCCAAGGTCATAGTATATACAGATCATGCTACAATAAGGTATCTTATGACCAAGAAAGATGCCAAACCTCACCTCATCCACTGAAATTGCTATTAAATAAGTTTGACTTGGAAATCAAAGATAAGAAAGGGACCGAGAACAATGTAGCCAACCATCTCTCACATCTTTCTACATGTGTTGATTCCAATTGATGAGAAATTTCCTATTGAGAAGCTCTATGTGGTAAATTCTCTTGCTATGCCAAGGTTCACTAATTTTACAAATTATCTTGCCACTGGATGTCTTCCACCTGATTTCACATACCAACAATAGAAAATGTTTCTTCATGATGTCAAATTCTATTATTGGGATGATCCTCTATTATTTAAGTAATGTGCATATGGACTTATCAGGAGATGCATTCCCAATGAAGAGATTGCTAGTGTGATTTTAGATTGTCATTTGTCTCTCTACAGTGGACAATTTGGAGCAAATAAGACTCCAACTAAGATTCTTCAATCATGTTTCTATCAGCCAAGTCTATTTTGTGATGTGAACACATTTGTCAAGGCTTGTGACAATTTTCAAAGAGCTAGGGGAATTTCAAAGAGGGACGAAATGCCATTGAGTTCAATCTTGGAAATAGAAGTCTTCGATGTGGGACATAGATTATGTGGGCCCTTTCCCATCCTCATGTAGTTACAAGTTCATCCTAGTATCTTGTGATTACGTATCCAAATGGATGGAGGCAATCCCCACTCAAGCTCCAGATGCAAAGTCAGTGATAAAACTATTCCAGAAGATTATTTTTCCCAGGTTTGGACTTCTAAGAGAATAATATCTGACAGTGACAACCATTCTAATGAAAGAAACTTTTACAACTTGCTTAGAAAGTATGGAGTGAAGCATAAGGTGCCCGTACCTTATCATCCCCAAACATTAGGTCAGGTGGAGATCTCAAATAGACAACTAAAAGCTATCCTAGAAAAGACTGTCTCCATCTCTAGGAAAGATTGGGCACTGAAGCTTGACAATGCACTATGGGCATACATGACAACTTTTTAAACTCCAATTGGGACAACTCCTTACAACCTTGTATACGACAAATCATGTCATTTACCCATAGAATTGGAGTACAAGGCATTGTGGGCAATCAAATTCCTTAACTATGACCTAAATAAAATAAGGGAGAAAAGATTTTTGCAACTCTAGGAGCTAGAAGAACTCAAGATGGACACATTTGATAACACCGAGATCTACAAAGAAAAGACAAAGAGATGACATGAAAAAAGAATCAAGCATAAAAAACTCAAAGAAGGAGACTAAATTCTATTGTTCAAATCCAAACTCAAGTTTTTCCTAGGGAAAAAGAAATCTAAGTGGTCTGGACTATTTTTAGTCTTGAAAGTCCATCCTTACAGGATAGTGGAGCTGTAAGGGAAGCAATAAAATTTCAAAGTTAATGGACAAACATGCAAGTTGTACACTAGAGGAGAGGAGATTAACAAGGGAGCCTATTGCTCCCTCCAAGATGCTTGATCAACCAGTTGAAGAGTCTTACTCTGAACTCTAATGGATGAACTTGTGGGAGTTGACCCCACATTAGGATTGCTTTCTTTAATTAGTTTGAGTCAAGAGTATTTTTAAAATTTCAAGATAAACTTGTCATTAATGAATGTAGTAATGTAGGCCCTCGTATACATATCATTGATTCTGTAGGTGCTGATCAAAGAAGAAAATTTCTGCAGAAATTTAGAATAACATGACATGTCTTTATTTGCACACGTCGTGTTGCCACTCACAGAAGGGACGACTATGCAAAATTTCAATGGTACATGACATGTGCTACTTCTAACATGGTGTGTATAATCATAGACAACACCGGCTAGAATCGAACATATCATGTTTTTAATCAAATACAACTAGTCACACAAGTCTTTTACATGCCCTAAGTTTTTTGGGAAAAAAAATGACATGTATTTATTTGAAATCTCATGTTGTTATCAGGTAAAAAGTGCACAGTTTTCATCTAGAATGCTACACAATGTGTGTTAATTCAAACATGACGTGTGTGACTCTCAATCTGGACTGCCCATCTTTTCTGGAAGCATACACGTTGTGTCTTTATTTAAACACAACATGTCAATATCAAATAAGTGACTCCAATCTTGACTTCTGCATTCATGCACAATGTGTTCTATTTTAGATACATTGTGTCATATTCTACGGAAGTATGCTTAAAATGATAGTGGGCAGCCTCCGCAAGAGGACATGTCGTGTCCTAAAAAAGACATGTCGTGTCCTTGGATGAGAAATTGGGATTTTAACCCTAATCCCAAGCTGCCTCCATCACTCTAACCCTCAACCAGTTGTGCTCTAATCGGCTATGTACTCTCCTTGACCATGTCTTGGTTCCACCATTGCTCCGCAAGCAAGGATCACCATCGTTGCTGCTCTACAAGAAAGGATCCCCACCTCTCGTGCCTTTGCAAGTAGCTAGCAATGCCTCCTCTTACTGTCATGAGATCCATCTAAACAACCACATGAGCAACACCTCTGTCGTCATCTTCTTCATAACCTACTGTTAGAGACATGCTGTGAGCAACCGAACCGATGCCATGTGTAAGCACCATATTCCCCAACCTCCGTCCACTGAAACGCTCTAGGTAAATGTTGTGTCTTCCAAAGGATATCCAGTTCACCAGCCTTCCTGTATTACGACACGCCATGTTCAAATCTCGACACATCATATCTAAGGATGTTTCAACACTGAAAAACACTAGAGGGGGGGTGAATAGAGTTTTTAAACAATTTTAAACAATTATTTAACTCAAACAACCAATCACAAAAATATTGGACAAGGGGACAAGGATTTAGAGTGGTTCCTACCTTAGAAATTACTAAGGCAGTCAGTCCACTACCCGGTTGCTTACCCAACTGGGATTTGGAAAGAATTTAATTTTATTACCTCGCAAGGACTTTACATAAAATTACAATTCTCTCCCTAAACCCTTCAAGCAGCCTTCACCTCGAAGTAATCGCACCAACCTTGAAGCAGCCTTCACCTAGAAGCAATTGCACCAACCTTGAAGCAGCCTTCCTCCTGAAGTAGCTTCCTGTTGCAATAGCCTTCTTGAAGTAGCTTCCCGTTGCGATAGCCTTCTTGAAGTAGCTTGAAGTCCACCTTCTCCTCCGAGAAGAACCTTCTCCAATCCGTAGCCTCCAACCCTAGGAGTAGCAAGGAGAATACAAAGAATAAAAGGAACAAGAAGGAAAACAGAAATTACAACTTATCCTTTTAAGCACAAGGCTTGATTTGCCTATATCAAGCGTATTGATCTCCTAATCAATGAGTGTAGAAGTGTAAGTGCTGTGGAAAGGAGATGCTAGCCTATAGGACACGAAATTAGAGAAATGGGAATGAATAACCAATGTAGGAAATGCTCTATTGCTCAAAACAGATTGCCAATGAGTATTCAAGCTCAAGTGTAGCACAAGTGTAGCTTAGGTGTGTTTAGGTGTCCTAAGGTATGTCCTATTTATAGGAATGACCTACAAGTGCTTAAGGACATTCTAGACACTTTCTAGGGGGTTCTTAGTGCTCAACTAGCCGTTATGTGTCCACTAATTGCATTTGCAACGGCTAGTTAATTGACCCTGAAAAGTGCAGACAGAACTTTTCTCGATCGACAATTTGTCGACCGAGAGTCCTTCTCGGTCGAAGATTTGTCGACCGAGGGACCTCCTGGAGCAAGTGTTTACAACGTTCATTTCCAACTCCCAACCACTTTGTCTTCTGGGTCTAACGGCTAGTAGGGTCTATTCTCGATCGAAGATTTTGTCGACCGAGAGTTTCTCGGTCGAAGATTTGTCGACCGATATTTTCTCGATCGACGATTTGTCGACCGAGAATATTACTGACTCAATGTATTCATTTACTAAGTGTGTGTATCAATGTGCAATTGTGATACTATCTTGGGGAATGGCCTATCTAAGTGTTGTGAGTGGATAGGGAAGATCTAAACGCTTGATTTTACATGATATCTAATTACTTGTACATTATATACTTGTACAAGCATTTACATTTGATTACAATCATGAAAATAAAGCGATTTTATCAAATTGTTTCTTCCAAGTCTTTGTTATCCACCACCTTATATGCTTGTTCCTGAAATACTCAAATAGCACGTTAAAACCACAAGAATGAAATGTTTGTCATTATCAAAACAAAAGGGATTATGCTAATGTCAATTTAGCCAACAATCTCCCCCTTTTTGAAGATGACAAACATTTCCTAAATATAAAATAAAGAAATATAAATCATGTGAGTTTCATACCTGTAGATTACCTTTTGTAGCCATTCTTGTTTTGCAAGTGGATGTTGGCTGAGATATTATGAAACTCATATTTTTATTTTATGTTTTTGATTTTATATTATTTCTCCCCCTTTGTCATTTCAAAAAGATATCCAATATAATAGATTTTATTTCTCCCCCTTAATTTTATGCTATGCTCACCCTTAAAGAGATATTCAATTAGAAAACAATGGATTAAAGCAAAGCAATGATTGTTAAATTTAGCCATAATTTATTTCTCACTCATTTGCAATGTATGTTAAGCCTTGAAATGATATGAGTTCCTTTTAGGTTCACGACATTTGTGTATTGATTTCTCATCCATTTTACAAGGGATGTTAAGCCCTAAAAATGAAATGAGAATTCTTTAATCTTAGAGTACATAAAAATTTCTCTAGCCAAATGCACGGGATGTTAACCCCTAATTTGTCTAGAGAATTCCTTTAAGAACAAGATATATCATTTTATGAAATTTGTTGATTTTTTCATAACCAAGAGTAAAAATACTAAGGTCATAATAGGCTTCAAATGATGTTTACAATATTTTTGTACGCTTCTTAATCAAATAATCATATTTGTTTTTATGAGCTCCCCCTTAATCTTACAATTTAAGGCTTCTAAGGTCACAAATGATTTTAAATTTGATTTTGACCTTTATCAAATGTATACTAAGATTAAGTACAATAAAATGATGTCAATATAAGAATTTTGTCAAAGCTTATTTTAGGTCGCCCTTGACTACGACCATAGCGCCCCTTGGTCAATTTTAATTTCAACCAAGAGGCAAATTCTGCAGATTTCCAAATTAAACATTCATATGTGAAGTATAATTTCTGCAGATAGCTATAAATAAATATCTATTTGAAGCATATTAAGATATACCTATTATGAAGACTTAATATGGGCATCATAGTGAAGTCTTTGTCCTTGATTTTTCTAGAATGCATGTTTTACATTCATTGTGAATGATGTTTTCATAAGCTTTGCTATGGGTACATATTAAATCACATTTCTTCTTATACCCTTATTTTCATATTAATCATAAGATTCTTTAGAGACATATATTTTGAAAGCAAGATTAATATCTTAAAGTCAAGATTTTTGCTTTTGATTTCTTAGAACAAAAAAATAGATAAAAACATTAATATTTTTGTTCTAAGAGGCACCATTTGGCTTGTCATAGCAACATCATTATTTTATCACAAGCTATGTCCACAATCATTGTTTATTATGTCAAGATGCTTTTATGCTAATGGAATTTTCAATTTATCTGAATCTCAATGATCAAGAATAATATCCATTCATGGTTTGTATATATGAATCAAAGATTATTTTAGACAAACCAATGAAACATAATGATCATGATGAAGCATATCCATGGTGTAATGATAGAACAATTGAAGCATACGATCAGCATATAAATGCAATAATTATGATCATTTAAAACAAATTTCAATACACACATGGTTCATGTATAGATATTTCAAGGGTTACCATGAAAACAGTAATTTTCCCTTAACTTAAATCAAATATGATTCATAGATAAAAATGATCTCATATAAGTGTTCCAAAGATGATTTCCATAATTTGTGCATGTAAAATAGTTATTAACAGCAAATAGATAGCACATTGATCCTTTGTAGAATTATTCAGCAGACTTATTTCAGACTGACATCAGTAACCTGCTCGGTCGATGATTTCTCGACCGACTGACTGCTCGGTCGAAGATTTCTCGACCGATCAGATTTCTGTATTGTTTTCAGAACCATTTTCAGTAATTGTTTATAAGTAAATCATGAATGGTTATTTACTTAATTAAACAATTTGAAGACTCAGTTTAGTTGAGATAGACTTTATGAACATCAAAGGAACTTTTAGATCAAATCCCAACTAATTGTATCCAAGTCTTTATTTACAATTTAGCTATGAGTAAGGCAAAATTTTATTTTTGCAATTTGAAAGATTTTGTATATATCCAAGTTAGATGTTTAAAAAACTTGAATTAATTTATTATCCCATTATGTTGAGTTGAGATAGACATAGAAATATGCAACTAAGGTCCTTGGTCATATCTCAACTTAATTCCGTTCATTTAGTTTGGAGGTTTTGGAACCCATACCAACTCAACATCCTTTTTCTTGTATGGGCATGAAAAGGAGTAATGTCCAAGACGTAAGCAATAATGGCAACATATAGAATCAACCTCAAGTCTCTTTCTATGTTTTTGTTCTAGGTTGTTCTTTGGTACATATGTATATTTGCCTCTAGGTACATACATGGATTGACTCTCTAGTGCTTGTGTCCTTCTCCAACTAGGTTTTTGATGAGATTTTCCTTTAGGCTTATAACCTAGTCCTCTCCTTCCAATTTGAAGATAAGGATCACTTAAGATTTTATCGAGAATATCATTGTTACTCAAGCTACTGATTTCTTATTGTAACTTAACAATTTCATCCATTCTCTTCTTGATATCCATCTTCGCTTGATCTAGATTAGATAATAAAGAATCTCTTTCTTTCACAATAATATCATAATGTAGATGTGTACACAAAATAGGTTGTTTTTGAAGATCATTTACTTGAGTTTGCAAATTTAACTTTTCTAGGGAAAGAAGATTGCAATTTGCTTCTACAGATTTTAGCTTAATATCATGATCTTCAATAACCTTTTTGAGATCTTCATTTTCAGATGTAAGAGCAAGAAGTCTAGCATTCAACTCATCATTTGTTTTATTAGATTTCTTTAATTTCTTCTTGCACTCAATATACTTATTATGTGTTTCTTCAAGACTAGAAATTAGCTCTTCTTTTGATAAATCAAGAAGGCTTACCTCTTCTTCTTCTTCATTGGTTGTAGCAATGAGACAATTTTTGTGGACCTCTTTCTTCTTTTCTCTCCAAGGACAACCGATTGTTGTGTGACTTGTTCCTAAACACCAATTGCAACTTGTTTAAGGTTGGTCCAAGTTGCTCCTTTGCTTGTGGTTGTAGTCACCACCACCCTTCATTCTTCAAGACCTGGTTAGGGTTCCTTGAAGCCTGCTCTGATACCAATTGAAAAACACTAGAGGGGGGGTGAATAGAGTTTTTAAACAATTTTAAACAATTATTTAACTCAAACAACCAATCACAAAAATATTGGACAAGGGGACAAGGATTTAGAGTGGTTCCTACCTTAGAAAATACTAAGGCAGTCAGTCCACTACCCGGTTGCTTACCCAACCGGGATTTGGAAAGAATTTAATTTTATTACCTCGCAAGGACTTTACATAAAATTACAATTCTCTCCCTAAACCCTTCAAGCAGCCTTCACCTCGAAGTAATCGCACCAACCTTGAAGCAGCCTTCACCTAGAAGCAATTGCACCAACCTTGAAGCAGCCTTCCTCCTGAAGTAGCTTCCTGTTGCAATAGCCTTCTTGAAGTAGCTTCCCGTTGCGATAGCCTTCTTGAAGTAGCTTGAAGTCCACCTTCTCCTCCGAGAAGAACCTTCTCCAATCCGCAACCTCCAACCCTAGGAGTAGCAAGGAGAATACAAAGAATAAAAGGAACAAGAAGGAAAACAGAAATTACAACTTATCCTTTTAAGCACAAGGCTTGATTTGCCTATATCAAGCGTATTGATCTCCTAACCAATGAGTGTAGAAGTGTAAGTGCTGTGGAAAGGAGATGCTAGCCTATAGGACACGAAATTAGAGCAATGGGAATGAATAGTCAACGTGGGAAATGCTCTATTGCTCAAAACAGATTGCCAATGAGTATTCAATCTCAAGTGTAGCACAAGTGTAGCTTAGGTGTGTTTAGGTGTCCTAAGGTATGTCCTATTTATAGGAATGACCTACAAGTGCTTAAGGACATTCTAGACACTTTCTAGGGGGTTCTTAGTGCTCAACTAGCCGTTATGTGTCCACTAATTGCATTTGCAACGGCTAGTTAATTGACCCTGAAAAGTGCAGACAGAACTTTTCTCGATCGACAATTTGTCGACCGAGAGTCCTTCTCGGTCGAAGATTTGTCGAGAGAGGGACCTCCTGGAGCAAGTGTTTACAACGTTCATTTCCAACTCCCAACCACTTTGTCTGCTGGGTCTAACGGCTAGTAGGGTCTATTCTCGATCGAAGATTTTGTCGACCGAGAGTTTCTCGGTCGAAGATTTGTCGACCGATATTTTCTCGATCGACGATTTGTCGACCGAGAATATTACTGACTCAATGTATTCATTTACTAAGTGTGTGTATCAATGTGCAATTGTGATACTATCTTGGGGAATGGCCTATCTAAGTGTTGTGAGTGGATAGGGAAGATCTAAACGCTTGATTTTACATGATATCTAATTACTTGTACATTATATACTTATACAAGCATTTACATTTGATTACAATCATGAAAATAAAGCGATTTTATCAAATTGTTTCTTCCAAGTCTTTGTTATCCACCACCTTATATGCTTGTTCCTGAAATACTCAAATAGCACGTTAAAACCACAAGAATGAAATGTTTGTCATTATCAAAACAAAAGGGATTATGCTAATGTCAATTTAGCCAACAAACACATTCTTAAGCAACAATGGCACTGATGAAGCAAATATCCAACCGCAAGCACGACATGAGCTCATCCTTAGCCCTCGTGTACGTCTCCACGACCCAGTTTAGGGTCACCGCAGAGGAAGACCCCACTTACTAGTTCCTCATCTCACGTAGAGTACTCCCCACGCGTTTCACATGTGATCAAGCAATGACAGTCCTGGGATTTAAGGAGGAAATCAAAGTACACCTAAAGGAACTTGAACTCTAGTACATATGTTGCTCGGTAACCAATACTTACCCTCACCTTGTCTACGAATTTCTTACTACTCTTAAGGTTGAGGAGGACCCAAAGAACAGGTTGGAACCATATGCAATTATTCACTGTTGCCCTTTGGGCCAAGGCTTCAAACTCAACTTTATCTAATTCTGCTAGCTCTTAGAGTTCCACTATGATGGGGCTCTAAACTACCCTCCAACTTTTGATAGTGATGACTTATAGTTTGAGATCACTGATGAGGAAATACATGATGCCAAGAAGGTAAGGGCATATTCCATCCATAACCCAATTTTTAGATATGTCCACCGCCTTCTCAGTACATGTGTCTTTGCCAAGAAAGAAACTCAAGGAGTCTACGGGAAGCAAGATTTATTTTTTCTATGGGGCATGGTTTATGATCATAAGATTAATGTAGGTTACTACATTCTCATCAGATTCTTAGACATTAAGAAAATCAAGAAGAGATAATTTGGGGACATCATGAGTGGGGGATTGATAACTCTCCTCGCTAAAATCTTGAGATAGATCTGACTAGTCTGGAGGCCGTACCATGCAAAAACTTGGTTAATATTCAATATCTGATTTCTATAGGTTTGATCTCTAGAGTCCGCAATGATGATGCCAAGTTTAGACAATTTTTTGACGATGATTAGTACATAGACATTCCTGACTTGAAGAAAATCACCTTAACAAACAAAGATAATTGAAAATTCTTCATGGTCATGTTGATGATGTACATGCCCCTGAAGGACCACAAGATACTGAGGCACCCTCTACAACTCTGCCACCTCCCTCCTCAAGCACTCAGATGGAGTATTCTTGGGCTATGTTTGATGTCAGGCATCTTTATGGCTATGTGTAGCAATTCTTTGACCATCTGGACGACCCCATGGACCTGAAGGGTCAGCAATATTTTGTGACGCATGACATGGTCCATCACATGGACATGTGGCATATCTCTCAAGGCCACTATTTAATGCCTTAGCTGCACCAACCTACACGCCCTCCACCGTATCCCATGCCGGTCAACATTCCCAATGATGATGATCTAATCAAACCATTTTTCCAACTAGTCATGAGGGCACTGACCCTTCCCACTGATGCCACCCATGATAGGTACTCGGTTGTTTCTTCCTTAGGTTTGATTGATGAGTGAGGAAACTACAAATATCAAGCTTAGGGTTGTGCAACCGACAGTAATGTAGTTGTTTAGTTGTTTTCATTTTCTAGTTCTCCAGTTCTTGTCTTTAGTTCCTATTTTTCGTTTCTGCTTTTCTCTTTCTCTTGGGAAGTTTAGTATGATGTGAGACTCATTTTGTGTAATGATCTATCTTTCTTCACAAGTTTGAATTATCTTGTCCTCCCTCACCAGAATTAGCATTTAAAAAAATTGTAAAAAAGCATGCATGAATCAAATAAAACTTTATGGCCACCAACATGTGTTTAATGTCAAATTTATGTTTGTAGCCTTAGATTTCATCTTTTTCATCATGGAATGCCTAAAACATGTAATTGGTAACAAACTCTATGAATATGTCAACTTTGCAACACTATTTAGAACACATGATGATTTTGCCAAACTCTTTGTGATTTTACAACAACCCCTTTCAATGAATTTTTTTCAAAACAAATGAATGGAATTCAGGTGATGTGACAATGTGGTTAACTCTCTTCTATTCTGGGAATAATAAGTGAAACCCTTGACCACTTTAACTTACATTTTGGTTCACTTGACCTTAACTGCTCCATAAAGGATGGTTGAAACTACCCACATGTCATACTAACCTAGTATAAGTTCGATCTGGCCATGACGGTTAGGTGGTATGTCCTTAAACTGGGTAAAATTCCCCAACCAACACTCTTTCTGTGCATAAGACTACATTATCCACCGAGTGTCAGAATCCCCTTTCCAATATAATATCTTTTAGGAAAACAAGAAGAGAAAACTAAAATGGCTTAAATTAACTAATATTCCATCATATGCATTAGTATTAGCTGAAAGTTTTGTTGCATATTCACTGATTGTTTGGCCTAGCCATCCAAGTTCCTTCTAGTGCAACCTAGTTGACTACTTCATTTAATGCATTACCATCCTTGCTGAACTCAATTTTCTTTCTTGGATGTCTAAGCTGAAATCAAGGCTATGAGTACGAATATGATAATTATGGTTGGCTTGATCCCTATTGTATATTCCATTTCATTTGATCTGTACATGAGCTTTGCAATTCCTTCATTTGTGTTCTATGCTCTTTTTTCTTGAGGACAAGCAATAGTTAAAGCTTAGGGGGATTTGATGTGCGTATTTCATATCTACTTTTTGTACACATCCACACATAAATTCAATTCATTTTGCATTCCATTTAGCCTCTAATCATACTTAACTTGCCATATTTTAGTTATTTTACTTGTTGTATGATGTTGATTGTAGACACACATTCAAAATGCCAAATCGGAGATAGCCCAACTCAAATCCGACCTCAATGGGACCTCCCCTCAATTTGCATCTAATTCAAAGTTCATTCTAGAAGAAATAACGTTGAACACACCATTTCTTATTTAAGACATGGAGTGTACCCTCCCAGAAAGGCTCACAGAACAAAGTACACACTGTGTGCTAATAAATAGATGGGCATGTGTGTTCCAGTAGCCTTAGTTCCTGACATGCATAGTATACTACACAACATGTCTTTATTAAGACACGACGTGTCCTCATGCTCCAAATGTTGACTCCAACTTACTGCCAACACACTCGAGAATGTATTTAATCGAACACTCCATGTACCTTATGCCCAGGTTGATTCCAGAAGAAACTACATGACGTGTCTTTAAGAGAACACACTATGTACTTCTCCCACAATAGTAGTTAGTTCACAATTTACATGATGAGACATGGAGTGACTCCTCAAAGACACGTCATGTCTTTATCAATGTCTACAAAAATTAGAGAAACTGCTCCTCATTTTAAAAGGCGAAGGCAACCTTTTGGGTAGTTATGACTCATCATTTGCAAGAATTGTTTGTCCAAGAGAATTTCCAGAGAAGGGGAAGGCAATTTTGGGGTGGAATAAGAGGTTTTCTTGGGAAAGAACCTTCATTCTACTTCATTTTCTTCTTCATTTCTTCTCACAAGGTATAGAATAGCTGTCTTCTCACACAAGCTTCTCAGGAGGGAGGATTTTCCAAGTTGAAGCAGATTCAAGGGTGGAATCTCATCCTCTAGCCAGAGTTCTACTTCTCCTTGGCTTCACTTTTGATCCCTTCAACTTTTTCTTTTCTTAACCATGTAAAACAAAATTCTACAATGTGTTTGTTCATCTCCATTATGGACGAGTAGTACTCTTTTCTTGGGTATGGGAGAGTAGCTCCCATGCCATTTCTCATGTGAACTCAAAATCTATATCTAATGTTAGTTAATTTGCTTCTCCATAGATGCCTACAGTGATTTGATGATTGTATGTTTGGTTGGCCACCTTTTATACATGTTTTATGCTTTCTTATACTATTCAGGAGGATGTATGAGGAAGTAGGGAGTAGAATTCAGGGCAATGTGCTCTTGACCATGGGAATAGTTGGAGTATGTTGAGGGTTTTAGATTGTGTTTGAATATAGCATAAACACGGGAGTGTTATGCTACAAAGAGCACCATCTCATGCCACTGGGAGGTGTATGATGATTACAATCTCCTTGCAAATTGACTGCATGTTTTAATTTTATAGTTATGCATGATGTTATGGTGTGGTGGTGAAATCCCATATGTAGGATTCTCTTGTTTATTAATTGAAACTTAAACCCAAGCTCTTTTATTATTACTTGCCTTTTAGCTATTATAATCAACTCAACTTTTGTAGTTTGATCTAGATTAATAATAGTTAATGATTTTGTGCCTAACTGACCTAACTCCATGAGTTTGACTCGACTACAATTGACCCTGTACACTTGTGGGTGATAAGCGAGCTGAGACCTTTCTTTTAAAACTCCAACACTTCACTATGAGAGATGACTATGACCACCAATTATGGTTTCCATGTGTCACTCTCAAGGTGGGTCTATCTGATACACTATTCCCTAACATGTATAATGTGTGCTCAGTTTGATATTTCCATACATGTCTTAGTGAGGTTCAGTCATCAACCAACTCACACTCTAGTCTTATGTGTTACTGGTGTCTATCTACCTTCCACAGTAACAACCGACCAGGGACATAATGAGAATAGTTATATGTACTCTTAACATCCATATGATCTCACCCACAAGGGTGGTAACCTGAATACATACGTCATTGAGTAATATAATTCTCTAGACATTTTTAATGTTTCCTCATTATCTCATAACTAAGTGTAATAGAATGAATTGAAAGCTTGCCTTATGAGTATTCATCAAATCCTTTAAGATATATGCAATGTCAATCCTCACATGATTGGCTCTATGGGCATATCTTAACAACAAACTCCCACTTGAACTTAGAGCCAATCACCAAAGAATCTCATCCTTAGTGACCTAAACATGTCCAACATGATTATGCTATACTAGTACTGATTTAGCGGCTTAGTAACACTTTGTTTATAATCGATATATTGAATGTTTCCTTATCTCTTTGATGCACAATTTCTTGTATGAGATGGAACTGCCGGAATATAGTATCTGGTAATTCATGCCTAACAATTAGCCCCATTGTTGTCATAGTATTACAACCGAGTCATCAATGGTAGGAACATTTATAAACTCATCATATGAACTTCTAGATCCATACAGTATTACTCTGTGTTCACAACACAACTATACTTGACTTCTATCGCAGAATAGTATTAATGTCTATTAGTTCAAAACCTTTCCAACTAATGACATTTCTCCTTTTAAATCAAACATATTTCATTGCGATCACTTTTGTCATTATGGAAGCTTGCATTGATGTAACCCTTTACACTCAACTCTTCCTTTTAATACTAGCAATATATCCTTAAGTACCTCACAAGTACTAATGGATGTCTTTAATGACATTCCAATTACCCTTATTAGATTTTAGTATTATCTTGTAATCTCCAATACATACAAGATTATATCAAATAAGTACATTCATAGCATTGAAGACATATCCATTGTTATACTAGCCTTTGGCATCTTAATCATGTCATTTCCATTCTTCTAAAGAATTGGAACAAATGGTTCATGAGAGACAAATCCAGATTCTCCCTCATTGAATCCTTTCTGTGTTAAACTCCTTCAACACATTGCTATTGTACATGTTCAAACTTCTATTGAGAAACATTCAATAACTCTCTCATAGGTCTTGATCTTTACCTCATACGAATTTGTACCTTATTCTTCATTACTGAAGGTGTTTTCATCCCAATTCTTCATATTCACAATATTGAGATTCCATTCCTAATCACATGTAGAATATTTGTATATGCTCCCACTAAATCTTTTATAAACACAAATTTCATCTTTTGTCTTGATTCAAGTTAAACTCTTTGGCCATCTCATCAATTTTAAAAGATCCCATTTATGAGTCACTTGTTTCAATCATAGATTGAACTTTGTAGTTTATAGACTTTATTTGCATTCCTAAAAGTTATAATATTATAAAGAAGTGAAACCACCTCTCTACTAAAAAATTGAAGAATCAAACATCCTTTCCAAACACACTCAAAGGTGTGATCTAATAGGTGTAAATTTTCAAACTTTATTAATGGTATACAAATCAAAAGTGTAGCAACAGAAGAAAATAATGACTATATTCAATTTATCATATGATTACAAAAGTACCTCAACGACATGTCCAAAAAAGGGTTTACATAAAAAATACATCATAAGGATCCATGTAGAGGCATATCTAAACCATATCAAGATTGTCTCCAAACTTTATCTTCACAAGCTAAGTCCATGTTTTCATGTCAAATCATCCAAATCCTCCACCTAGGGTCAAGACCATACCCCAACAAAAGAAGAGAAGAAAATAAAACATCAGCAAAGGCTGGTATGTGCATACTAAAAGGAAACTTGAGCAATATAATGACCAAAGGACATCAAGAATAAATGCTTCCCATGCAAGAGTTAAGGACTACCCATAAGGGCATAATAGATGGGGATTATCATTACATAATAAAGAAAATACTTGCCATAATCAAAACAAAAGAGTGGCGACACATAAGCACATATCATAACCATCATCTTGCATGCATGTGGGATAAGCATAATACTAGAATATTATAAATACAAAGGCGGCTAAGAATCACACATCTTGAACCTGGTAAGAATCACACATCCTGCCCTAGCATGGGGAATCACACATCCACCACCCAAATATATATAACATGGTCCAGGAATCACACATCCTTCCCTGGCATGGGGAATCACACATCCAACATAAAAAATATCACAATGCTGCCATAATTCACAATGAGACAAAACCAATGCAGTTATACTACTCTAGTGATACTGAATCACACAACAAGTAAATGTAGAGGCAAATATAAGGTATGATTAGAAATTATACAATGTTTCTATATCACACAATGGACAACACATTCATCCCCATGCAAGTGGGAACAAGATATCACAATTGCCAAATAAGCATCCACATCACAGTGGGCATACACCATCAACAAGTCTATCATGCACCATAGCACAATATAAAATATCAAGAGAATATCCAAGACTACAATAAGCAAGATAGTTCACATGAACCATGACATCAAGAGATAAGAGCAATGTGTATATGCCAAAATCAAAAGAATGATAAGATAGGTGAATTGCTCAACATAGAGGAATAGGGGATGCAACATACATCAAAATCAGAGTCTAAAGTCCAAAGCACTTCTAGATCCAAGTCTAGGTCACCAAAGAGCTTATTAAACACATATACATATTTTATATCAATTTCATGTACATTAACCAAATCCTAAAAACACCTTTTATCATTATGTGAATAGGGTTATGAAAACTATTCCACATTTTAGTTATGTTATTAGGAGTCCAAAACACATTTTATTATATTTTTCTGGCTTATAGATATTTAGTTATGAATTTTACAAGCTAGTACTTATTTAAGTAAATTCATTAAAATCACATATTTTTGAGATTAGATTTGAGAAACAAAAATGATACCATTGCATAGCCCTTATTTTTCTATTTTCAAAAAATATTTTATTTTATTTTTCTGAGCTACAAATAATTAGTTATAGATTTTTGAAAACCAGCCAATCATATAAATCCATGTAAGCAGTAAATCCAGTCAGCAGTTATGTTGAGTTGGCCCAATGAGAACAGGCCAACTGGACCGGGTCAAACACAAATCAGCACAAGAACTCAGTAATCCAAAGAGGTATAACAAAGAGTGAAAAGATGAAGATACCCTTGGTCAGAAAACAAAACAAACAAAGAAGTAAGGGGGTAGAATCGTGAAACAGAAATTTCCATGGACCCGTGAGCAAGAACAACCCATAGTTGCAAAGTCAATTCGAATCAGAATCTCAGATGCCAAAAATGCACTAGTGACCTCACTATCAAGTTCGCCACATACAAACGAACTCAAAGACACAAATTGGAGATTCTAGGATGCACGAACGACCCAGTTCACCCTCCCTCCAAGACTGATAATAGAAGAAAAATGGTGAGAATGGGGGAAACACTGATTACCTTGAATCCAACCCAAAATTGGAGTGTCGATGGGTTCAATGGGACCATCCTGAACCTCCCTGGGTGACTAGCCGATCCCTCGATGATCTGGTACCTGGGGATAACCCCATGGCGTTGCCAAAAAGTTGGCAATATATGGTGAGATTAGGGTAAACCACTCGGGGTTAGAAGAGACCAAAATAGAGCCAAGGGATGAAATGTGGCGACACGCTGAACATTTAGGACCAAGTTTCCAAAGGTCTGAGGGCTTGAGAGGGCAAGGAAAAGGGAAAGAAGGCAGAAACTGAGTATGAATAGGGGCAAAGGAAGGAGGGAGCACCAAGGTTTATATAGGTGATGAAATATGGGATCAAGGGGTGTGGAAACTTCTCATGGTTTCATAGCACCAAGAATCACAAAAAAATATTGAGAATTGAGCGAGAAATCATTACTTTAATACCCTCATCACTGCTATCTAGTTTCCAAACTAGAACAAGGTTAAAGACAACCCATGACCATCCGATCAAGAATCAGACGACTTAGAAAAAGATCTAAATTGAGAAAATCAAATCAGCGTGTGATAAATCAAATTATTTTGACTAAAGTTATTTATTCAATTATTTAGAATTTCTATCTCCTATTTTGAGGGTGCAAACGAAACACAAATTAAGTCAAATTTGACATCCAACCTATTTTTGATATGAGGAATATGAATATGCAATTATTTTTGCCTTTTAAGAATTTTTAATATGTTAAATAAATCAAATCATATTTTCTCTTTCCTCCTTCATTTATGACATTAGGATTATCCAAATTTGATGAAACTTCACCAAAAGTTATATTTAATGTGTTGGATACTCATTTTCCATAAATTTCACATGTTGGAGTTGTTTATGCATTTATTTAATATTTTGATGGTTCTATATACTTTCTTTCTCATGATTTCACTTTTTAAGCAAACTTCCTCCAAATTGGATGAAAATTTACCCAAAGGCTATATTTATTATGTAGATTACAATTCAAGATTATTTTCCTTTTTTGGAGTCATTTAATATTTTGTTTAATATTTTGGGGAAAACACACATCTTCTTTTTCAATTTGAATTAAATTAATTATTATTATGTGAATAATATGAAACTTGACTCCCAAGGTAATTGGGACCCAAGGAACAAAATTTTTAACTTAGATTTCACTCTTGGGATTTCATTTTATGAGATATGTCATATGGCCCCTTAGTGGCCCATTATCCACACTATTTATCCAATTATGCCATGTATGTTCATATTACATCTAAATGAATTATGTGACATATTAAATTATATTAAGGTGATACATTCATGCATTAGCTTATTGGGAACATCTCTTAAGCCTAACCTCAACCTTTTTTGGTCAAACCTAAAAGATCAAAGTTCTTGGGTAGGGTCCAAGATAAGGTATGTTACAAATACCTTTTAGGTTGTGTCACATACATATCCTTTGATGTATCCCCTTAAGGAATCCGATTTTAATCTTCATATGCCAAATCTCTTGATCTTTTTTTAACTACAAAAACAAGCTTGACAATTGGTAATGGAATTTCTATCATGTTTAACAACTTAAACTGATTTGAAAAACCTATTCAACCAAATCGTCATTTTATGTTATCCATGTAGGTTTTTGTCACAAGACCCTATCACATCTTTTAGGTGTTACCCTTTAAGGTGGCACTATCAAGGTCCTACCTTATTAGCTTACATGAATCCCATATTACTAAAAAATTACTTCTAGTTAACTTGTCGGCTCATCTATTATGACCAACCCATTCAAATTGTTGGATTCAAAATCCTCCAATCTCATATGTGTTCCAGTAGAACTACTTTATTCTATGTTACATGACGAACTTGAGATTCCTCAACAACTTGTGATTCTCTTAGTTCTCATTGTACCTATTTGTTAGTCTCTAAAATTTTGAGTTTTATTATTACTCCCACTGATTCTTTAGGAACTCAGTTATCCCATTAACAAAACACTTTTCTTATTGGATTGGGATTAGTAATAATTTTCAACAATCATGGTTTATGGATAACCATTCTTCAAGAAACTACTTTCTCAATGTAAGTTTCCATCCTTCAGACATATTGGGACATTCCCAAATCATATCATATATGATGTCTTATAAACCATTCAGACGGTACATTATTTAGCAATAGCTTTATATTTATGAGGATAAGAAGATTAGATTAATTGATATTCATATCATGATTAATCATCGTATAATTCCCTCATTATGACACATCATCATGTTTAGATGGATTTGACTTGTGATACATTATCACATTTCTTTCCAAAAGTTTCTCAAGGTAATGATGCAAAGTATTTCAACTTGATTTCATCAAAGTTTCTTAATAATTTCATCAAAGTCATACTTCATCTATATCTCTTTGAAAATTTTAAGAGATTTCTATTTTATTGAGTTCATATCATCATATTACTAGTAAATGGATATGGGTATAAGTAATCATCTATGGCATTCTTTCATGAGGTCTTTATACATCACATGGATGAGGTCGAATGAAAGCTTCATCCTCCCACTACATTTAGTGAAGGACATCATGTCATATTGTGTGTTATTAACACTTTAATGTTTCCTTGGGTTCAATAACCAAGGGAATCTAGATCAACATCAATACATATTCTAGGCCAATTCTCATATTTTCACAAGCTGGCTAATGCTAATGATAGTCTTGAGTTATAAACTATAATCCTTTGGTATAAACATTATAAACATTCATCTTTGGATCATTTTGTGTAAATATTGCAATATGTTTTTGGGCCAATGCCATACAAGATCATATCTTTTGAAAAAGAAGCACTAACAAATCTTTATTGATAAGCATCCTTGTCCATACATGATGCATAAAGAAAATGTTTCTATTCTAGTGTCATAATGAAATAGCAGTTCTAGTAACTCTATTACATGCCCATTGGGCTTAGATAAATTTAAATTTAGACTATGGCTTCCGCAACACTTTCTCCGCCTTGTCCATCTTTGTCCTTCTATGAGGGTTTTTACTTCTTGTCAGATCCTGCACATCTGTATGTCAGATCTATTATTTGGTATCATCTACCAAAATTTAAGAATTAATCAAATTTATCTTATATTGTATACCTAAAGTGGGGGCCTCAATGCCATCCTTTATTCTTTAGTTCCTCTAACCAGAGTGGGCAATTTCTCTTCCAATGTCCAGGCTGGTGACAATGGTGACAATCGCCTCTTTTTACTCCACCTTTTGCCTTGAGATATAAAACTTGGGCTTCTGGGTAGCTTTAGAACTCTTCTTTGCTTTTCCTTTTCCTTTAGACTTCCCCTTTGTTTGTGCTGATCATCATCATAGACTTGGGCTTGTCTTTCTTCATTTGTGTCTCAAATGTTCTCAACATGCCCAACAACTCTCTCAATGGTTTGTCAAGGTCATTCATGTTGTAGTTCATGACAAACTGATTATATGACTCTGGTAGAGACTGTAGAATCACGTCAGTGTCCAACTCTTGGCCCAAGGGGAATCCCAATCTAGCTAGGTTCTCTACATACCCAATGATCTTGAGCACATGAGGACCTACTGGTTCTCCTTCTATCATATTACATTTGAACAACACCTTGGAGACATCGTCTCTCTCCCATTTGCCTAATCTTAGAACATGTTCTTGAGATGTGTGACCATCTCAATCACATCCATGTTCTCATGCTACCTCTGCAACTCATGGTTCATGGAGCATAATATCAAACACTTGACATCCACAATGTCTTTGATATGCTTCTTGTAAGCATCCTTGTCAGCCTTTGGTGCATTTTGAGGTGGTTCCTCTAGTTTTGGAATTTCAAGACACAGAGCTTTCACTCTTGTGTGAGAACAATTCTCAGCATCCTAAACCATTTGTGGAAGTTATTGCCAATTAGTTTGTCCTTCTCAAGGATGGATCACAAAGAAAAGTGATTTTTGTTTGTTGCCATTTGATTCTATAAAAGAATTTGCAATTTTTCCAAACTCATTTTGATTTGATTTGATCAAATTTAGGTGATAATAATTAGGTCTTTAATTCATTATTGTTCTAATTATTTTTTTCAAATTGATAACTCTCAAGTATCAATTTAGAAAATTGCAGCAAACAATTTTCTAATGAGACAGACCCATGATAATTCAACTGTGGCCTGATCAACACCACAAACACAATCAATCATCAAGGTAGGCAACTTTTGCGAATTGCGTCATATGCAATTCTGGATAGACGATATGCACAACTCTTTGCCATAATCATCTTTATGTCTTGAGGCCCAGTCACTCTAAGAATCACTAGTTAAGCCCAGCCCAATAGCTAATATGATAACAATAGACCCCGCAGAGGAAGAACCTACATCATTACCATCACACTTCCATAAGGTATATGACACACCACACAGAGGCATAGCCTATGGTTAGTCAAACAAGTTTTTCATGTATGTTGCTATTTCAAAGCATCTTAGAATTAACATGTTTGATTGAGGGGTGTTATGTATATCATATATACATATATTGAATCCAATCACCACATATATTGTATGTATCATATATGTGCTGCATCCCAAAATGTAAACATGCACTATAAAACAAAAAGCGATGGTTATGGCCATATCCACTTGTAATTTCTTTGAGTCACAATGAATTACTACCACCTAGGTCAATCATTACATCACATGTATGAATCTATTGTTGGTGTAGACATGTTCTTGCTAATCTGGGTAGATCAGTTCAAAAGTTAATCCGGTCATCTCGTCTCTTGGTTGGTTGATTGGTCTACCTATCCAACCAATGTTTGGACTCCTTCCAAATGGTCAGCTCGGCCCACTGGGATGGTCGTTTGGCCTCCTATCCAACTGATGTCTGGACTCCTTCCAGACATTCGGTTGGGCCTACTAGGTAGTCATCTGGTTCCATCATCCTATCCTCCATGGTCCTCCAGATGGCCGACTCATATCATGAATTGGTCGTTCCATATGGTGATGATCATCTTCCCCCTTGTTGTGAAAAAATAAACTATCCTATTGCTACTTTATTATTTGAATAAGAAAAACCTAGATGTACATTTGAGGGGATCAAGGGTAGGAAAACATTAACTTTATATTGGGAAGAGGGAGGTAGAGGCTCCGTATTTAGACCCAGATAAACAAGAACTAGAATATCCAACCATACAAAGAGATATAGGGTATTGTTTGTAATCATGCTACATGTCCACCATCAAAATCTCTTTTAGGGCGACATGTGTAAATAGTATTATATATATATATATATATATATATATATACACACACTAGTTTGGGATTATGTGGTCTTTAATCAGATACACATATGAAAGAATTTTAAATATTCACATCGTATGTAATAAATAAATGATAAAACCAAAAATCTAATCATATAGATTATCCTAAAACATAGTAAATTGGTATGTCTCTGATAATAATATTGGGAAATACGAGCAAAAAGTATAGCAGCGGAAATAAAAAAATGTATCTATCTGTATTCCCATAACAACAAGATCATGTCAACTACTATGAAATAGGAATAATGGTTTTAGCAAGTTATACCTAGTCCTGGAGCAAGTCCAGCAACAAAACTCACTTCTTTGCAACTACTGACAAGTTGCTTTTGGAGGGTGGCTATGTAGTTCCTGGTTTTCACCACAAACAACTATCTGTGCAACCTCTGCAATGACTCTGAATGTCTTACCATGGACTGTAGCTTGACTTTGCTCTCCGATAAGAAGCCAAAGGACACCTACCTCTAGAGTAGTCCATGTGGATCAACTAGAACTCTTGTCGTTCACCAAGAATGAACAAGAAGAAGTTGTCCCTTCTGTTGGTGTACTCCCACATTAACATTTTCTTAGTTGTTGTCTCCCGTTGGATATCCCTCCATGTAGGGTAGGACTTGTCTGGGCTCTCTCAGTTTCCACAGCCAGAGAGGACAAAAGTTGTCAGAGGAACTAATTCTCAGTTGTCTGTATTGTAGTTGTACTCTGGGAAGCCCCTAGTACCCCTCTATTTATAGGCGGGATTAGGGTCAGGGTTCCCAATTTGTACAAAATTGTGCAGGAGTGGAAGAGACAGGAAGATATTGAATTTTTGCAACCTATAACACCCGAAATGATTGTCTGGAACATGGTGATGATCATCTAGTGTGTGATATGATCGTATCGCTCTACCAAACGAACAATCATATATGAATTTGGAAATTTTGATTCCAATTAATATCACATATTAACTTACTTGCACTCTAAGTTTGTATAATCAAAACTATTTGGGGAACATCCAAAATCTTTGTTCGGCCCAAAGAATCCATCTCACCCAGACAAGACACCCGTCTCACTCACCCAGACACCCGTATGGTGAGTCGAGATGAGCCAGTTGGTTCAATCACATTGAACCAGCCGACTCAAGGGTAGAACTAAGCCAATTCGACCTTTGATTACCCTAACAACCCAAACAGCTATG
Organism: Alisma plantago-aquatica; assembly: GCA_963693085.1. Classification (NCBI taxonomy): domain Eukaryota; kingdom Viridiplantae; phylum Streptophyta; class Magnoliopsida; order Alismatales; family Alismataceae; genus Alisma; species Alisma plantago-aquatica. The sequence continues at coordinate 286,926,280 of OY856411.1, forward strand.
CCAACACTTGAGACACCCATATGAATTCCGAAACAACCATCTCACCTAGTGAAATAGTTGTTTGGTAGACCAGTCAGCCAATCAATCGATCTGTTGCATCAGTGGATTGCCTAAATACTTTATTAATCAATCCAATCATCATTCAAGATAAACTCTTCTTCTAGATGAGTTCCTTTGTGTGTGACCCTGTAGGTCCCATATCATGTTGGCGATACATGTTTATAACTAGCTTATGACATTAAAAGCAAAGAGTGGTGCCTAGTCACACATCAGTGTTACCCAAGTGAATGGAAAGTTGGAGAACAACTTCAACCTACAATCTGTGTAAGGTGTTGTAATGAATGTATAATTCCTTGTCTTTGATATCTAGGATGAACTTGAGGCATGGATGGTGACCGTATCAACATTCAATCCATGTTCCTTGAACCAAGAGTAGATTTTTTGAGATGATGGAACCTTAAAATCATATATTGATTCACATGTGCATGTGCATGTATTTTTGGGTCTCTCTTATCAAGTGGCTAGGATATCATACTCCAGTAGGAGGGAGAAATCCCATATATAACATTCATAGTCTATCCCCATGTGTCAAAGTCACCCAATCATCACAATCATAACAACCCATGTTTCAGAATTGTGTTTGATGATGTCAAAACTTACCCAACGACATGCCACGGGTGTAGTGATTTCAGGTCTTAGAATCACAATCACCACATTCACTATGAAAGATGACTACGGCCATTAATTATGGTTTCCATGTGTCACTCTCAAGGAGGGTCTGTCTGATACGCTGTTCTCTAACATGTATCTGTATGCTTGGTTTGATATTGCCATATCATGACTTAGTGAGATTCAGTCATCAACCAACTCACACTCTAGTCTTATGTGTAGCTGGTGTCTATTTACCTTCTATAGTAACAATCAATCAGGGACATAATGAGAATAGGTATATGTACTCTTAACATTCATATGATCTCATCTACAAGGGTAGTAACTTGAATACATATGTCATTGGTTAATATATTTCTCTATACATTTATAATGTTTCCTCATTATCTCATAACTGAGTGAAACAGAATGAAATGGAAACTTGCCTTTATGAATATTAATCAAATTATTTAAGTTATATTCCATGTCAATCATTACATGATTGGCTCTATGGGCATACCTTACTAATAAACAACTCATTGGGACACCCCACAATGCCACCAACATTTCCTTCTTCTACTGAACTGTATTCAGGATGAGGTATTGGTAGTGGGGTGTCTCCCATTCCCTCATAAACTAGTAAGATAGATACATAAACTACATTTGAGGGCATTTGTACACAATGCATTATACCACCAAGGTGATAAACCGTGGCCCCAAAATTTTATTTAGGTTTCAATGCTACAAGTCGACAACTTATACCCATTTTTAATTTAAATCATATTATACCATTAACACAATATATATGTGGTTGGTATGTATGCCCATATAGCCAATCATAGGATAATTGTAATGACATATCTTGTAAGCAATTTAATTAATAATAATAAAGGCAATTTTCCAATTTGTTTATGTTTCAATTAGTTATGAGATAATGATGAAACATAATAAATATCTAAAGAATGAGATTACTCAAATGACATATCTCTTAGGGTTGATGACCTGAACGGCGAGATCATATATATGTTAAGAGTATGCACATTCTTGTTATGTCCCTAGTCAGATGTTATTGTGGAAGGCTGACATCAATAACACATAAGACCAGAGTAGGTTGCTTGATGACATAATCTCATTAGTCATGATATGTGATATCAAACCAAACACATAGATACTTGTTGGAGAATAGTGTATCAGAATGACCCACCATTAGAGTGACTTATGGAAACCATAATTGATAGTCAGAATCATGTCTCGTTAAGATGGTGGGGGTTGTGGTTCTTAGAATTGAAATCACTTCACTCATCACATATTGTTTGTTGTACTTTATCATCATCCACCATGACTTTGAATAAGAGTTACCATAAAGGTGGCGATCGGGTATATTGTGACTCATGGGGATGACTGTGAGTGATGTAGATGGGATTTTGTCCCTCATAAAGGGGTTTGGTAACCTGGCCATTTGATAAGTGAGACTGAGAAAAGCATGTAGATGTACATGTGAATCAATATATGATATTGATGTCACAATTATCTCAGACAATCTGCTCTAGTTCAAGGAACATGGATTGATGTTATAGAGGATGATGATTCCATGTCTCAAGTTCAACCTAGATATAAGTGACAAAGGGATCATACAATCATTATAACACCAATCACATATTATAATTCGAAGTTATTCTCCAATTTTCCAAATTACTTGAGTAGCAATCATGTGTTGCTAGATATGTCTCATTGCTTGAGATGTCATGAATTAGTTATGGACATGCGCTGCCAATGTAACTTGGAATATATATGGTCACATACATAGGATACACTTGGAATAGGAGCATGAATGATGCTTTACTTGATTACTAAAGTGCTTAGGTATTTGATTTAAACAAAAATTGACTGACTGAACTCTGAACCGACCAATTCCAGTGTTGAACCGATCAGTTGGAGTGTCAGGTTGAATGTAATTTCATTGTCTGAATATTGGTTGAATTGTGACATAAACTGGTCACTGACTAAACTGATTTGCTCAATGGTCCCAAATGACCGATTCTTGTGATGAACCACCCAGTTTGATCTATTCAATTGCATCAAGGATTAGTGCTGACATCATGTTATGTAGTAATTGAATATAATTGCTAATACAATTGCAACTGGGAAACATTATGAAACGACCAGTTCAAGGGTTTAACCGAATGGTTCATATGCCAACCGATCGGTTAACCTGTGAACCAATCGCTTTGCCACTTGCAAGATATAAAAATTCATGAAATTCTGAACTCTTCTACTCCCACTCAGACTGTGAACTCTGACCCTAATCCTCCTATAAATAGAGGGATACTGGGGCTTCTCAGACACATCGATTAACTCTAACAATTGTTGTCTTCTCTAGTTGTAGTAACTGAGAGACTTGAGCAATTTCTATCCAATAAAAGAGGGATAGTAAGGGAGAACAATTGTATAAGAGCAAGTTGGTGCTAATACACCAATGAGAAGGGACAACTTCTTCTTGTCAGTACTTCTAGAACAACAATAGTTCCTGGTTGTCCATGTGGACTACTATAGAGGTGAGAAAGTCTACCAAGGACAAGATCAACTATTGTACGTGGTGATCAACCAAGAGATTCTACTGACACTTTCCGTGGGCAGCTTGGAAAAAGAATTGTAACAGACTGAAATTTAATTAAAATTTTGTTTATAATATCTAAAAAGTAAATCATGCTATTTAATATAGAATTTATTCTCTTAAATATTATCAATAATAAAGAACCAATTTAATGTGAAGTAATAATAAAAGTTTTAAGATATAACCCATGTGCATCCATAATTTATGCCGAAAATGACTTTTATGTGTCTATTTTAATAACATACCTTAATTATTGTAAATCTTAATATGTTATTTTATTTATGTGAAATAAAGTCTAATATACTCTCTTCATAATTCTTGTGGTCAAATCATGTATATATGTTTGATAATGTGATAAATGAGTCAATTACATCTTCTCAAAAAACCATGGCATGTAATTTATCTTAGTCCTTAAATTTTCTCAAAACTTCAAATATAATTAGTAAATCGTATATTGCAATTTTTGATATTATTTTACAGAGTGGTTAGACTGTTATACTCTTTTAGAGTCGTAAAATGTCTAGTAAAGTCCTAAATTAATTTTTGGTCTAAACAACTTCAAAATCATAAGTTAATAATTTATTTGAATAATAATAGGTCTAATCTGTCGCCTCCTAAATTTTGGTCTCAAACGGACATCATTTGCCCATAAATTTAATTGCTTAACCTTCCACATTAATTTCCTTTATTTACATTAAATTGCAATTGTTCATTTAATTAATTTCTCCCCAAAAGGTGTTACTCCTTCCCTATGTCGTGCTCCTTGCGTTCACTGCCCAACAGTTTTCGTTCCCACATCTTTTCTCCTCCATACTTATCAGCGGTTAGGGGTGTAAACGGTGCGAGTACGATGCGGGTCTAGCCATACCCATATTGTTACCCTATTTAATTTTGCAGGTTCGGTTTCCGTTCTAGACCTGTATTATAAAAATCTAGACCCACACCATACTCGTACCCATAATAATAGCGGTTATGCGATACATGTATATGGGTGAGCGGTTCTCTATGTAACATCATATTGTTTAGATAAGAAAATTTACAGATATGTTCTATTAATTATAATACAATGAGAATTGTTGTTGTTAACATGATGTAGTTATATTAAATGATATAATACTTTCTATTTTGAATATTATTTGAGTTAATTGTTTATATATTGTAGTTATCGTCAGAGTGTTTCAATTGAGTAGCATGTAATGCTACTATTTGATTTTAAGTTTACATATGTTGTTCATGATTGCAATTTGAATAATTAATTCTCAATTAGATGACTAGTTTCAACCTTATTATAATTATAGTATGATATAATCTCAAATAATATATTAACTGGACTAGTAAAGTATGATATAAATAACATATTATTTACATAGTTATTTACCTATAGCGGGTATGCAAGTCTAGCGGGTCTGGGTCCAACCATACCCATTATTAGACCTGCATATGTGCGGGTCTAAGGGTGTGCGAGTCAACGGGTATGCGGGTACACATATTTAGACCCGTGATGCGTTTTTAAAGAGTCCAGATTTGCTGGTCTACCCGTACCCATTTACGGCCCTATCGGCAGTTTCCCTTTCTCTTTCCTCTTCTTCTTCCTCCCTCTTCTCCTTACTCCTCTTCCCCATCCTCTCCGTCTATGCATGCTGCACCCTAACCAGAGCCGCAAACGGCCGGTTGGGCACTAGTAGCCGCCGCATCATCACCCCTTCCTCTTCCACTCCCACTTCTCTTCTTCCTCTACTTCCTTTCTTCCTGCCTTATCTCTCCCTTCCACAATCATCTATAACCGTCACCGCCTGGATGCTTCTCTTCATCCGTGCACTGATCCACGTTGGTCGAGGGAGAGCGCCTACAACTGTGACCGAAGGTACTGGTGACGACCTCCAGTCAAGCCACACTCTCATTCTCCTCTCCACGGCTTGGAAGCCCTATATACAACTCTCCTTCTTCTCCTTTGTTCCTGCGCCTGCAAGCAGTCGCTGCATAAAGAGCGAGAGATCAACCACCTACAACTGCAGTTGCTAGAAGCCACCTCAACAAGCAGCATTCACATTGTTGGATTTACTCTATTTCAAGGGCGGGGGCCTTCCCCCCACCCCCCAAAAAATAAAAAATTGAAAAAAATCTATACATATTAATATAAATATATACACTTACACGATCAAATTAAAATATATATTATGTCAATGCATAGACTATCTCAAATGACTTCTAGTGCGGTGAAGCGTGGTTGGTTGTCCTTGTTGGACCACCCGAGTTCGAATCCGGACAGCTGCGGGCATTGTGCTGGAATTATAGGTTTTCTTCTCAAAACGTGTATTATATATATATATATATATATATATATATATATATATATATATATATATATATATATATATATATATATATATATATATATGGGCGTTCATTCATTGCCTGCGCGGGTAGCATGGATTTTCGCTACCCTGCAGTCAAAAAAGTAACTCTCCTAGTTAAGAAAGTAACTCTGCTGTAAAAAAAGTAACTATGGTGTCAAAAAAGTAACTCTGCTGGCAAAAAAAGTAACTCTGTACAAAATATACAACAGATATATATAAAGACGGGTTTTTTTTATTTTGGAGGGGCAAATGATATTATTTTGGCTCAAATTTTTTGGAGAGCTAGACAAAATTGTCCTCTACAATTTCGAATTTTTTTTTGTTGAAAAAAGGTGATCGGAAGGGTGGGCGGGTAGCTACCCGCGCGGACAATAAAGATGGGCCCTATATATATATATATATATATATATATATATATATATATGGCCCATCTTTATTGCCCGCGCGGGTAGCTACCCGCCCACCATTTCGGTTACTTTTTTCAAGTTGGTTACTTTTGACATGTAGAGGGTTACTTTACCTTGCAAACTGCTAAGTTTCGTGCATAGATAGTTACGTTTGCAACAGCAGATTTTAAAACACAGATACATATATATATCTGCTGTATATTTTGTACAAAGTTACTTTTTTAGTCGCATAGTTACTTTTTTATCAATATAGTTACTTTTTTGATAGCAGGGTTACTTTTCTGACCAGAATAATTACTTTTTTGGCTGCCGGATAGTAAAATCCAGGCTACTCGCGCGGGCAATGAATGAACGGCCATATATATATATATATATATATATATATATATATATATATATATATATATATATATATATATATATATAGAGAGAGAGAGAGAGAGAGAGAGAGAGAGAGAGAGAGAGAGAGAGAGTCAGGCTAAAATACACTCGAGTGTACGGATCGCATGAATACACTCAAGTGTGTTTGCATTTCAAGACTATTTTTTGCAAAATATAAACCGTTGATCTTCACTGTCATACTATAACTAGGCTACATTTCGAGTGTACGGATCGCACGAATACACTCAAGTGCGTTTGCATATTAAGACTATTTTTTGCAAAATGTAAACCGTTGATCTTCACTGTTATACTATAACTAGGCTACATACAAATTTTGAACACATTTGGATGAGTATAAGTCACTCATCCAAGGGCAACAAAATCGACACGCGAAACTAATTTAAAATGCATAATTTTTGCGGTCTTCATAACATGAGCTATACATATCCAAATGTGTTCAAATTTTGCGTATGAGTTGTTCACAAGATGTTTAAGAAGATCAACAGATTAGATTTTCAAAAAAAATATTGTATCATGAAAAACTACTTGAGTGTATTCCGCTCCAGATACACTTGAGTGTATTCTAGTCTGACTCTCTCTCTCTATATATTTCTATATTTTGTATCAACCGTCATAGTGGTGTAGTGGCAAGTGGGTAGTTCCTTGATGGTCTGGTTCTTAGTTCAAATTGTCTTGTATACATTTTTTTCTTTGTCAATTAAGTGTAACGATTGGATATAGAAATATGTCTTCAAGACATATTTTGGCCCCGCAATACTCAAATCCTGATTCCGCCCCTGCTCTATTTGCTCACCTCCACAACGACCGCCATCATCAGACCTTCTCCGTCCACCATCTTTCTCCTTCTTCTTCCCACCTGCAGATGCCATCGCCGGGCACATCAGATGCTAGCGATGTAAACCCCAGGAGTCCGGTTGGAATTAACTTCCTAACCGTTTCTGAGAATTAGTAATCCCAACTCTTCCGGGACTCTAATCAGCAAGTGCGATGCCCTCATATCTTTGTGAAGAGAGAATGGAAACCCTCTCTCCCTCTTCCTAGGCTGCGTTTGGGATACATCTGCCATAAGTTTAACTACCGTGGTTAAGTTAACCAACGATATCTAAACTTTGTATTACATGATTGCTTTTTGGGACAACGACAAACAAAATTCATGGTACGTATGTAAGTAACCTCCGTCTGTTTAGACAAAGTCTATGATGTCCTGCACATAAATAACGCTGGAATTTATGTGCGCGGCAAATAAATTTAATTTCGGCCGCGAGAATTTCAAGCGACAGATTTTTTTTTTTCCAGTTAACTAATTTGTGCCGCATCTTATCTGTATTCTAAACGATGGAACAAACAAAAGTTAATTTGTCTTTATAAAGTTGCTTGCCGTTGTTTGACCGGCAAAATAACACAACCCTATATAATCTTGTTAACCCACATCTAAGCGAAACGCAGGCCGCACGTTTCTTCATGTTCATTTTTTTACGGCAACGGACACTGGAAGGAGTTACCTTTGATGTAACAACCGACGAGAGCAACTCCAGTGAGGACTAGAGACCATATAAGTTTGACCATATAAGTTTCACTGTAATCGGTGAACTAATTCTTTTTTACTCTTTTAGAATATTCAATTTTTTGTAGATGGATGTTGATATTCATTCTGTTAGTTTTTGAGATTCTGCTTCATGAGTTTTGTTCAGAGACTTTACTCTGTGGTTCGATGCTTATGCCCTGTGGACAGATTATGATCATTTCTTTCTATGGTGTGCGCTGAGGAGTGCTATGGTGGTTCATATCAAATGATTTCTATTTTAAAGTGTTGATGCTCTTTTATCTTTCATTGAGGTTACAGGGAAAGAAGCTTCTATCCTTTACTATGTTGGTTTTGAAGAGGCTGAGACTTTTAAGGCGGAGGAATCTTAGGCTTGCTAGTATACATTATTTATTCTTTTCAGAGTATTCTGATGTGTATACATTTTTTTTACTCTAGTTGGCTTCTCGTCTTGAGAGCTAACAAGTTTTGTATTTCACAAAAATCAAAAATGAAAAATAGAAACAAGAGTTTAGGCCGATAAAAAAAAGAACTAATGCCAAAAAACTCCTTACAGAAAGTACCAAAGTTAAATATACAGGTATTCTGCATGATTCACTTCCCTTACAAATAATACATTACATCCTTGTGATACATGACATCAGTTGCCCTTCCAGAATATGTACATAAGCAGCATTGTATATTAAAAGTGTTGTAGTCAAAATCTTAGATCGATATAAAAATGTATCTGCATTGTTTCCCCAAAGCACCTGAGAGTACAGGGATGACACTAGGACTATTTTTAACTGTCACCTAGAAGTACACTCAACCTATCCTACTATTGTTGTCCCTGATGTTGTTGGTTGTCTTCTTCTACATGCTCTCTTCCTCCTCATGCACGTCCACCTAAAAACTTGTGGAACCCATGTGGTGAGACAAAAGTCCCAGTGAGAGATGTAACTCTCCTTCAACATTATTATTATCTCAAATATATTGTATTTTAAATAGAAAGTAAGACATAGTAGAATATTATTGTAACTAAGCAGTTTAGGTAACTATGATTGGAAAGTAGATCAAGTAATTAGTTTAGAAGGAATATGAAGAACATGTATAACTATTATAAACTAAACAGTATAAAAAACAAGGCAAGGCTTCAACCAATGTTTCCATATTTGGTCCTTAAACAAATATGCTATACAGTTGGTTATAGTTTCATCAATCAATCTTATGACCTACAGAGATGAGAATATACCGGTCATGCACCATCTGACCACTACAAAGTTAGCATCAATGCCATAAAGGTCTATGGAAGAGTCATACTCCACGACCTCACCTCTCTCGATCGGTATGAGAATGGTAGAGACATATCAGTTATTCTGCAATTTAGCTAGCCTGGCGTATAGAGGCTCTTTGATATGGAGATATAGGCATAGCATGTTCTCTATTTAGGGTATGACCTTCAATCAATCATGTTTATACATATTGAGTCATGGCCTTCTTCCATACTCTTCTCTGGGGCGTGGCCTTACCGCCAATTCTAGATGTTTTATTTGAGCTATGGCCTACAACTGTACTCCTTTTTAGGAAATGTCTTGAAGTCAATCATGGTATTTGAAGAAAGAAAGGAAGTACTTGACTTGCACCCTTGCATATTCAAATATGTACACGTCGAGTAAAGAACTCATTTCACCATTCAACAAATTCTGACACCGAATGGATCTATGGCCAGACAACTACATTTTTAGTTTCACTTGATTAATTAGACCAATTGAGGTATCTTTAGCATCAATCAAGTTATAATGTAAAAACCTCAAACAAAATCTACAAAAGGAAGAGGTAGAGTATTACATTGGTGGGCATCATTATTAAATTATAATCTGGTTCCATCCTTTCATAATACTACATCACTGCCAGTCATAAGGCTATCATTATCACATATTATCATGGAATATCAATTCCTTGTATCAGTATCAGAGATAATTACCTCAATTAGGCATTCTTTCATTATTTAACAATGTCACCTCTTACCAGGCAATACTCATCTCCATATAATATCATACTTGTTACACAAGTATATTACATGGCTCCCAAAGCCCATGTATTATATACTAAACCATATCAATATAGCTCATACATGGCTATGCTTGATGTCTCATAATACATGCATGGTTAGGATTTCACAACAAAAGTAACTAATTATCATCACCATGACATATGAACAATCATTTCAATTTCAATCTTCTCATAATTAGGGTTAGGGTTTCCCCTTATAGTCAATTAGGGTTTCCAGGTTCATACATAAAACCAAACCCTAATTCATTTTATAAGATCTTATGTTAGTGTCATAAGTATTCAAACATACTTAATTAATCTCATCAATTTCTTATCAACATGAACCATTATCTTTTTCTTATGAGAAGTATAAGTTCTCTCTTATCCATATTCAGATATTGACTCCAACATATTTTTTACGTTGGCTTTAATCCACTTAAGGGTTTACCAATTTAGACTTATTTAAGTGAAACCCTCTCATTACTTCATAATGTATCAATTGATCTTATTTAAGGTGTATAGGCCTACACTCATCAAATTGTATCAGCCTACACTCATCAAGGTGTATCGGCCTACACTCATCAAGATGTATCGACCTATGGAGTAAATCTTGTGTCGGCCGAGACACATTTGTTTGTGTCGGCCAAAGCACATCAAGAACCTATTGGTTTAGAGGTTCTTAGGGAAGGTATTAGTCTTAAGGTGCTTCTCTTGATATCGGCCACGAATCATTCCTTGATATATCACATCTACTAAACTCTAGCACATTACTTTAATAAAATGTGTGCACCTTACCGACACATATCACCTTGACCTTACATTAGGGTATCAACCACCCTATTACTTAGGATATCAGCCACCCTCTCCCTTAGGATATTGGCCACCCTATTACTTAGGGTATCGACCCCCCTATCCCTATATGTATCAACCTAATCTATCATTAAAGGATATCAATCCCTAGGGCTTAGATACCTATCGGCTCTAGGGTTTTGATTGCATCGACACTCTATTTCATAATTTAAGGTATCAGACTCACCATATGCTTAGTGTGTCAGCCATGATTCTAAAAGGTGTATAATCCATACCTTAGCATGATGTGTTAACCTACAGGGGTATCATTTTGCAGGTGTATCGAATTAAGGTTGGTCATGTCAGCCTCTTATGCTTAGCCATCACATTATGGATTGTTTCCCTATTTCAGAAGACATCATCTTGGTCATTAAGGGTCAATGCTTTTAAAGCATATCATTTTATGATGTTAAGCATATCAGTCTAACTTCTTCTAGGACATATTGAATTAGTATCATATCAATTATATCATCACAAGTCATGACAACCGCACCCATCATAAAGTAAGGATATGTGTTATCTTAATTATCTCCAAGGTATCGACCTTCCCTCAGCTTATCCTTGGGTGACAGGCTAGACAACTACATGATCATTAGTCCTATACATGTACAAACTGATGGGGAGGGTTAGGAGCTCATGTGTACTAGTTTAGATGCCCATACCCTTGTATCAGTTTAGGGTTTGCACAAACCAATATCGGTTTATGCATATCATTTTCATCATCTTCAAGCTCCATCTCTTCATCCATAATGACTATATTTCATGGGAAACAACCCCCATGTATTCTTTTAGAACTCGTGATCTCATCACTTAACCATGGTATGTCAGAATAGAGAAAGAATCAACAAGTATTGCATGGTAAAAGATGAATAATAACAAGGTTGGGTTCAAGTTATATAACCCATCCTCAAGATCAACTCAAGAACTTCAAGATCCAAAGCTTCACGTTCCCAAGGTGGAAGATGATCTACCAAAAGTATAAGATTTGGCTATAGCGTCACCTCCATCAAGAAGAAGGTATTATGGTGAGAAGCTTGGTGAAGAAGAAAAGAAAAGAAAGGATTATTATCTGAGATACATAGTCTTCCAAGGTTGAAGATGATCATGGCCTTACCTAAGACAAGGTGCCCGTCCCTCCTCTTGTTCCTTGAGCTCCTAGGGTCATCCACCATGAAAAGGATAGAATGAAAGTCGAAAGGTTTGCTTGTGTATGAGAAGAGAGGTTTATATAGTTGTCTCATGATAGAGAGTGTATAAGAGGTGTCATCACTATGTACGCTCTAGGTGACACATGTCCATGCATGGTAGCTCCATGCATCCATGATTATCTCAACATGCAAAACTCTTGTAGATAATTCAAGGGTAAGGTATTGGCCATTGGATATATTGTTTAACACACAATGAAAAGGCCATTATTCCCGTGAGAAATATTTCATATTTTTATATCCATTAACATTTGTTATTACATTACTATTTAATTATGCAATTTAATGTATTACATTAACATGTAGGACTTTACAAGAGTTCAAAAAAGATGGAGGAAAGGTCCCCAGAAAAAAGAATCAACCACTAATTTGCGAGAATGTGAAAGTAATTTCCTGACTCCAATGTATATATTATTTATGTGAACTGTGCTTATTTGTATTTTTGAATATTTTGTATGTTTCAATTTATAGTGTGCTACACAAGACAACGACTGGGCATGTGCCTACTATGTGATGTGATTTATGGACCTAATCATCAAATATGCCGCAATGGAAATCGATACTATACATAAGGTATTATATATAGTCTCATTAGATAATATGAAATATATCAATCTTATTATATATTATTAATGATATATATACATCATTCTCTTTGTAGGTGTTTAAAACTGACTTCAGTACAGGTGGAAAGTTATTACATGTACATACTCCCTCTATGAGGGTGGAATTAGATGTTGTAAGAGAAGAATGGGCAAAATCCCTACAAGTAGTGGGAATTTTTAAATATAATTGGGTATCTGATGACAATGATGACGATGATGAATAAAGAATGATATTTCTAAACTTTGTTCTCATAATTATGTTTGTGTGAATGTGAATGACTTTTTCTGAATTGTCACATGTGTGAATGTTAATGACTTTTTCTGATCAATACATGAATGTCGATCAATACATGAATGTCTGAATGTGAAAAGAGATAAAATGAATGGAACTAAATGTGAATGTAAATGACTTTGTAGGTTTCTACATGTATCTGATCAATACATGTGTCTGAATGTGAATGACTTTGCAGGTTTTTGGCCGGTTGTTGGCTGATATCAATGGATGCTGTAAACCTACAGTTCAGAACTGAACTGTAGGTTCTGCATCCTACTGACCAGCCATACAACAGGCCTGCAAACCGATAAGAAAAGAAAACAGAACATAGGCGTCGATTATTTGTATAAAACTGACACCAAAGACATAGGACGTCGGTTGTTAGCAAAAAACCGACGTCTCTTCCATGGATGGCGTCGGTTATCTGTAAGAATCGATGCCTATTGTGGCCAGGAATGGCTGTGCATGTAGGGATATGGCGTTGGTTATTGTTTAATAACCAACATGTTTAACCATGATATAGTGTCGGTTTTCTTTATTAACCGACGCTTATAGTTCCCTTGCTGGCGCATTTTTGGTGGTGGGAAGGGTTATGGCGTCGGTGTGTGTTTAATAACCGACGTCTTTGATCATGATATAGTGTTGGTTTTCATTAAGAACTGACACTTATAGTTCCCTTGCTGACACATTTTTGGTGGCGGGAAGGGTTATGGCGTCAGTTAGAAACTGACGCTGAAGGTGTTGACCTTTAGCGGTGTCCACTTAGGTGTCACTTGGAAACCAATGCTAAAGGCTCTAAATAACCAATGCCAAAGGCCTTTTCTGTAGTAGTGATGCTTACCTAAATGATTGTATGTTATTTCAAAAAGGACTATATCGATTTGAAAGATTTTCCAAAATGTGGGGATTAAAGGTACAAAATGAAGACTTTGAGTAAGTCCAACTTGATCTCCTACCAAGGTGATGTGGTATGTACCTATAAAACCATAGTTTAAATGCTTGTTTGCCAATACCATGGATGCACATAATTGATCTTGGCATGCAGAGGCAAATAAAAACAATGGTGGGATCCCAAATCATGTATTTGTTTCCTCATTATGGAAGAAAATTGATTTATTATGCCCTGAGTTTGGTGAAGAAGTCAGGAATATAAGACTTGTGCTTTTAACCTATGGGATGAATCCATATGAAACATTAAGCAACCAACATAGCACTTGGCATGTTATGATTGTTATATAGAATATTCTCCCAGATTGTGTATGAAAAATAAGTACACCATGATTTCCTTGTTGACTACAAGCCCCAAACAACCTCACAGTGATATTGATATTTTTCTTGAAACTTTGATTAACGACTTACAAAAACTCTAGGGAGAAGATGTGATGATCTAGATGCTTCATGCATAGAGACATTTTGTTTGCATTCTATGTTGTTTTGCACTATTAGTGACTTTCCAACATATGGGAATTTGTTTGGACACAACATAAAATGATCCAAAGCATGCCATATATGTGAGGAGAACACTGATTCAATATGACTAAAACATGGTGGAAAGACTATATATCTTAGTCATCAAAGGTTTCTTCCAAAAGTGCATCCTTACCCAAGGTTTCACAAAGCATTCAATAACTCAATTGAGGAACAAAGTGCCCCTAAACCTATATCAGGAGAGGATGTTTATGAAAAAGTAAAATATTTGGTTAATGCATTTGGTAAGAGATCACAATTTACTTTTCCCACATGGAGTGAAAAATCTTTATTCAAGAAGAGGTCAATATTATGGGATCTTATTTATATGAGTTCTTTGGCAGTTAGGCATTGTATCAAAGTCATGCATGTTGGAAAAAATATCTATGATAATGTCATTGGTCTGCTGAATATACCATATAAGAATAAAGATGGTATCAAATCAAGAATGGACCTACATGAAACAGGTATAAAGAAAGAATTAACAACAAAAATTAGCCATTATAAAAAAACATATTTACCTTCTACTTGTTACATGTTGTCCAGACAGGAGAAGAGAACTTTTTGCGAGTGTTTTCTTAATGTTAAGCTACTACACAGATACTCTTTCAATATCTGTATATTAGTATCAGTGAAAGATTAGAAGCTGATATGTCTTAAATCTCATGATTATCACACTCTAATGCAACAAATATTTCCCATGACTATTCAATTTGTACTGTTGAAGTATGTATGGTTTGCAATCACCAGACTTTGTTTCTTCTTGAACACTCTATGAAACAAAGTTATTGATCTTGAGAATCTTGATAAGTTGCAAAGAGAAGTGTTCATTGTCCTGTGCTAGCTTGAGATGTATTTTCCTTCTTCATTCTTTGATATCATGGTGCATCTTGTTGTGCACTTGACTAGGGAAGTGAAATTGTTGGACCAATTTTCTTGCATTATATGTATCCTTTTAAATGGTACATGAATGTTCTTAAAGGTGATGTTAAAAACCCTTATCATCCCAAAGGGAGTATTATTAAGGGTAATGTGTCTAGGGAGATTATGTACTTTTGCAATGACTTTCTGAGTTGTAACAAAGCTCCTGCCAATGAAAAGAGTATTTATGCTTATTTGGCAAAGAGACTTTAGGAGCATGAGTGAAAGTAATTAGTCATGAGCTATGAGAACAAGCACACTTGTATGTTTTCCACAACATCATTGAAGTGGTGGTATTTATATCACCGACCATACCAATTTTATCAAGGCAAAATATCCTCGAGCACTTTCAATGTGGTTTGCTAGAGAGCATAATAGGACATTTACTAGGTGATTTGAAGATAAAGTCATCCATCGACTATCTAAAACACCAAATATTGTTGCTGAAAATATCAAAAAGCTCACGTTTAATCCAAAAATGAATGTTGTATCTTACAAAGTGTTTGAAGTAAATAAATTTTCATATTGAACAAAACTTAAAGATGATAAGAGTGTTTCTCAAAACATTGGTGTCACCTTTCAAGCGTCTTCATTGTATTTTTTAGCTCAAAAGATAAGATTCCATGTGAAGCTAAAATGTCTTATTATGACGTCATTGAAGATATATGAGAGTTTGTCTAAAACCCCACCTTTTGAATATGAGAGGAGGCATCTATCTTGAAGGGGGATGTCACATTAATATGATCATTGAAAATAAATACACAAATCACCATTGAGATTCATACATTGTTCTTTGAATAGGAAACTATAACTGACTTCTATAACATGTCTAAAATTCTAATCATTTCTAAACATGGAAAACTAAGGATGAAAATAAACATTTCTATGTGATTGGATCACCAAATATGGATGGCACCCCACCAGTTACCTCTTGAAGATCTTCTTAGTTCTTTCTTGCTCCTCTTGAGTCCTTATTTGCTTGAAACCTTCCCTTGTTTTGATTAGGCTCTAAGTACCTATAAATGATTATTGAATTTCATAAATCAATACCTTGTTCTGATCCTAGGTTGTATTAGGGTATATTAGGGTTTGAGTGCATTAGGGTTAGTCTTACTGATCAATATCATTAAATTAGGAAAACTTGGTTGACTTAGGTCACATTAATCACATGTGATACATTTTTAGGTTTCAGAAAAAAAGGTTTCTAATAAAAATCAGGTCATGAAGGCAAAACATGACCGGAAAGCCCTAAAATCACGTTCTACTAAAAAATCCTTTCCAATGACTATTTATTTGAAATTTTCTAACAAAGCATCGATTAACTATGAATTTCTAAAGATCTGACCAATCACAAATAGAGAAAAAGCCATGTGTGCTTCATTATCCAAATCCAATGGGCCAGCTCTGAGGTTGGACCTATCAAGATTGGCCAACTTGGCAGGGAGACTCACCATAGTAGATTTGTAGTCAAAGAAGACAAGAAAAAGAAAATTCCTTAAATGCCCTTGTAAATAGAATAGCCCGATCAAGCGCGCATGGGCAGAAAAGGGGTTTTCTCCCCAGTTTATTCTCCTTGTGCCATGGCACTTGACGAGGGACCTGAAGGTCCATTATCTGACCGGAGTCAAAGAAAGGAGTTCATTCTGGGAAATTGATATTGTCAAAGGCTCCTTTGCTCCATCCTGATGCTGAAGAGCCAAAGCTTCAGGGTCAGGGGAGCACAAAAGTCTAACTCCATCACTGCCGTCATGGTAACAACCATTGGAAGAACCAAGATTGAAAAGCCAAACAACAGACAAGGAAACCTAGTCAAACAAAAATGTGACACTTCCTTGAGTTCTAAGCAACAAATCTGGTCACAAAAGAACCCTTGCGGTCCAGGAATAGGTCAGAAGGTTGAGGGGAATAGTAGGGAACAACTTGAAATCAAAGTCACTGAAATTATGGAGAAGAGAAAGGGTAAAAGTCAGAAACATGTTTTGGACAGTCTCACAAATACAAGCAATGATAAATTGAGGTCAGGAAGGCATGAACTTGGCCTGGAGGTGACATTGTCGGTGGCGTCGGGGGTCTGACTATAGGATCCAAAGGCTGAGGTGACCACAAAGAAAAATGGCAATATCAAACAAAAGGAGAGGGTTCCTAGATGCTGACCTAGTGTCAATTCATATGCGGTGGTGTAGAGGGATGGGGTGAGGTCTTCATCGTTGAAGATGAGGCATGAGTAGGTCCAAGAGCTCAGGGACAAAGAGGGTGAAATTGAAAGGTGAGGACTAAAGCCCAAGGTCCGGTGGTGCTACACATTTCCTTATAT
Organism: Alisma plantago-aquatica; assembly: GCA_963693085.1. Classification (NCBI taxonomy): domain Eukaryota; kingdom Viridiplantae; phylum Streptophyta; class Magnoliopsida; order Alismatales; family Alismataceae; genus Alisma; species Alisma plantago-aquatica. Next base: position 286,943,917 of record OY856411.1, read on the forward strand.
AGGCATGAGGCAGGCCATGGCAGTCTTTGTAACTTAGGTGGCGAAGCTAGGATGAGACCTAATTGGGAATTTTGTGCACAAGGTGAGAGATTGGAAGAGTTATAGCTTGATAGATTCACGACATCACCATGGATCTAAAGGAGAAGAAATCTTCAAAAATGGTCAATGAAAGAGGGAGAAATTGGGAAAGAAAGTGCTTAGAAATTGATTTGACTCACGGATATAGCAGAGCTAGAAGACAACACGATTGACATGGTTTATTATCACACTAACAAATTCACTCAGAGATGAAATCCCTGAGCTTTTACCAAAACCTTGTGCAATAATACCACCCGCAAGCAGACAGGTCTTATCGCAGTATAGTTAAGGATCGAATCCCAAGGGACAATGTTTTTAAGAATCGTTGCTAGTCGAATCTAGATCAAGTAAGACTAATATTTAGAATGATTGGTTTATTTGAGGTTAATTAAACTAAGTGAGAGAAAGTAAAGAGCAGAATTTAAGTTGAATCTAGATTAATGATATGGGATCACTGGGGTGGTCTCAGGTTTCACCACCACTACACATGCACACACATCTAAACATCAAACATCCAGACAAGATATAACCATCCAAATAGAGCTACTACAAAACCCCCCATACGAGCGTTAGGCTTGCGTAAGCATCACCTTAGGTATCAGATGTCTCGTCACCATCCAGATCACTCACTTATGGCTCCAAAGATACATATATCCAACTGAAGCTGAGGCCCTCCCTGAGGGATGTTTAGTCCACAGAAGCGTCACCGTAGGCTAGATGGCTCATCCCCTCACGGATCACACACTTACGACCTCAAGGAATCCTATCAGAAGTTCTCGTCAAGGAGTCAACCACGCTAATCGACAAGCAAGCAGGCGATAAATCTACAAGCAAACATCGATGATTAACAATGAAGATACATATATCCAACTGAAGCGGTGGCCCTCCCTGAGGGATGTTTAGGCCACAAAAGCATCACCATAGGCTAGATGGCTCATCCCCTCATGGATCATACACTTACGACCTCAAGGAATCCCATTCTATTTCTAGTTTGGGAGTCAACCTCATTAATCGACATTCTACCCGACGTATAGAAGTTCTCACAACATAGGGAAGAACAAGATGAAAGAAAGCATGTAATCAATCTACAAACATTAACGATTAACAATGAAATGAAAAGTTATATACATTGACATGGAATGTTTAACAAGAGAACATACTTGCATGGGCAGTGGGGCTAGTCCCCACACCCCAGTGAAAAGAAACTACTCGCTCATGATACGAGAAAAATGAAGAACAAGAGAGAGGGAAGATTTCACCATGAGCATGATGCAAATGGTAGTCGTAGCTCGGTGAAGATGATGTGGTCTTCTATGTCATGTCAGGGCAGATTTGGACGAGAAGGAAGAACCACCAAGGCAGACTAGGCAACCCTTCTTTTACAACTTCTTTCTCTTCTTGACCTCCTTGCTCACAGCAAGAGGTGCAGTAGACAAAGTGATAATGGCGTGGATGAGCGTGAATGGATTTGGATCGAATCTTGCATTTGGGCAGCCTGGCGGTGTCCTGGATCTGATGCCTTAAATGAGGACCCTACTGTTCCTATTTATAGGCACTGGTTGGGGTCTTCACGATTTGGGCCCAATTGCAATTTTTACAGTTTTGCTATACCAGTTTTGGGGACCGTTTAGTCTTCTTAACGGTCTAGGACTTTTATCTAAATGGTCTTGTATAAGTTTTTCTCCAAACAGTCCTGGCTTCTCTGATCTAACGGTCTTGATGCCCTAATCGGTTTTGAGGACCTAACGGTCTGCGCCTATTAGTTTGGGCACTCCAGTGATCCACACAGTCTTGCTACCTCAGAGATCAAACGGTCTTCAGTGTCCCTGTGCTAATGGTCTTGGAGGTGTGAGCATCGCCGCCAAGCGGTCTTGTGGCCTGCTGTTCTATCGGTGTTGAGACCGTGCGCCACCTATGCTGCAGGTCCTGGACGAGAAGGAAGCACAGTGGTTTTTAGGGTTGTAGAATCGCTGCTGCCCCCACGGTGGTGAAGAAGTAGGCGACGAGGGCGTGGCTTGTAGCATGCGGTGTCAAGATCTAGGGATGCAGGTCTAGGCAGAGGCAGCGTTGCTGTCGACGGCGGCATGGATGCAGAGGTCAGAACAGCGCAAGCACATGTTCCTGTTGGTGTCGTCATTAGAAGAGAGTGGACGGGATGGCGATGGTTGAGATGGGGTTGTAGATGATGAGGGAAGGAAGAGGAATAAGGGAGGTAGGAAGTCAGGTCCTCCATGCGATCTTGTGTAGGTGGCTACCCATACGGTGTTGAGACCGTGAAGCTTCACACGGTCTTGAGACCGTGTGGCCTCACATGGTCTTGAGACCGTATGAAAGGGGAAAATAGTAAGGGCAGAGTGATAGGATGGGGACCGAGTGGGGAGGTGAATGAGGGGCATTGATCAGTGATTTGAAGGTGTAGAAGACTTGCGGTCTTGAGACTAAAATGAGGGTGGAGACCGAATGGAACCTAACCATTAGTGGGTGAAACCGAATGGATCACGATCGATTGGTCAAGACCGTTTGGTCAAGACCGTTTGGTCAAGACCGTATGGTCAACACCTAGGGTGAGAGGATCATGGGTGAAGGTAGATCTAGGGTTGAGAAAGGTGGGGCCCACTTAATAGGGTTTGATTCAGATGATGGTTAATGGTGATAGAGGTGGTATGAAGCAAGCAGTGGTGGTGATTATGTTGAAGGTGGATTAGGGTTAAAAGGATGTGAGTGCCAGCTGATGGTTGAACCTCATTATGACCTGCATAAAATCAACATAAACTCAATTAATAATCTTGATGATTGAACCTAATTAAGCAATTTTGCATATTGTGATATTTAGGAGATGAAATCAGATGTATTGATTCAAATTGAGCCCAAGATGGCGATTGAATATTATGATGAATATGCATTCATCAAGACACCATGAAATTAAACGTTGCTCATCCTCGAGTAACACAAAATCTGAAACAGTCGCCACATGAATACTTTCAACTCGTGTGATTGCCTCATCTTCACATCATGATTGTTTCCTTTCTGCTTAGTATAACTAAGCATCTCAACTTCCTGAGATCACTGAACACATCTTACCATATCTTCGTTCTTGAGTTTGTTTTCCAACATTACTTCCTCCTCACTTTTTCCAACAACAAGCATGTCAAAGAGTTTTGTAAGAGTCCAGAGATACCTGCAGAACAACAAGTGTGCACCTGATCTGACACTAGTGTTTTTTAGGATAGTGGAGGCATTCATTGTGCCTTTAGGTGGAAAAGGGAGTGAAGGGTGGTATGGAAGAAATAAATATCTCCTCTATTCGACTCGAGATTTTTATTATATGATTTGCAATTTCATTTATTGCATTTTTTGTGTGTGTGAATCTCTCCTCTATTTGATTCGGGATTGCATTTATTTGTGTGCACTTTGGCATCTTTTCTTGGTGGTACCCCCCTATTAATTTGTGAGGGGTATGGAAGAAGCGGGTATAGAGGGAAATGGCGTGCCACCCCGAACTTAGGGTTTGGCACTATTTTGGCTATTTTTGTTTCTTTTTGATGGACGAAGGGGTACGAAGATGATAGAAGAAGTGTAGAAGAGAGTTCAGATCAGAATGCCACTCGATTTACAATTCAGTGCATCGAGTCGTTCTCTTTATCGTACTCTGCTCAAATAATGACTTGATGAGGATCCAGTGGGGATTCCATGTTATTGTTCCACAAGTCAGTTAGGAAGCACAAAGTATTTGATCCCTATTAGTTTGACAAACACTTGACATATTTGCAGAAGGATCATGATGTTAGGAATCATAAGCTTCACAAGATGATTTCAATCAAAAGGCTAGTTTCAAGAAAATGGTCCTTTTAAGAGTCTGCTTCGAATAAGGAGGGTATAATGATTCGAAATGCATAGCAGGCTAGGAAATGGCTTTTAATGAAATAGAAAGCGTCAAAACTTCATCAAGTATCTGTTCAGTTTCTTTGAAAACTTTAAAAATTTTGATTTTTTTTTGAAAATTTTGGTCAACAATGCAATGATGAAAACTTAAGTTTGAAATAGATGGGTGAAGGTGGAAAGTAAAGTACGTACCACCCACCCTCCACCCCAAACCTAGAAATTTGCTCGTTTTGAGAAAACCCTAAATCCAAGATGGAGGGGAAAATTCATGCCGTTTGGACCACCAGATGTGGTTGCGTTCCAAGCAGCGTGTGTCCTCCATCTGAAAATCTCAAAATGAAGATCAATCAGAACTCAAGATGGCATCTATCGATGTGATTTTTATTTAGTGCAAACTTATCTAAAATTTTAAAAAAATTAAGGAAAATTCTAAATAAAAGTAAAAAAAAATTTATTGATCAGGTTGCCTCCCGACAAGCACCTTTGTTTTATGTCGATGGCTTGACTAAACCCTTCAATGTTATGGTGGATATGTTGGATTGGAAAGATCCAACATTGCTACGGTGCCTGTGTCGGCTGAGGTGAAATATCTCTCCAATCGTTGACCATTTGCCACAAATTCGCCTAACTTTTCACTCCATAAAGAGAAAGCACCATGTGGGGAGATGCTCTTGACAATGTAAGGCCCAGACCATCGAGAACAGAGTTTCCCTGGGAATAACTTTAGTCTTGAGTTGAATAGAAGAACTTGGTCTCCCACTCATTAGTCTTTTTTTCAAATGACCATCGTGCCAAAGTTTTTTATGTTCTTTATTGACTCGTGCATTTTCATAAGCTATCATTCGGAGTTCTTTTAGCTCCTAAAGTTGCAGAATCCTGGCTTGGCCTGCTTTCTTCATATCAAAATTTAGTTGTTTTATTGCCCACCATGCTTTGTGTTTGAGTTCTACAGGCAGGTGGCATGACTTCCCATAGATTAATTGAAATGGTGTAGTACCAAGGGGAGTCTTAAGAGCGGTTCAGTAGGCCCACAATGCATCATTGATTTTCACTGACCAATCTTTTCGATCGCGGCCTACTGTCTTTTCTAAAATAGCCTTGAGTCGACGGTTAGAAACCTCTACCTGTACACTTATTTGTGGATGGTAGGGTGAGGCTACTTTGTGCATTACACCATATTTTCTCAACAATGCTTCAAAGCTTCTTTCCAGGAAATGAGATCCTACGAATATCACGGTGCGTGGGACTCCGAAATGGGGAAAAATAATATCTTTAAACATTTTGATGACGGGTTTGGAATCGCTAGTGACAGTTGGTATGGCTTCTACCCATTTTGAGACGTAATTCACCGCCACTAGGATGTAGGAAAATCCATGAGAAGATTGGAATGGACCCATGTAGTCCACACCCCAAACATCAAATATATCGACTTCTTGCCACAACTTCAGTGGCATCTCATCTCTCTTTGTTATGTTACCCATTCTCTGACACTTGTCACATGATAAGACAAAGTTGTAGGAATCTTTGGATATGGTTGGCCAAAAGAAACCACATTACAAAATTTTTATAGCAGTTTTCTTAGAACTCATATGGCCTCCAACTGGGTTTGAGTGACATTGCTCTAAAATGAGTTGGGCTTCTTCCTCAGTAATACAACATCTATAAAGACCATCAACACAGAGCTTGAAGAGGTACGACTCATCCCAGTGATACTGCTTCACATCATGCATGATTTTCTTCAGTGCATTTACGGTGCATTCAGGGTGGATGACACCAGCGACGAGGTAGTTCACATAGTCCGAGTACCAAGGGGTAGCTTCTGAAACTTTCATTAGTTGGGCATCTGGAAGAGAATCATTAATCGGGATCTTCTCGATTTCTAGAGTGTGGATGCAAATGAGGTGGTCTGCCACATCATTCTTTGTACCCTTTTTATCTCTTATCTCTAGATCAAATTCTTACAAGAGGAGAATCCATCATATCAACATGGGTTTTGCATCTTTCTTCGCTAGGAGGTAACAGATAGCTACATGATTTGTGTAGACAATGACTTTTGAACCTATGAGGTAGGATCTGAACTTGTCAAAGGCATACACGACTGCAAGAAGTTCTTTCTCGGTAGTTGCATAATTCCTCTGAGCCTCGTTGAGGGTCTTCGATGCATAGTAGATCACATAGTGTTTCTTCTCTATGCATTGCCCTAGAACAACACCCACATCATAATCACTGGCATCACACATAATTTCAAATGGGTGGTCCCAATCCGGGGCTCTAATGATGAGTGTTGTTGTGAGAGCATGCTTCAGGTTGTTAAAACTTTTCACGCATTCTTCGTCAGAATGGAATTCAACATCATTTAGCCATAAGTTCGTCATTGGCTTGGTTATCTTGGAGAAATCCTTTATAAACCATTTGTAAAAGCCTGCATGAACTAGGAATGCACGAACCTCTCTTACGTTTGTCGGGATAGTGAATTTGGAAATCACTTCGATTTTTTCCCTGTCTACTTCGATTCCTCTACTACTGACTCTATGGCCAAGGACAATGCCTTCCTTTACCATAAAGTGACACTTCTCCCAGTTCAACACAAGATGCGCTTCTTCACACCGTTTAAGGACAAGGGAGAGGTGTTTAAGACACGAGTCATATGAATCTCCATATACTGAAAAATCATCCATACAAATTTTCATGATAGTTTCAGTGAGACCGGCGAATATAGCGGCCATGCAACGTTGGAATGTTGCAGGTGCATTGCAGAGTCCAAACGACATCCTCCTGAAGGCATACGTTCAAAATGGGCAAGTAAAGGTTGTTTTCTCTTGGTCGTCTAGATGTATAGGAATTTGATAGAATCCAGAGTAATCGTCGAGATAACAGAAATGCTCTTGGTGGGCCAACCTTTCTATGACTTGGTCAAGAAAAGGCATAGGGAAATGATCCTTTCAAGTCGCCATGTTCAACTTTCTATAATCAATACACATCCTCCACCATGTGACTGTTCGGGTGGGGATGAGTTCATTATCTTCATTCCGTATCATTGTAGTCCCACATTTCTTCGGGACAACGTGCACAGGACTTACCCATGGTGAATCAGAGATCGGATAGATAATTCCTATCTTGAGCAACTTTATAACTTCAAGGCAGACAACTTCTTTCATATTCAGATTAAGCTTCCTTTGGTGTTCAACAGTCGGCTTGTGATCTTCCATCATGGGGATTTTGTGCATGCACAGTGCTTGACTGACCCTGGTGAGATCACTCATCTTGTAGCATATGGCTTTTCTTCTTTCTTTTAATTATGTCAAGAGTTTATCTTATTGTTCTGCCGTTAAATCAGAATTTATGATGACTGGGCAGACTTTGAGGTCATCTAGAAACACATACTTCAATCCCTCAGGTAGGGGTTTCATTTTTCAGGAGCTTGTGATTTTTCAGATGGTTCTTTAGTGACATTTATATCTTTGAGTTCCTCAATCCTGGCTTCAAGATCTTCTTCAGCCGTATCGAGGTGGAGAACACAATCCTTTATTTGTTCATCAATGGATTTCAAAAAACCCTAGCCTTTTGCAAAGGCTTGGCATGATGGAGATACTGGCACCAAGATCGGCCAATCCTTTCTTACACGATGAATCACTGATATGGCAAGAGATCCTAAAAGATCCTGGATCTTTCTGCTTCTTGGGCATCTTACTCTGGATGATGTCTGAAGTAGTTGTTGCTAACTTGACTATCTCATATTCTTCAGTTATATATTTCCTGGTGAGAAGTGACTTCAAGTACTTTGTCGAGGCTAGTATCTCAGCCAACGCATCTAGAAAAGGTATTTCAACATGAAGCTTTTTCATGGCTTCCTTGAACTTATTGAAATGAGTATCAAGCTTGGTTTGCCTTAAATGAGCAGGGAAAGGTGGATGAGGTTTGTACACTGGCACATTCGACTCTGGTCTTTCTCTCTCGGTACCAATAGGTTTTTTAGAACTTTCCCCATCTATCTTATCAGTTGTTGCTGGCCCTTTTGGTTGAGACTCAAGTGTTTTAGAGTCTTGAACAATCATCGGTTCATCCTCATCTATAATAACCACAAGTGTCTTTACAGGAGGATCAAAATAGTCTTTTCCATACCTGGTGGTTACAACCTTCAGTTGCTCAGGGTGCTTAGGATTATTTTCTAGTTGGCCAGCAAAGGCTCCAGTAGGTGGCTTCATGCTAGCTGCAAGTTGAGCTAGTTGAGATTCAATAGCCTTCTGATGAGCTTGCTGGTTAGCTATCATAGTCTGCTGTGACTGCAACATCTTCTCAATGGCTGTTAGTTTGTCATCCAGAGAGATAGGATTGTCTTGTTGTCCTTGTAGTTGATAGGGGACCTGGTTTGGATTCTAAAATTGAGAATTATTCTAAAACTAGTTGTAGTTCCTGTTCTGAAGGTTACCCCTAAAGTTTCCTTGATTCTCAAAATTCTGTTGTTGGTTATACTGCAATCCTAGTGGGCCACATTGTTGATTGTTTGAACCAAGTTGTCGTGAGTTTTCTGCTCCAGAAAGATTTCCATATTGAAAACTAGGATGATTCCTATTCTTATTCAGAGTGTAATATCCTTGACCAGGGATAGTGTTGACAACATTAAGATTTTCCATTTGACTATTATTGTAACATACCAGATCTTGAACCCTACCCTAGAACTTAGACCTTTTGTGTTTGACCAAACAAGGTTGAGGTTAGGATGATCCTAATAATATAATGCATGAATAATGTGATATAATATGTCATATAATTCATTTGGTGATAATATGATGATAAATAACTTAATTGGATGCATAATTATGTTAATGGGCCTCTGATGGGCCAGATGGCAAAACCCATGTAAGAAAGCCTCAAATAAATAATAGACTTCAAATTCGTAATCTATACATAAAAATAAGTTTACATGTCAATTTTCATTTAATTTGGACTACCTTGAAATAATATGGTTAGTTAGGAGAGAGAAATTTCCTAAAAGGTGTAATTAATAAATAAAAATAATAAATGACTCCAAAAGAGGAAAATAATCTTAGATTCGTGATCTACATAATAAATATAGCCTTTGGGTGAATTTTCATCCAATTTGGAGAAAGTTTGCTTAAAAGGTAAAATCAGGAGAGAGAGTGTGTAGAACCTTCAAAATATTAAATAAATATACAAACAAATCCAATATGTAAAATTTATGGAAAATTCGTATTCAACATATCAAATATAACTTAAGGATGAAGTTTCACCTAATTTGAATAATCCTAATGTCATTAATGAAGGAGGAAAGAGAAAATAGGTTTTGATTTATTTGACATATTATAAGTTCTCAAAAGGGAAATATAATTATATAATCGGAATCTACATGCTTTAATTAACCTCTATGCAAAATTTTGCCTAATTTGGAGTTCGTTTTTACCCTCAAAATAGGAGAGAGAAAAAATAAATAATTGAATAAATGACTTTAATCAGATTGTATTTAATGTGTCCCACAACTTCTATTTATTTTTCTGATTTCGGCTTGGATATGGACCGTCCGATCTTGATCTAGCGGCGCAGAACCCATCTGCTACCTCGAGTAGGATGGGTGCGCAACAACAGTACCAACGGGGCTGGGTTTTCGAGGATTGATTTCCCGATTCTTAACCTTTTTGCGAGATTTCTTCGGCATTGTTTTCCCCTTCTGATTCCGCACCCATCGACCCCTCATACAAGTTCTATTTCTTCAGATCCAAGAAATGCCCAAAGCTTGGGCTTAGAGCTTCACACGGCTGAATTGGTTAAACGCTAACCCTACACCCCACCTATAAATAATCATACCTGGAGCATCACCTCATCCTTTTAGACCTTCCTGTCCACCCAATTTCCTCGCTCGAAGTGGCTTTGTTCGCCGGTGATCAGATCTGTTTCCTTGCCTTGCGGATGACCTCCACGGCTCTCGGAGGCACCAACATAGCAATTATCCTGCTTGGTGAGTTCGGTTTATCTTACCCTTCCTTTTGTTCGTTTGCTTTGGCGAAGAGTCGAGTTTTGCTCATTTGCCCAACCTACAGCCGAGCTGCTCTTCCTGGAGCAGGGTCCATGGCGCTGGCTGGGAGGCAAAAGAATCTCCTGCGTGCTTTTACCTGTTTGCCCTCTCCGTTTTCTTCTTTTGCTTGTTTCTCGTGCGAGGGTAGGATGGTCTTTTGGTCAGTTTTTCCTTCTGTTGTGGATGCGGCTTCACTAGACTTTGACCAAGCTGATGACTCGCTGACATGGGCGACTCCCATTGGGCCATGTCACGCGTGGTCACCCTCTCTCTTTTCGCTTTGCAATCGATTCACTGACGTGGAATTGCCTGATTGGTCGATATTAAAAATCAATAACTAATTAATAGATGATCAGAAAAATACAAATAAATACTCGTTGGAATCAAAAAAAGAAGGGCTTTCTAATGGTATAAGTTTTGTTGGCTAATTCTAATGTTTAATAACAAGTGTTTTCAATGGATCTAATTAATAAGTTAAAACTTGTATAATTCATAACTAGATATATAAAAGTCATAAAAATATAATAAAATATGTTTTGAACTCAGGAAAATATAACATAAAATATGGCATAGTTTTTATAACCTAATTCACACATCAATAAAAAGGCAATTTTTAGGGTTTTGAATAAGTAATGGAAACCTAACCCTAATTCCACATATATGCTTAATAGGTTCTTTGGAGGCCTAGGCTTGGACTTAATTGGTCTGTGGATCATTTGACTCTGAAGTTGAGGTATGATTGCATCTCCTATTATTTCTATATTGAGCAATTCTTGTCTCTTATGTATGTTTGCATCCCCGATTATTCTTGTTGAGCAATTATCCTATTTTTGTCTTACTTTTGGTCCTATGGACATTAGCCTACACATTGTCTTATGCTTTTGAAATCATGCTTCATGTGAAGTATCTTATTTCATTATTGATCTTGTGATCATGGATATTCTCTTGGGAATCTTATCTTGTTGCCTTGGTGCAATTTGGACTTTTGATATTATATGACCACTGTGATGTGGAAGTTTACTTGTTGATATATGCCCACTTTGAAGTGGATGTTATATGCTGTGTTGACCATTGTGTGATGGCAACATTGTTTATTTTGACTATACTTTTCTACTTGCCTCTACATTAAACATGCTATGTGATTCAGTAGCACTAGAGTAGTGTAAGTGCATTAGTTTTGTTTATAGGAGATGTGATATTTCCTGCTCTTTTGGGATGGCAAGTAACCTCATACCTAGGGCAAGATGTGTGATTCTTGGCCCATGTTTTTATATATATTTCAGAGATTGGCAGTATTCCTTTCTCTATCAGGCTTCAGCTTTATGGGGGTTGGCCGCAAATTGTGTTTATATTGTTCTAGGGCTATGCTTATCTCACATGCATGCATGTTGTTGATTGTGAGGTGTGTTCCCTACTCTCTCTATGTGCCAATATTGCACAAACTTTATTGTTGTTTTGATTATGGCAAGTATCTTCTTTTATTATGTGAAGATGATTCTTATCTTTTATGCTAAATTGGGTAGTCCTTATCTTTTCTATGGGAAGCCTTTTATTTTGATGTCCCTATCTCCTTATATTGCTCAATTTGCTTTTTAGTATGCACATACCAACCTTTGCTGATGTCTCCTATTTTTTTTTCTCTTTTGCTGGGGTATGCTTCCAACCCTAGGTGGAGGACTTGGATGCAAGGCATGTTGACCTGGACTTAGTTTGTGATGATGAAGCTTGGAGACAATCTTGAGGTGGTTTAGATTTCCTCCACATGGATCCTTATGATGTAAGTTTAAGTTGTAACCCTTTGTTTTATAATTGAATATAGTCATGTTTTTATTCCGCTGCTATACTTTGGTCTTTTGATTACCAGTAAATAAAGATTTGAAAATTTTACACCCACTCCATCATACCTTCTGAGTGTGTTTGGACTGGAGTTTTTATTGTTCAAATTTTTAGTAGAGAGGTGTTTTCACTTCTTTACAGCATGGTATCAGAGCCCATGGTAGTCAGAATCTGACTATTTCAATTTTGTCTCCCTTTAGAACCCTTGACTTAGTTAGTTAGCTCTAAGTGAGATGTTGACCCTAGATCTGATATATGATTATCTTTTAGGCAATAAGGTTTGGTTTGAGGACAAGAATAGGTTACGAGGAATTATTCATATGGAAATATTGTGACTTGGTTTTCACCTTGATTTTGAGCTCACCATTGTTTCACATCGCATGATTCTTCAAAGAAAAATATATTTTCAATTATACTACTATACGTACAAAAAAAATTCTCTGATTTATCGATGTTTTCTCGAACTAAGTCACAATGAAGAGAAACCATAGAATTAGTTGATTAGAATTTAACCCTAGTTTTATGACTAGGAATGATATTATGGTGTAGTTGACCTACCCTATGACTTTTTGGATGTTCATGTAGGGTTGATAGGTTAGAGACACGAGGACCTAAAAACTCAGCCCTAGATGGTGACTTTAGTTGGATACATGAGAAATATTAATCTCCAAAAACTTTCATAACTAAGAGATGTGGGTAGCTCTAAAAAGTTGTTTAGTTTGACTTGTTAGGTTGAACCCTTTAAGGGGTGGAGAGTAGTTAGTTGTTGATGTTTGGATCAATAGATTTCGAGGATGAAATCCTTTTAAGGGGTGGAGTGCGGTAACATACCGAATCTTGAACCCTACCCTAGAACTTTGACCTTTTGGGTTTGACCAAACAAGGTTGAGGTTAGGATGATCCTAATAATATAATGCATGAATAATGTGATATAATATGTCATATAATTCATTTGGTGATAATATGATGATAAATAACTTAATTGGATGGATAATGATGTTAATGGGCCTCTGATGGGCCAGATGACAAAACCCATGTAATAAAGCCTCAAATAAATAATAGACTTCAAATTCATAATCTATACATAAAAATAAGTTTACATGTCAATTTTCATTTAATTTGGACAACCTTGAAATAATATGGTTAGGAGAGAGAAATTGCCTAAAAGGTGTAATTAATAAATAAAAATAATAAATGACTCCAAAAGAGGAAAATAATCTTAGATTCGTGATCTACATAATAAATATAGCCTTTGGGTGAATTTTCATCCAATTTGGAGAAAGTTTGCTTAAAAGGTAAAATCAGGAGAGAGAGTGTGTAGAACCTTCAAAATATGAAATAAATATTCAAACAACTCCAATATGTAAAATTTATGGAAAATTCGTATTCAACATATCAAATATAACTAAAGGATGAATTTTCACCTAATTTGAATAATCCTAATGTCATTAATGAAGGAGGAAAGAGAAAATAGGTTTTGATATTTTTGACATATTAAAAGTTCTCAAAAGGCAAATATAATTACATAATCGGAATCTACATGCTTTAATTAACCTCTGTGCAAAATTTTGACTAATTTGGAGTTCATTTGTACCCTCAAAATAGGAGAGAGAAAAAATAAATAATTGAAGAAATGACTTTAATTGGATTGTATTTAATGTGTCCCGCAACTTCTATTTATTTTTCTGATTTCGTCTTGGATTTGGACCATCCGATCTTGATCTAGCGGGGCATAACCCATATCCTACCTCGAGTAGGATGGGTGCGTGACAACAGTACCAGCGGGGCTGGTTTTTCGAGGATTGCTTTCCCGATTCTTAACCTTTTTGCGAGATTTCTTCGACATTGTTTTCCCCTTCCGATTCCGCACCCATCGACCCCTCATACAAGTTCTATTTCTTTGGATCCAAGAAACGCTCCAAGCTTGGGCTTAGAGCTTCACACGACTGACTTGGTTAAACGCTAACCCCACACCCCACCTATAAATAATCATACCTGGAGCATCGCCTCATCCTATTAGACCTTCCTGTCCACCCAATTTCCTCGCTCGAAGTGGCTTTGGTCGACGATGATCAGATCTGTTTCCTTGCCTTGCATCTGACCTCCACGGCTCTCAGAGGCACCAACGTAGCAATTAGCCTGCTTGGTGAGTTCGGTTTCTCTTACCCTTCCTTTTGTTCGTTTGCTTTGGCAAAGAGTCGAGTTTTGCTCATTTGCCCAACCTGCAATCGAGCTTCTCTTCCTGGAGCAGCGTCCATGGCACTGACTGGGAGGCAAAAGAATCTCCTGCGTGCTTTTACCTGTCTGCCCTCTCTATTTTCTTCTTTTGCTTGTTTCTCGTGCGAGGGTAGGATGGTCTTTTGGTCAGTTTTTCCTTCTGTTGTGTATGCGGCTTCACTAGACTTTGACCAAGCTGATGACTCGCTGACATGGGCGACTCCCATTGGGCCATGTCATGCGTGGTCACCCTCTCTCTTTTCGCTTTGCAATCGATTCACTGACGTGGAATTACCTGATTGGTCGATATTAAAATCAATAACTAATTAATAGATGATCAGAAAAATACAAATAAATACTCGTTGGAATCAGAAAAAGAAGGGCTTTCTAATGGTATAAGTTTTGTTGGCTAATTCTAATGTTTAATAACAAGTGTTTTCAATGGATCTAATTAATAAGTTAAAACTTGTATAATTCATAACTAGATATATAAAAGTCACAAAAATATAATAAAATATGTTTTGAACTTAGGAAAATATAACATAAAATATGGCATAGTTTTTATAACCAAATTCACATATAAATAAAAAGGCAATTTTTAGGGTTTTGAATAAGTAATGGAAACCTAACCCTAATTCCACATATATGCTTAATAGGTTCTTTGGAGGCCTAGGCTTGGACTTAGTTGGATTGTGGATCGTTTGACTCTAAAGTTGAGGTATGATTGCATCTCCTATTATTTCTATATGGATCAATTCTTGTCTCTTATGTATGTTTGCATCCCCGATTATTCTTGTTGAGCAATTAATCTATTTTTTGTCTTACTTTTGGTCCTATGGACATTAGCCTACACATTGTCTTATGCTTTTGAAATCATGCTTCATTTGAAGTATCTTATTTTATTATTGATCTTGTGATCATGGATATTTTCTTGGGAATCTTATCTTGTTGCCTTGGTGCAATTTGGACTTTTGATATTATATGACCACTGTGATGTGGAAGTTTACTTGTTGATATATGCCCACTTTGAAGTGGATGTTATATGTTGTGTTGACCATTGTGTGATGGCAACATTGTTTATTTTGACTATAATTTTCTACTTGCCTCTACATTAAACATGCTATGTGATTCAGTAGCACTAGAGTAGTGTAAGTGCATTGGTTTTGTTTATAGCAGATGTGATATTTCCTGCTCTTTTGGGACGGCAAGTAACCTCGTACCCAGGGCAAGATGTGTGATTCTTGGCCCATGTTTTTATATATATTTGGGAGATTGGCAGTATTCCTTTCTCTACCAGGCTTCAGCTTTATGGGGGTTGGCCGCCAATTGTGTTTATATTGTTCTAGGGCTATGCTTATCTCACATGCATGCAGGTTGTTGATTGTGGGGTGTGTGCCCTACTCTCTCTATGTGTCAGTATTGAACAAACTTTATTATTGTTTTGATTATGGCAAGTATCTTCTTTTATTATGTGAAGATGATTCTTATCTTTTATGCCCAATTGGGTAGTCCTTATCTTTTCTATGGGAAGCCTTTTATTTTGATGTCCCTATCTCCTTATATTGCTCAATTTGCTTTTTAGTATGCACATACCAACCTTTGCTGATGTCTCCTATTTTTTTTTCTCTTTTGCTGGGGTATGCTTCCAACCCTAGGTGGAGGACTTGGATGCAAGGCATGTTGACCTGGTCTTAGTTTGTGATGATGAAGCTTGGAGACAATCTTGAGGTGGTTTAGATTTCCTCTACATGGATCCTTGTGATGTAAGTTTAAGTTGTAACCCTTTGTTTTATAATTGAATATAGTCATGTTTTTATTCCGCTGCTATACTTTGGTCTTTTGATTACCATTAAATAAAGATTTGAAAATTTTACACCCACTCCATCATACCTTCTGAGTGTGTTTGGACTGGAGGTTTTATTATTCAAATTTTTAGTAGAGAGGTGTTTTCACTTCTTTACAATTATATCCTTGACCATAAGTGTTTCTTAGAACACCATCGTAGAGAACATTGCATGCTAATGTGGAATGATCAGTGCCTTTACATGCTTCATAGAACAATGAAGCCGACTTGATCTGCTCTTGTTGTTGAGGGGGTGGACGTCCTCTTCCAAATGCAGCAAGGGACGATTTGATATGGTCTTTCTTGGCAACTAGGAGTTTTAGGGTTTCAGCGATAGACTTGTACTCTGGAATAGCTTCAGCCATAGCTACCTTCAAAACACCTTTGCCTATGGATCTGCCCCAATTAACTTGATTTTCAGCTCCAAGGGTGACAACCTTCCATGTTCTATCATAACTTTGACGCATAAAGTTTCCTCTAGATGAGGAGTCTAAAAACCTCTTGATATCATCATCCACACCTCTATAGAAGATCTCGATAAGTTGATTATTAGGGATTTCATGGTGTGGACACTTACATAGAAGATCTTTATATCTTTCCCATGCTTCAGCAAGGGATTCTCCAGGGGCTTGGGTGAACATTGTTATTCGACCCCTAATTTCATAAGTGAGTGAAGGAGGGTAGAATTTTTCTAGAAAAATGTTTTGAAGTTGTTCCCAAGTGGTGATAGGTTCACATTGCAAAGAGTTGTACCGGCTTATAGCTCTATCAACTAGAGAATACTTAAAGAGACGGAGTCAAATGGCATCGTCTGAGACTCCATTTTT
Organism: Alisma plantago-aquatica; assembly: GCA_963693085.1. Classification (NCBI taxonomy): domain Eukaryota; kingdom Viridiplantae; phylum Streptophyta; class Magnoliopsida; order Alismatales; family Alismataceae; genus Alisma; species Alisma plantago-aquatica. Next base: position 286,960,631 of record OY856411.1, read on the forward strand.
CTTTGTCATAACACATAGATCAATGAACCTTAGAAGATGTTCCTAACTATCTTCTCCTTGCTTACCATAGAATGGGTTTTTTTGAACCCAGGTAATCCAATGTGCCCTTATCTAAAAATTTGGAGCGTTGATAGGAGGAGGTTGCACTGGATGATGAACATCATCATCTTTAGGAATTAAGAACTCTCTAAGGTCCTTTTGCAGTTCTGCTGCTTGCACCGCTACTTGTGCTGCTTGAATCTCTTTTTAAACTGCAGCTCTGGCTTCTTACATGAGCCTTTCTCTTTGTACATTAAGGGCTTGAGCGACCCTTCGGGCTATTTCCTCTTCTTGAGCCATTCTTGCTTGGTTTTCTCTGTTCTGACGATGAAAAGTTCTATCTATCTCAGGGTCAAAGTTAGTAGAGAGTCTGAGACTATTCAAACGGTGCATACACTAGTCTTTGGTGGTTCCTGAGATGAAAAGATCTGAAGTAAGATTGATGGAGTAGAGTGAAATTCAAGTGAATGACCGATTGTATCAAAAGAAAAAGTAAAAACCTAAATTAGCCTTAGAAAAACTAGATTTGACTAACTGATTCCGTTGTCCCCGACAACGGCACCAGAATTTGATGTGGTTTATTATCGCACTAACAAATTCACTCAGAGATGAAATCCCTGAGCTTTTACCAAAACCTTGTGCAATAATACCACCCACAAGAAGATGGGTCTTATCGCAATATAGTTAAGGATCGAATCCCAAGGGACAACGTTTTTAAGAATTGTTGCTAGTCGAATCTAGTTCAAGTAAGACTAATATTTAGAATGATTGGTTGATTTGAGGTTAATTAAACTAAGTGCAAGAAAGTAAAGAGCAGAATTTAAGTTGAATCTAGATTAATGATATGGGATCACTGGGGTGGTCTCTGGTTTCACCACAACTACACATGCACACCCATCCATACATCAAACATCTAGGCAAGATATAACCATCCAAATAGAGCTGATGCAAACCCCCACCCCATACGGGCATTAGGCTTGCGTAAGCATCACCTTAGGTATCAAATGTCTCGTCACCATCCAGATCACTCACTTACAGCTCCGAAGATACAAATATCCAACTAAAGCTGAGGCCCTCCCTGAGGGATGTTTAGGCCACAGAAGTGTCACCGTAGGCTAGATGGCTCGTCCCCTCACAGATCACACACTTACAAACTCAAGGAATCCTATCAGAAGTTCTCGTCAAGGATTCAACCGTGCTAATCGACAAGCAAGCAGGCGATAAATCTACAAGCAAATATCGACGATTAACAATGAAGATACAAATATCCAACTGAAACTGTGGCCCTCCCTGAGGGATGTTTAGTCCACAGAAGCATCACCGTAGGCTAGATGGCTCGTCCCCTCACGAATAATACACTTACGACCTCAAGGAATCCCATTCTATTTCTAGTTTGGGAGTCAATCTTGTTAATCGACATTCTACCCTACGTATAGAAGTTCTCACAACATAGGGAAGAACAAGATGAAAGCAAGCAGGTAATCAATCTACAAACATTAATGATTAACAATGAAATGAAAAGTTATATACATTGCCATGGAATGTTTAACAAGAGAACATGCTTGCATGGGAAACAAGGCTAGTCCTCGCACCCCAGTGAAAAGGAACTACTTACTCATGATATGAGAAACAATAAGAATAAGAGAGAGGGGAGATTTTGCCATGAGCATGATGTAGAAGATAGTCGCAGCTCGGTGAAGATGATGCGGTCTTCTACGTCACATTAGGGCATATTTGGATGAGAAGGAAGAACCACCAAGGCAGACCGGGCAGCCCTTCTTCTCCACCTTCTTTCTCTTCTTGACCTCCTTGCTCGCATCAAGAGGTGCAGTAAACGAAGTGACAATGGCATGGACGAGCGTGGATGGATCTGAATTGAATCTTACATTTGGGCAGCCTGGCGGTGTCCCAGATCCGATGCTTCAAATGAGGACCCTACTGGTCCTATTTATAGGTATTGGTTGGGGTCTTCATGATTTGGGCCCAGTTGCAATTTTTACAATTTTTCTATAATGGGTTTGGGGACCGTTTAGTCTTCTTAATGCTCCCTGACTTTTGTCCTAACGGTCTTGTATTAGTTTTTCTCCAAACGGTCCTGGCTTCTCTGCTCTAACAGTCTTGATGCCCTGATCAGTTTTGAGGACCTAACGGTTTGCGCCTATCGGTTTGGGCACTCCAGCGATCCACACGGTCTTGCTACCTCAGCGATCAAACAGTCTTCAATGGCCCTTCACTAACGGTCTTGGAGGTGTGAGCGTCGCCGCCAAGCGGTCTTGTGGCCTGCTGTTCTATCGGTCTTGAGACCGTGCGCCGCCTATGCTGTAGGTCCTGGACGAGAAGGAAGCATGATGGTTTTTAGGGTTACAGAATCGCTGCTGCCCCCACGGTGGTGAAGAAGTAGGTGACGAGGGTGTGCCTTGCAGCAGGCAGCACCGAGATCTAGGGATGCAAGTCTAGGTGGAGGCAGCGCTGTTGTCGATGGCGACATGGATGCAGAGGTCGGAGTGGCACAGGCGTAGGGTTCCTGGTGGTTTCATCATCAGAAGAGAATGGACGAGATGGCGATGGTGGAGATGGGGTTGCAGATGATGAGGGAAGGAAGAGGAAGAAGGGAGGAAGGAAGTCAGGTCCTCCATGCGATCTTATGTAGGTGGCTGTCCATACGGTCTTGAGACCGTGAAGCTTCACACAGTCTTGAGACCGTGTGGCCTCACACGGTCTTGAGTCCGTATGAAAGGGGAAAATAGTAAGGGTAGAACGATAGGAGGGGGACTGAGTGGGGATGTGAATGAGGAGCATTAATCAACGATCTGAAGGTGTAGAAGACTTACGATCTTGAGACCAAAATGAGGGTGGATACCGAATGGAACCTAACCAATAGTGGGTGAAACCGAATGGATCATGATCGATTGGTCAAGACCGTATGGTCAAGACCCAGGGTGAGAGGATCATGGGTGAAGGTAGATCTAGGGTTGAGAAAGGTGGGGCCCACTTAATAGGGTTTGATTTGGATGATGGTTAATGGTGATAGAGGTGGTATGAAGCAAGCGGTGGTGGTGATTATGTTGAAGGTGGATTAGGGTTTAAAGGATGTGAGTGCTAGCTCATGGTTGAACCTCATTAGGACCTGCATAAAATCAACATAAACTCAGTTAATAATCTTGATGATTGAACCTAATTAAGAAATTTTGCATATTGTGATATTTAGGAGATGAAATCGGATGTATTGAGTCGAATTGAGCCCAAGATGGAACTTGAATATTATGATGAATATGCATTCATCAGCGATGTCCATCAGATCGAGATCAGATGGTGGATAATGCAAGTGAAAAATAAACGCCCAAGAAATGAGCGCGTGACAGACTAATAAAACTGAAATCTTAGGTTCAGTTATAACATTGAATGAAATTGCAATTAAATCCTAGTCAAAACCATGTGATAACTTGTTTAATTGATTTGATGGTTCAAACTAAACCAAAATGCTACCAAATTTGGACCACATATCCAAAAATGGGTCTATATTCTTCCTATACATTTTACCTATGTTTTGTCCATTGTAAGTCCATTAATACATTAAAAGTAATTATTTTAAATTATGCACATAAAAATTGAAATAAAATGTGTTATCACTTCATTATTTTTCCTTTTTACTTCAAAGTGAGTATCCTTCTTAGGAATTAATTTATATCCCTTATGTGCTTTAATAATATCTTGGATGAGAGAGAAAGAGGAAGGGGAACTACTATTTGCCAATTTGAGTTAATTGAATCATATAATGCACATATGAAACAAAAAATGTATTTGAGTCTCATTTTAATATTTCTTATTTCATTTTCATATAAGCTATACCGACTTATGGTATTTTTGCCATTAATATCCTCAATGATTGTTATTTAGGAAAAACTCCATTCGAAAGTTTAAATGATCTTTAATAATTGGGATGATGACAATTCTACCCACCTTATAACAAATTTCTTCCTCAAAATTTCTAGGGTACTACCCAACTTAGGGATTTTGTTACTCCTTCATTCACTGAAATTATACTAAAATTTGCATGAAAAACAAATATATTTCATAAAGCATTCATGTGAACATAAATTAACTATTACATCATTCTTCATCTTCTTTTTCTACTTCCATGGTGAAAATTCTGGCTTGTCTCTTGGGAGGTGGATTCTGGTCCTCATTCTGGTCATGTTCCTTGTTAGTGAGACTATGAAAATTTGACATGAGGTGACCAATTTCTCCACAATAGTAGCATGCACCCATACCATACCATACCATACCATACCATACCATACCATACCATACCATACCATACCATACCTGCATGAGCCTGCATGGTTCTTCTTGCACGTTGGACATTGGGGCTTCTCAACTTATACAACAAGCTCATGTGCCTTTCTCTTAGGGTTGTTGGGTGGTTGATATTTGTTGTTCTTTTGGGGACTTCCTTCTTGTTGGATCTTCCAGGGTGATCTTCAAGCTCTAGGGTTGCATCTAGGGCAGCTTGGAGGGTCCTGTGGCCGCTTCTTGGCAAGGAAAATCTTAAGTCAGGCTTGAGTCCTCGAATTCACTTCTTTGTTCAATGACATTCATCATAATCATAGCCATACTTATGTAGGACCCTGAACTTCATGGCATATTGGGTCAGAATCATGTCTCCCACCTGAGCTAGGTTGGAAAAAACTAGCTCCTTCTTTTCTATCATGTCTTCAGACATGTAACTCTCCTGGAAGGCTTCAACAAATCCTTCCCAAGTGAGTAGAGGTGCATTAACTGCCCTTGAGTTGAAGTGAGTTGAGGTAGTTCTCCCACCATGTACAGGCTGCTCCCATGAGCATGTGGGTTGCAAAGTGAACCCTAGAGTGTTGAGGGCAACATATGCCACAGAAGAAATGCTCCATGCCTCTAATCCACTCCTCAGCTTTGATATCTACATCAATTTATATTCACTCGAGAAAGAGTCGGGCCTTATCTTTAGGAAGTCCACTAGAGTCAGCTCGTGAGGTCTTGGTTGATGTTGCCCTTATGCTAAGACATTAGTGAGGGCTTGGACTAGATCTTCTAGGGTTTCCTTAGGGTTTCTTCTTGGTCCACTTCCCCCATTAGAAGAGCTAGCACCATCATCCTTATCCTTTCCTTTGTTGGCTCTCATAGGGGCCATATGAAAAAAAGGTCAGATAGACCTAGGGTTAGAACATATGAATCAGATTGCTTCCTGGTAGCCATCCATTTATTGGCTCTGATACCATTAATGTAACACCACACCTTTTGAATATGAGAGGAAGCATCTATCTTGAAGGGGGATGCCACATTAATATGATCATTGAAAATAAATACATAAATCACCATTGAGTTTCATACATTGTTGTTTGAATAGGAAACTATAACTGACTTCTATAACATATCTAAAATTCTAATCATTTCTAAACATGGAAAACTAAGCATTAAAGTAAACATTTCTATGTGATGGAATGGCCTAATATGGATTGAACCCCACCAGTTAGCTCTTAAAGGTCTTCTTAGTCCTTGCTTGCTCTTCTTGAGTCCTTATTTGCTCCAACTCCTGGGGATATCTCGTTCCCAACCATGCAAAGGGGGCATTTTATAACATCATCAAAATAAATATACTTGACACATAAGAAAAATTGACATGAATTAATTATAAGAAATTTTGAATCATTATTAACATGAAGAATTGAATAGTAAATATATGCATCCCTCTATGATGCACCCTTAGGAGCACATGATTGCTAGGAAAGCCATGTTGGAAATACGATATCAAATAGGCAGTGGAAACAAAATTTTTACTGACATATTTTTCATAAACGAGCAGATCGCATCAATAACTATGCAATGGAAAGGATGATTTACGATGATATACCTGGTCCTAGAGAAAGTCAGTGACTATACACATTGATATAGAAGCACATTCTATCTCAAACGATGTCTGTGCAGCCTTAGTTGCACTGGGACTCAGTTTACTGCTCCTCCTAGGACTGCAAACTCAGATAACTGCTGTAATGACTTCTCTAGCCTTGCCACAGACTACGAGTTGATGTTGCCTTCCTAGTAGTAGACAAAGGACTCCTACCTCTAGAGTAGTCCACACAGATCAACTAGAACTCTTGACATCCTGCTAGACCGGTCACGAAGGAGTTGTCCATCCTGTTGGTGTACTAGTCACCAACATGCTCTCTCACAATGATGATCTCAGTTGTTTCTGTCCTTTGGCTATCCCTCCTCAGTCGGATAGGACTTGTTTGGGCTCTTGTGGTTACCACAACCAGAGAGGACAAAGTTTATCAGAGAAACATACTCTCAATTTTTTGTGTTGTGCTCTGGGAACCCCCAAAACCCCTCTATTTATAGGCGGGGTTTGGGTCCAGGTTCCCAGTCTATGCGGGAAAGGAAAGGACCAGAATATCTTGAATTTTTGCAATAATTCTGGAAATCTCACAACCTACGACAGCCTAGATAGTCGTTTGGCATGCTCGATGGTCGTTCGACACAACCCAGATGACTGTTTGGTATTTCCCAGTTGTACACAAAATTGGCAACTCGATTCCCATCAATGTTGGACATTGATTTCCTTGCACAACAAATAATGTACAAGTAAAAAAAATAGGGAAATGTCTAGAACCTTCCCTCAACTGAACTTACCATGTTGACCATGCAAGACAACCATCTCAGTCACCCAGACGGTCGTTTGGTAAACCGAGTCAAGCCAGTTGGGTCGGTTTGCTTCTTAGCCAATTTCAACTCAAATTAACCCCGACTCTCTAGACGCCCGTCTCAACACTTGAGATGGCCGTTTGGCACTCTCTAGACATCTGTCTCAACACTTGAGATGGTCGTTTGGCAGTGCTGTCAAACTTCTTCTTACATGAATGAATTACCTAAACATTTTAGCAATTAATTCAATTGTCATTCAAGATTCAAATCTTCTTCTAGATGAGTTCCTATGTGCGTGACCCTATAGGTTCCATATTACATTGGCAGTGAATATCCATAACACCTTATGAAATCACAAGCAATGAGTGGTTCCTAGTCACACATCATTTCTCCCCAAGTAAATGGAAAGTTGGAGAATAACTTCAACTTACAATCTGTGAATGGTGTTACAATGTTTGTATAGTTCCTTTGTCACTGACATCTTGATTGAACTAGAGGCATGGAGCAACCACCCTCATTATTATTCAATCTTGTTCCTTGAACCAGAACAGTCTATCTAAGATATGTGTAAGCTCAATATCACATATTGATTGACATGTACATGCATGCTTTTCTGTCTCACTAATCAAGAGGCCTAGGATATCATACTCCCTTAGGAGGGACAAATCCCATATCTATCACTCATAGTCAATCCCCATGTGTCATAGTTGCCCAATCATCACCTTTATAACAACCCATGTTTCAGGACTGCATTTGATGATGTCAAAGCGTATTTAACAACATGTGATGAGTGTAGTGATTTCAGGTCTAAGAACCCAATCACCACCATCATTGTGAGAGATGACTATGACTTCCATTATGATGGCTTCCATGTGTCAGTCTCACAGTGGGTCTGTCCGATACACTGTTCCCTAACATGTATCTGTGTGCTTGGTTTGATATCACCATATCATGACTAATGAGATTCTATCATCAACCAACTCACACTCTGTTCTTATGTGTTATTGTTGTCTATCTCAATTCCACAACAACAACCGATCCGGGTCATAATGATAATGTATATACTCTTAACATCCGTATGACCTCATTCGTCCAAGTCATGTACTTTAAGATATATTTCATTGAGTAATATCATTCTCTAGACATTTATTATGTTATTTCATTATCTCATAACTGAACAAACAAAATAAATTGGAAGCTTGCCTTTTATTAATAATCAATTCATTTACATATATGCCATTATAATCATCACATGATTGGATCTCTAGGCATAAAAACCAATAGATTCCCACTTGCACTTAGATCAAGTCTCCCATGTATCGTATACAGAGTGACCTAACATGACCGTAATGCTTTTGCTATGAAAGTGACTTTGTCAAGGGATCATCAATATTTCTTTCAGTTAGTACTCTGCAAATCTTTACATCTCCTCATTGTACAGTCTCTCGTATGAGATGAAACCACCTTTGTATATGCTAGGAACATTCATGCGATCTGGGTTCCTTAGCTATTACAATAGCTCCATTGTTGTCACAATATAGCTGAATTACGTCGTTGATGCTCGAAAATACTCAAAGTTCAAAGATGAAATTCTTGATCCATACAACTTCCTTTGCTGCATTTGATGTAGTAATATACTCAGCCTCTATTATAGAATCAATAACTATCTCTTTCTTGGAACTCTTCCAACTACAACTCTGTTGTTTAGGCAAAACATAAATCCTAATTGTGATTGGTAATCATCTCTATCAGTCTGAAAGCTTGCATTTGTGTAACCTTTTACAACCAACTCTTCCTCTCCACCATAGACCAAGAACTGATCCTTAGTCCTTCTCAAGTACTTTAGGATGTTCTTCATGCTGTCCAGTGAGCATCTCCTGGATCTGACTGATATCTGCTTGTCATGCTCAAAGAATATGAGACGCCTGGACGGGTACACAACATCACATACATGATTGATCCAATTACTGACGCATATGGAATCTCACTCATGTGCTCCCTTTCTTCACAAGAATGGGGACATTGACTCTTAGAGATGGTCACTTCATTCAACATAGGTCGATTTCCTCTCTTTGAGTTCTCCATGCTGAATCCCTTCAATACTTTGTCAATGTATGTGCTCTGACTGAGTCTAAGAAACCTTCTTGATCTATATCTATAGATCGTTATCTCGAGGATGTAATATGCTTCTCGTAAGTCTTTCATAGAGAATGTATTTCCAAGCCATGTCTTTACCTTTTCCAAACTAGGGATTTCATTCCTCAGTAATAGTATGTCATCCAGATACAATATGCGGAATGCAACCATGCTCCCACTAGCCTTGTTCTACACACAAGGTTCATCTTCATATTGAATAAAGACAAACTCTTTGACTGTATCATCAAAATGAAGATTCCAGATCTGATATGTTTGCTTCAATCCATAGATTGACCTTTGTATCTTACAAACTTTATTTGCAAACTTTGGATCTATAAAACCCTAAGGATGTGTCATATACAGATCCTCAATCAAATTCCCATTAAGGAATGCAGTTTTAACATCCATTCCCCAAATCTCATAGTCATGATAAGCTGCAATAGCAAGCATGATCCTGATGGAATTAACCATGTCCACTGGATAAAAGGTTTTGTCATAGTCAACACTTTGAACTTGTCTGAAACCCTTTGCAACCAATCTGCCCTTACAGGTTTGTATTTTACCATCCATGTCAGTCTTCTTCTTGAAGACCCACTTGCACCCTATGGGTTTTACCCCTTCAGGTGGTTCCACTAAGGTCCATACTTTATTGGTATACATGGATTCCATCTCAGATCTCATGGCCTCAAGCCATATCTCAGACTCTGGTCCCTCAATAGCTTCTAGATAGGTTGTTGGCTCATCATATATGACCAACTCACTGCCTTCCCGAATCACAAGATATCTAAATATCTTAGGCTCAAGGTGTGTCCTAGTAGATCTACAAGGTTCCTGTGTCACTTGAGGAATTTGAGATTCCACAACACTTTGTGAATCTCTTTGTTCCTCTTGTACATATATCGGTTCAATGTTCTCTTATTGGTCTCGAACCTCTTCGAGTTCCACTTTCCTCCCATTGATTCTTTTAGAAATAAATTCCCTCTCTAGGAATACAACCTCTCTACAACTAGGATCTTGTTGGGTTGGATTAGGAGTAGTATGATCACACATGTAAAAGAGGCATCACATTCGTGAACCAATTAGTAGCACAAAGGGGTAAAGGTCCGAAGCTGGACATTGACTTTGATGAAACAAGAAATCCTATTGGGAAGAATCAAGATACTTTCACACAATATCTAGGGGTTATAACTCGTAGGAAATGGAAATAACAATGGACTCTTGGAATAATGTTGTTACTTCCATGAAAGACTACATATGGAAGGACATACTTGTGAGGTGTTATGTTTTTTTAAGATATTCACAATTCTAATTTTAAAAATATGCCATTAAGTATATAAATTTTTGTAGAGCATCTTTGACCTTGATAAAAAATTTAACATAAAAAAGGTGCGACAACACTAGGAAGATATCAAATAGGACAAATTTGACAAAAAAAACATAATGAGTGACAAGAAGAAGAAGTCCGCCACTAAGCAATGGACCTATCTTGACCTGAAAGTGTGGGAATTTTTTGTTTCTTCAAGACAAACTGATGAATTCAAGGTATTAAGCATCCTCATTCAAAATACATTCTTATGATTAATTAGATGAAATGTATTATGTTATTAACAAATGTTTTTGAGTAACTAGTCCTTACACGATGCTAAAAAAGAAAGGAGCCCAATGAATGTGCATGACCACAAGTTGGGTCTAGGTGGCCACACAAGGCATTGCCAATAGAGACTGGAAGTGTCTTCTTTTAAACAACATACTCCTGGGTTAGCTGAGTCTTCAACTACTACTGAAACTTTAGTTCACCATGATGAGTGCATAGTTGCAAGGAAAAGTCACATTGGAGAAATACTCAACTCCACAACTATTGAGGTGGCAAAAAATGGTAAAATTCAACTCTCAAAGTCCATGTTCATTTCTGACCTTGACTGTTATGTTTTCCTATGAAATTACTATTGATGATGATTAGTGGGAGCTTTACAAGAAAATAAAAGAAGACGAGATCATGCTTGAGGGAAAAAGGGATGAATTGATGGTTTCTCTGGGTACTCCAGAGCATCTTGACTATGTTAGGGCCACTGGAGATGGTTTCGATTTGAGATCCTTTTTTGACACATCAAAGAAGTACATATCTATCAAGAAAGGAGGATTGTCATAAGAGTAGGTACAAGACATGATTTCAAAGGAAATAGAGGAAACAATGAAACAATGCATGCTTGCCAATCTCAACCTTCTCATCTGCTACCTCAGTCACACCTCTCTTCTTACGAGGTGGACCATCCTTAGACAAAGGTGGTTGGGAGTAATCCCATGGACCCGTTAGGCACACCTGGTGTAAGTTCTTTTGTGATGTAATTGTCTTTCAGGTGAATTATAATATGTTGTGTTTGGGTATATGTAACAATATATAAAAAATTGTAAGCATTGAGGCCATGCCATCTTGCAGTACTAGAACCTAGCTTCAATGTTGTTGCACTAGGCATGACTTTCCCAACCCTTCCAAGTGACATGACATGGTGTTCCATTGTGTGACAATGCAGTTCGTGTGACTGTCAGGCTTGTCTACCCACCCTAGAGATAGACACCACTACCATAAGCCCACCTTGATCACTAAACGATAGGATATGTACACTGAGACATGATTGTGTGGGCCAAAGCTGGAGTTTTCTATGAAAAATTATGTTAACTTTACATTACATTTGTATTTGTGGTTCTTTTCTAGTTGTGAATATAATTGGAAACTGATATGAGATTACATGCAGATCGTAGTACCTAAGAAGCCCCCTATAGTTACCTATCTAGTTTCTCCTCAATTACCTGCTTGGATTACAAATAACCTATAGGAATCGCTAGGTCCTAAGTCTAGGGGGTTGGAACTATAGTTACCCAATTGAGATGAAGGGTTGACTATGATGGTCCATATCAAGGGGGACGTTGCAAGTCAAGATCACGATAATAGTGTATGCTTGACAAATATTATGGAGATGATTGGTTGAATACAAGTACAATAGAACTTTGGATATGGTGAGATCTTATGGATAAATACCTCATTCTATATATGTGAAACTGTATGTTGATTTGTTTTCTTATATATTAATCCATACATATATGTGTTTTAGATACTTATATACAGTGTGTGGACAATTCACATTAACCAATGTCACATTTGTTGTTCCATCATTAATTAGCCATGTAGAAAAAGACCTAAAATTTGTTAGTGATTACTTGTGTAACACATTTAATTTTTTTGGTACTATGGGAAAGAGCGTGATTATAGGTTCTTTCAATGTTGGGTAAGTTTCATTCACTTTTACTATAAGTTTGACTTACATATTATATTTCATTGTGGAATTTGATTTTTCTTTTATTTGCCTTTTTTTCACTCAGTAATAAGTGATAGTATATTTGATTAGTTGGGATTAAGCCCATTGTATTTTTCCTTGTTTATATTTTTCCCTTGTACGCCCTAGATCCTATATATAGTAGACCCAATAATCTTATTTGTTTTACTAAAATCAACTTATTCTATATGGTATTAGAAGTAGGACCTACCCTTTCCTCTCCTTCTCTTTTTTCTCTTAGACTCTCCCTCTCCCACTCGGTAGCAGCCACCCTTCCTCACCACCACTACTCACTACCGCCACCATCCTCCTCCTCCAGCCACCACCTTCCCACCCACCCACCACCCGCCCCTCCCCCTTCTCTCCCTTTTCTCACCACCAGCCCACCAACACCAACGCTAACATGGCTGCTCAATGGCTGTAGGCACATCTAGCATTGACTGGCCTTTGAGCAATGCTGTCTCCAGTTCGGGCCACCACATGCCACAATCATCTCCCACTAAATGATCTAGAAGGCTGACTCCTATCTCCCTTATCTCCTTGCTTATGTTTTATTTACGAAAAGTTAATATAGACATATAAGAGAAAATATTCAAAACACCCCGTGTAAAACCAAAACAAAAATGGGGCAAAGCTTTACTTTTTTCTTACTCTCCATGTGGTTCCCCTAATCCACATGGTTGAATGGTTTTCTTAAAAAATAGGGACTTTATGTTCATTATCCTACCATGTCATTAGTTTGGTAGTACTTTCTATTTTTCTATCAAAATCTATTCCAGTAGTGCCACTCCTCTTTCTACTAAGTTCTATTATAGTAATACTACTTTCTTCCTACCAAGTTCTATTCTGGTAGTGCTACTCCTTCTACTGAGTATTCATTCTGGTAGTATTTCTAATTTATTCTCTTGTATTGTGCTACATTTCAGTATCTTTACTTTCTATTTGTACCATGCTACATTCTGTTCCATTTTTGTCTATTTGTACTTTGCTAAAATGACTATCTTTTACTATGATATGAATCTTTACTTTCTATTTGTACCATGGGTGATGCTGCTAAAATGACTATCTTTTACTATGATATGTCACAAATATCTACCGTTAAACTTGACGATGACAACTCTTCACTTTGAATGAATGATATTCAGACATATCTCAGATCACATGGTAAACTCAAGTTTATCACTAAGGATACCCCTTCCGTACTAGATACTACCTTTACTACAGGCAACATCCAGATTCTCTCCTAGATTTGAGGGTGCATGGAGTCTGACATTGTAGTCAAGTGCATGTGGCATAAGTGTGCCAAAACAATGAGGAACAAAATGAAGCGGTTATTCACTTAGGAAGACAACTACTTGCACATCTACAACACCATGGACAAAATCTTCTCCAAACAACAAGGGGATCAAACCCTATCCAATTACTATGATGTAATGATGTCCTTGTCCAATCAACTGAATTTGTTCTCCTTGATGACCTCTACAGAGCTCACCAAAGAAAAAGAAAGTCTCCTCACTGGACACTTTCTCAATGGGCTTCATACTCATTTTGCTATGATTCGACAACTAATCCTAGTTGGTGTGACCCTTCCACCCATGAACCAGGCATATGCACACCTGGCCCATTCTAAAATGTTTGCTACTCACATCTCTCCTACCGTTGAATCTAAAACTCCATCTACGATCACTGCAATGTCTAGAGGATGTGGTGGTGGAAGCATGGCTATCGATCACACTATGTGAGAGGATGTGGTAGGGGCTTTGCCCATGTTGCTCAAGCACCTACCTATCCACATTGGTCAAGCATCTACCTTGATAATTGGTCGTGCATGTCCTTTACCATAGTTATCATCTTAAACTTCTCATATCTCGTTATCCAATGAGGAGTATGAATGCCTTTACAAAACTGCCCAATATTATGGAGATTCTCCCCTCCAGAACAACATTACCTCTTATGCCTCATTTCATTGGCAAGTCAGGGATTTACCTACTATATGCTCTTCTTCCCACCTATCCATTGCTTCTCAAGGTAACTTTGGGGCATCTATTCTTGCTTCCATTACTAATTGGAATATGGATTTGGGTGTGATACAACATATGAGCAGTATGCCTCATCTTCTAACCAAATATGATTCATTTATCCCTCACTCCTATATCACCATGGAATATGAGTCACTTAAATGAGTAATATGGTGTGGCACTATTCCTATCTCTTCTCAAATCAAGTTGAATGTTGTCCACTTGTTCCAAACTTTTGAAACAATTTGATGTATGTAGAAAAACTGTTGATTCTCTCAAATGTTTTGTAACTTTTGGTCCGTCTGGTTTTATTTTACCGGATTGGAGGAATTTGATGATGATTGGGTAGGGAGTATGCTCTGGTGAAATCTACTACTTCTCCTCATCACCCTCCAATCCACCATGAGCCTTTCTCGCCTCCACACTACTTACACTACATCTATGTCATGGCCATCTACCTTTTAACAAGCTTAAACTATTAGATAGTTCTTTATATTCATGTTCTTCCATTCATTGTAATTCTCATTAGCTAGAGAACACCATCATGTGTCCTTCCTTGCCTATATCCTTAAACATTCATCTCATATGTTTGACTTAGTTAATATCAATGTGTCTGGTCCATTTTAGACTGCTAGTTATAATGTCTATAACCATTTGCTTACATTTGTGGATGATTTTTCTAGAATGACATGATTTTACTTACTTTTCACTTGTGATGAAGTTTTTATATTATTTCATGAGTTTTACAAATTTGTTTTGGTTCAATTTTTAACATCTATTAAGATTCTTCAAATAGACAATGCCCTTGAATATACCCAAAAAGTTGTGGCCTCCTTTTTTCGAGACATAAGGATGATTCATCAATTCTCATGTGCATAATCTCCACAATAGAGTGACATTTACAAGCATAAGGTTTGTCATTTACTTAACATTACACACTCTCATCTCATTCATGCCAACTTGCCCAAGCCTTTTTGGTCTTATGTGGTCATCACTGGTTTCTTTCTTATTAATCGCCAACCTTCCTCTATTCTTAGGAAATATTCTCCGTCTTTCATTGTTCACCCACAATCCACACTATTTCCTCTATGACTCAAATTTTTGGTTGTCTCTTCTTCATTCATGATTTTAACCCTAAGACCGACAAGATTTCCCTTCGAGCTATGCAAATAATATTTCTCAGTTATCCTTTTTACCAAAAGGTTACAAATGTCTTGAACCAAACTCTACTAGAATTTATATCTTCAGAAATGTCACCTTCCAAGTAGATGAAATGTTTTTTTAATCATCCTCACCCTTCTTGACCATACTGATACTATGGTCCCATTGGATGATCCATTCATCCCAACACCACCACCACCATCTCCATCATCAACAACAACAAACCAACACATGGAAGATGAATCTCTGGCTGTATTTGCATCTATTGGGTTTTACGTGATCGGAGTAGGTAGCAGAAATAAAAATTTACTTGACCATAAACCCATAACCAACAGATCGAATCAACATCTATGTAATGGGAAGGATGGATTTAGCGAGTTATACCTGGTCCTGAGGCTTTCTCAGCGACTATACCACACAGTAAGTGTGGTCTTCAACCACCTATCTTTGATGGTGTCTGTGCAACTCCTGGTCTTGACCCAGACTGATGTTGACTATCGTCCTCCTGAGCAACATAAGTCTCCCGCCTCTATAGATAGTCCACACAGACCATCGGGAACTCTAGTCATCCTGAAGAACGAACTAGAAGGAGTTGTCCCCTTTTGTCGGCGTACTAGTCACTGACACACTCTCCCACCACCAGTCACTTTTCTACAGTTGTCTTTCCCTCACTGTTCCTCCCTGGACGGGTAGAACTTTCTTGGGTTCTCTCAATTACCAAAACTAGATAGGACAACAACTTTGCAGAGAAACTGATGTTCCGAGTTGTGTGTCTAGAGAAGCCCCTTGTACCCCTCTATTTATAGTAGAGGGCAGAGTCAGGGTTCCCAATCTATGCGGGAGTAGAAGGGTCTAGAATTTCCATGAATAATTTGCACTGCGGTAGGCAAACCAGTCGGTTCACTAGTGAACCGGTCGATTGGGAGTGTGAGCCGATCGGTTCACCCAATGAATTGGTCATTTCACTTCACAGACTTTCCTACAATTGACTTTCCTATTTTGTTTTCAACTAATGCAAAGATTAATTCTTGTCCCAATAGAATTGAACAAGTGAAATGAAAAACCTTTCTCATAAATTGGGAAAACCCAACACTACTCATTTGGCCCAGGTGAACTGATCGGTTCACCAGAGTGAACCAGTGGTCTCACTGACGATGAGCCTATCGGCTCACCCAGTGAATCAGTTGGTTGGTGGTCCAGATTGTGCCGAACACAATCAATTCAGTTCTCAATCAATTTGGCACTCTAATTAGTTAGTTTAACACTTGAACTTGATGATTATGAGTCAAGTCAATTGATTGAATGTTTGATTGAGTACCTGAACAATTTAGTAATCAATACAAAAATCATTCATGGATAAACTCCTCTTCCAGGTTAATCCTTTATGTGTGACCCTATAGGTCCCATTTCACATGGGAAGTGAATGTCCATGACTAGCTTATGACATCACAAGAAAAGAGCAGTACCTATTTGTACATAAGTGCTACCCAAGTGAAAAGGAAAGTTGGAGAACAACTTTAAATCCTACAATCTATGATTGGTGTTCCAGTGCATGTATAATTCCTTTATCTCTGATGTCCTGAATGAACTCAAGGCATGGAGTTGTCATCCTTTCAATGTTTATTCATATTTCATGAACTAGAATAGACTATCTGAGATATGTGTGACATAAATATCATATATTGGTTCACATGTGCATGCACATGCCTTTCTAAGTCTCTCTTATCAAGTGGCCTAGAAATCATACTCCCTTAGGAGGGACAAATCCCATATTTATCACTCACACTCTATCTCATGCGTCAAAGCCACCCAATCATCACCTTTATAACAACCCATGTTTCAGGACTGCGTTTGATGATGTCAAAGTGCACCCAATCACATTTGACGAGTGCAGTGATTTCAGGTCTGAGAATCACAATCACCACCATCACTATGAGAGATGATTCTGACTACCATGTCATGGTTCCATGTGTCACTCTCATATTTATCAAATCAATCATAACATATTCCAATCCAATCATCATATGATTGGCTCTCAGGGCATACATACCAACAAACTCCCACTTGCACTTAGAGCCAATCACCTTCGAATCATATTCTTAGTGATCTCTAAACATGTCCCACATGTTTTTGTTGCACTAGTGCTAATCCAGTGATTTAGAAACATTTTGCTTTAGTCGGTATATTGCATGTTTCACATCTCCTTGATGTACGACATTTTGTATGAGATGGAGTTGTCATAATATACTATATGATATTCCTTGCCTAACAATTAGCTCCATAGTTTGACTTAGTATTTCTACTTTGTCATCAATGGTTGGAATATCTATAAGTTCATCTATATGAACTTCTAGATCCATATAGTATCCTCTGGTGTTCATAACACAAGGATACTCAACATTCCTTTTAGAATTAAATGGCTTTTAATTTTATTCAGAACATTTCCATTTATCAACACATATTCACTTTTATATTTTGTGATCATTTTTCTGTCATTTTGGAAGCTTGCATCAGTATAACTCATTTACACTCAACTCTTCCTTTGATTACCATATAACTAATCCTTTTATACTTCATAAGTACTTAAATAAGTGTTTTATGGTATTCCAGTGACTCTCCTTGGAAGTAGATAGACACCCACTCATCATGTCCATAACATATGAGATAACTGGATGAGTATATCATATTGTCATGTCTAATACATACAAGATGATGAATGCATATGTATTTTCTTGTCATGTCCAATACATATAAGATAATGGGATGATTACATACATGATAGATCCAATTGAAAATGCATAAGGCATCTATCTATGTGTTCCTATTCTTCATAAGAATTTGGGACACCAGACATCTGAGAGACTAACTCCATGTAATATGGACAAGTTTTCTCTCATTGAATCTTTGCATACTGAACCCTTAAATATAGACTGCCAATGTATGATCTCTCTTTATCGGGTCAAGATACTTTTGAGAATTATCTCTATAGATCTCTATTCCTATCACATAGGACATTTCTCTTTATTCCCTTGAAGAAGGTATTTCCACATCATCATGTGGAATATGAATACGCTCACACTAAATCTTTGTAATCACAGATCCCTTCTTTATTTAGATATACCAGTCAAACCTTTTGACTATATAATCAAAGTAAAGAATCCAATTCTGAGGTGCTTGTATTTAATCAATCATATTGATTAATCTCTTGTAACTTATAGACTGCAATTGCATTAACGGAATTATAAAACCTTTCAGGTTGTGTCACGTACACAACCTCATGTTATTCCTTCTAGGAATGCGGTTTTAATATCCATATGCCAAATTTAATAGTCTTCAAGTTCCAATATCAATCATGATCCTTTATGGCCTATAACCACCGCATTTGGTTAAATAAAATCATCAGGTTCAACACCTTGAACTCACTTGAATTTATCTCAACCAATCAAATCTTCAAATGTCATCCATGTCAGTCTTAACTCTTAAGACCCAATTGCATTTATGGGTTTTATCCCTATAAGTGCTACCATTAAGGTCATACCTTATTTGGTACACATGGAAGTCATTTTGGATCTTATGGCTTCAAGCCATAACTCAAAATATGGTTCCTCAACATCATCTAGATAGATTATTGGCTCATCAATATATGACCAATTAATCACCTTTGAGTTTGTATGATATCATTATCCATCAAGCTCAAGGTGTTTTCTACTAGATATATGAGGTGTATCTGTTACATAAGGAATTTGAGATTCCACAACACTTGTGATTCTAAATCTCCTTTTGTACATTTATTTAGTGTAAAGCATGTTCTTTAGAAGAATTCTAGAAGATTAGTTACTTGTTTGATGATCATGCTCTTACTATTTAGAGTATGATTCCTTGTTTGATTTAGACATCATTATGCCTTAATCATGAGTTCTTTATGATACACTATCATAGTTACTCACAATGTTACAACCCCAACTTTTAGGTTTGTTTGGTGAGAAATGTAATTTCTCATATTAAAGATATTGGAACAAATAATGATATAATTTGTTTGGAATAGATGAGTTTCGTTTACAATAGACTTGTTGGTTGTTTTGTGGGCTTTATTGGCTATTGGGCCCAATAACAAGGAAAAGACAAAAGGAATTCCATTATTAATAAGAAATAGAGAAAAGAAAAATGTAGAAACCTCTAGAAGGAAAAAGAATTTAATCCTAAGGTGGATTTCGTGCCTCTTGGGTTTCTTGGGTTCCAAGAAGTCCAAAGTTGCAAAGATAACGCAATAAGAAAAATAAAAAATCAATTAAGTATTTCTTTATTAAGAAAGAAATTGGAAACAATGATAAAATGTAGAAAATAAGTGGAAAGAGGTATAATTGAGTTATCCTTAGTGGATTTTCATATCCAAAGGAATCCTAATGTTAAATGGAATGCCAGTGAGGAAAATAAAAAGAAAGATAAGGAGAAATCCTCAAAAAGAGATATTTTATTAAGAAATAAACAAGATAATGAGAAATATTGAATATAAATGCATCTAGAAGGATAATAAGTATCCTTAAAAAGGAATTTCGAAATCTTGGAGTTTCTTGGGGTCCAAGGAGCGCCAATGGAGAAGAAAGAAAGAGAAAATACCAATAATGCAAAATAAGAAAATAATGTGATACATTATTAATGAATTTTGTGGTATTGATAAAAAGGAAGTATTTTCTATTAAAAGAAAACATAATTTCGTGCCAAGGGGTTAAGAGACAAGCACATGGAGATTAAAAGAGATAATTCTTGGATTTCCTAATGACCAAAGCATAAGGAATATCAAGGATATTAAGAGAGAGAGAGACTTGCTTCTTCATGAAGGGAATGGATTCCTAGTGGGAAAGAACCTTGTTTCTTCGTAAGCAAGCATCTTAGGGTGTTGTTTCTCTCCCCTATATAAGGGGTAAGACCTTGGGTCGAGTCCAGAGAGATCTCACGTCACCCTCTCTCTTCCGCATCTCCTTCTTTATCATTTTCATTCAAAACCCTAGCAGAGGGGAGCAACGTGACCCCGGGGCAGCGAGGAGCCTAGGTAGGGTTGCGAGGGAAGGTGGATATGCCATGATGTCAGAGCGAGGTCAAGCCAGCATCGCCATGCCCTATACAATGTGCCATAGCAGCAATACAGCTGCACTTGGTGGATGCAAGTTGTAGGTGTGCCTAGCCTAACCCAGCCACTCTGGTAGAGAGCTAGGTGGCACCCCTAGTTCAAAAGAAGGTGGCGGAGCAAGGGGAACCCTCTCCAATGGCTTTCAGGTCCAGGAAGAGGAAGAAAAAGCCACACGAGGCGCGGCTAGGGTGATGCATTGCACAATCGTGAGGAGGAAGATGACCTATGGGTCGTTGGACCATCTTGCCCCTCCGCAGGCTGAACGATCTATAACTTAACCAAGGGAAGAATAGTCATTTCGAAATGTTTTCCAAGAAGCAAGATACGTTGCATGAAAGGGACACTTGGCATCCTCTGATTGACTTGGTAAGTAATATCTTGCAAAAATCATATTTAAATATCAATAGCTCGGATAGATACACATAAAATAGGAAAATTTCTTAGAAAAATGAGAGGAATTCATTAAAAATGGTTTTAGAAGCTAATTACTCTTGCTATTCGAAAAGTAGTGTAAGTTATCAACTTTAATGAATTAAAGATTAAGAAACCCTATTTTGAGATGATTAATAGAGTTGAATGGATGATAAAAGTTGGTGCTCTGGTTACTCTTCTTTCATGACAATGGGAGGATGCTCCCGACGCTAGTCGTCCTCGAGTCGTCGATTGCTTCCTTGCATGTGCTGGTCATCAGCTGAGCTGGGTTTCTTGCCCTGGTGCGAAGCTGCTGGTCGTCCTCATAGATCTCAGGGGTGGCGGGTTCCCCTTCCACCAGTCGAGCTCTATGTACTCGATGAAATGCTTCTGGCTGGGTGAATAGCAACGTGGCCTTGCAGGGGGTTATCCCCAGAGATGTGGAAGATTGGTTGTTGCCTCTCCTTCCCTTTGCTTCCTGTTCCTATTCTGATAGGCAACTGTTGTTCTGTGTCTGCTATCCGAGGGCTAGATGCTGCTGCCTGATTCATCTTTACACTATTTTTGTGGGTGTGAGTATTTCTGTGTGAAGGTTGGGTCAGGTTGCTTGCACCCTGGCATTCGTTGCAGCTGATATGGAGAAGCTCTTTGTGTGTCTGACAGGTTTACAGGTGTTGCTGCCAATGCAACGTTTGTTGTGTATGTGGTTTTAGTTCACTGTCTGTTGTTCCAAGCCTCTGCTTGGACATCGGAATGTCAGTTAGGAATCATCTGGGTTGATCCAAGTCCACCTGGCATTCCTACTGAGCTGGGAATCCATCCTTGAGGTAGCTTGCGATCTGGGTGTGTCATTATATTTGGTGTCTAATGGGTGATGAAGAGGGCTAGGAACCTGCCTGTTCCTCACTTCTTATGAGATGGTTCAAATGCCAGTGATGGGATGGGTGGATGCTTTCTTTCCATGGACATCATCTAATGGACAACTTATGGAAGGGTGCATCTTGCTTTGCAGACTACAGCTTGGAAGCATTTCTTCTTGTGATAGAACGTAGATTCTCTCGGCTTCTTTTAGAGACTGGCTTCTTCTGCTTGACTTGATCAGATCCCAGACTTCCAGTATGACACAATTTGAAGGTGGGGTTAATGCTAGTGCTGTGCTGGTTGTCTTCTTGGGGTTGTTTTGCATCTAGTAGTCTGAGTCTGTATCTTCTTAGAGCTTTGGTTTCTTGTTTTCTTTCTTTTTTGAGGTCCTAGGACCCTTCTTAGTTTTGGATGTTTTTTTTTCCCTGATTGTAGTTGGCTACTGTGTAGCTTGTGTTTAGTTTGTTCTCTGGTTGTTTGGATGTCTTCATCCAGGGCTGTTATGGGGGCGCAATTTCTTTTGTACCCAAAGTTTTGGTAATACAGTAACACGCTTTTTAGACCGAACAAAAAAAAAGTTGATATTAGCCTGTAAACCATGAAAAGATACATTGAGAACAAAAAGGATGAACTTTGCACGTAATTGGTTTAATTTAGAAGTTCATGTGCATAAATATGCTTTAATGGGCCTTGAAACCCTAATATTGGTAAATGTGATTCAGAATGGTTTTAATTATTCAAAATCGTGAATAAAGTTGAGATATGATAATTCCAAGCTATTTCAAGTATAAAAGTTCCTAATTGTGGATAAATACCCTTAATGTAGTAATTAGGGTTTTCTAATGGATAAAGGTAGAATTAATGAAAAATAGAGTTCATATGTGAATTAGACCATAATGAACTATGAATTGATGATAAATGAGCATAATGATTTTGTCATGGA
The DNA here is from genome assembly GCA_963693085.1 of Alisma plantago-aquatica. Classification (NCBI taxonomy): domain Eukaryota; kingdom Viridiplantae; phylum Streptophyta; class Magnoliopsida; order Alismatales; family Alismataceae; genus Alisma; species Alisma plantago-aquatica. The sequence goes on from OY856411.1 coordinate 286,983,338, forward strand.
TTAAAAGGATAAAAATGGTAACTTTAATGTGAAAGAGGCTTAATGGACTTAATTGATGGTTAATTATGCTTTTTCTGATATCAGGGTTATATGTTGTTAAAGATAACCTTAGTATCTTTCATGAAGAATAGATGAGATAATTAGGGTTTGTGAATAATTATATAAAGTTAGGGTTTAAAATAGCAAAACCCTAATTGCAATGGAAACCCTAAAAGTAGACTGGAAACCCTAGGAAGCGAGCTAGGTTTAATAGATCTTGATGGCATGATTAATAATAGGAAATTGGATGCCTATTTCAGGATCAACTTGGTATGTGCTTGCCTGGTTACTTAATTGGTTGAATTATTTCCGCAATCAAGTCAGCTTGATAGGTATGTGGTTAATTACAATTAATCACATTAGTTTTCCCGAAGGTTTCCTGGATGGTTAATCACATTGAATGAAACTAAACAGTTTGGATGTTCATACTACAAATATAAAGTAACTATGGTTATCACAATTATAAATACATGTGTATTCTCGCACCTACATGCCACCCTAATGGATGATGACAAAAAGGTCAGGCCCAGGAGGGTAGACCAATGGGCACCATGAGAGGTGACCCCAGACACCAAGCTCAGGAATGAGAAGGTGGTCTATGTTGCATGACTATGGGGGTACCATGAGAGGTGACCCCCAGGCACCAAGCTCAGGATTGAGAAGGTGGCCTTAAGTCAATGGCAAAAGAGAAACCCTAGAGGGGTAATCTAGGGTTAGGGCAAAAGCGGTGGAGAATGACACATGGAAAATGTAAATTGGCTTGTTAATTAACTTGATTGTGATATTTAGATTGTTATCCATATTTGTGACATTTTGATTGTTCCCACATACCGGCATATTTCGATATGCTGACCGACGTTTTGATTGTCAGTGTTTTAGGTACAAGCATGAAAAGGACAAACAATAAATTGGCATATGTGGAATTATATAAGAACTAAAGTACAAAGGAGGATTAGTTAGAATAGACTCCAGATGTGGATAGCAGTAGATATCCATGTTTTGAAAAAGGTATGCAAAGTTTTATTTTATTATAGCCTTTCAGTTTAGTTGGTAGAATTTAACAATTGTTATTGATTATTTGTCGAACCTTTAATCCTGTTAATTGGAATAATGGCTCTGACCTTCTGGTCTCCCTTAATTGGGGGTTACTGGGAGGCGGGGTCGTTACACACAAGATCCTTGAACATTTGGTTTATGTATCTCGTTCATTGATCATATCAAAGAATTAATACTTTTACCAAGTTTGTTCTTCATTTATGATATTCTTTAACATTTCAAGATATTCATATTAGTATTTCATTAAATACCATATTTGAAGTATTTGCATTTACTCTGATAGGTATGTATATACATCAATATGTATTATACCTAATAGAATAGTCATTCTCCCACTACATCTAGTGAAGATTGACTTGTCATCATGCCCAATAAATAAGACACTATATCTCATAATGGCTTATAACCAAGAGAGTCTAGATTTATCCATCAACATGGAACCTAGAGATGAATTTCTCATTCATTTGTTTAGATGATAATCCTAATTAATTGTTTGAGTCATCAATAACTTTTAGGTATTATTTATTTTATCTCATGCATATCAAGTACCACAAGATAAATAAGGAATTGCCATAAAAGATCATATCTTTGAAATTAAAACATGAACTTTATTGATAGACATCCTTGTAATTACAAGATGCAGAAATAAAATGTTTCTAGTTATTGGAAAAATGAAATAGTAGTTCATAACTCTATTACATGCCCTTTGGGCTAAAATAAACTAAAAGCTACTACTATCTATGGCAGCAACACTTGATCCAATGTTGATGAGTGTTCCTTTTTGTTCCTTTTATAAAGGCCATCACTTCTTTTCAGATCCTGCACATCATATATGTCAGGTCTATATCTTGGTATCTTATAATTAAGATAAAGAAGCATTTTAAGTTTATTTCATAATACCTGGGATGGAGACTTCCATCCCCTCCTCCTCCTTCTTCAGTTCATTTATGTAGAGAGGGAAATTTCTCTTTTAATGTCCTGGATCTTGACAATGGTGACATTTGCCTCCCTTGTTCACCCCTCCCTTGGCTTTGAGAGTTGAAGATTACTTGGGCTGCTGGCTAGCATCAGAACTTTTCTTTGATTTGCCCTTACCCTTACCTTTAGACTTTCCCTTCTTTCTGCTGATCATCATCACATATTTGGGTTTGTCTTTTTTCATCTGTGCCTCAATTGTCCTCAACATGCCAACAAATCTATCAGTGGCCTGTCAAAGTTGTTCGTGTTGTAGTTCATCAAAAACTGACTGTATGATTCTGGAAATGATTGCAGTATCACATTAGTAGCTGACTCTTGGCCCAGAGGGAATCCCAATCGAGTTAGGTTTTCTACATACCCAATAATTTTGAGTGTGTGAGGGCCTACTGGATCTCCTTCTATCATGAAGCACTTGAACAATGCTTTGGAGACATCATATCTCTCTTGTCGTGCCTGGTCTTGATACATGTTCTTGAGATGTTGAACCATCTCAATGACATCCATGTTCTCATGTTGTCTCGAAAACTCATAGTTCATTGAGCACAACATCAAGCACTTGACATTAATGGCATCATTAATATGCTTCTTATAAGCATCCCTTTCAGCCTTTGGTACAGTGGGAGTGGGTTCTTCTAGTTCTAGTGTATCTAGGACGTAGAGCTTTCGCTCTTGAGTGATAACAATTCTCAACGTCCTAAACCAGTCATGGAAATTGTTCCCATTTAGCTTGTCCTTCTTAAGGACTGGTCACAACAAAAAGTGATTGTTGTTGGTAGTGATTTATTCTACAAAAAGGAAATTAGCAAATTTAGTCCAAAACTCTTTTGATTTGATTTTATTTGATTTGGAAATTTACAAGATTAATTAGGTCTTTAATTAATTATCACTCCCACTATATTGTTCAAATGGATAGCCCTCACTGTCAATTTGGAAGATTGTAGTGTAAAACCTTCTAGTGAGCAAGATCATGATTTCCTCTAAGTCATGGACCAACTAGGGCTGTCACCCACAACTAGATTCTTTCAAGTAGAAAACTTTTGCCAATTGTATCTTATGCAACTCTTGATAGATGTCATGCACAACTCCTTGTCATGATCATCTCCATGCCTCAAGGTGCTTTATTTGATCAAGGTCACCTAGTTAAGTCCAACCCAAATGCCAACACAATGAATATGCACCTTGCTAGGGCACACCCACATATTCACCATCACACGTCCACAAGATAGATAGTGCACCACGCTAGGGCGTGCCCACACTTAGTCGATCAAGTTTTTCATGTGTGCTGCTTTTGGAAGGCATCTTAAGCTTAATATTTGTATTGAGGGGTTTGATATTTATATACATATACATATCGAATCACCACATATATAGTACATATCATATACATGCTATATCCCACAAATGAAAACATACAATAACAATAAAGTGATGATTATGGCCATCCTATTGTATTTCCTTGAGGCACAAGGAATTATAGTCATCTAGGTCTACATCACATGGAGCAACCTATTGTTGATGAAGATCTGTACTTAGGCCGTTCCGGGGTGATCAACGTATCCTATGACTGATCAACTTGCCTCCTGGTCGGTCGGTTGGTTGTCACCAACTAATCATCTGGCTCCGCTAGACGGTCAGTTCATCGGGTCGTCAGGCTCCTCATTAGACCACCAGCTACTCATCTCGCACCATCATCCAATTGTCTCAGTCCTTTAACCGCTCATCTGGGTGCCTACCATTGTTTGACTTAACAAAAAATAAAACTATCCTACTTTTACAAATATCTTTGGGAAACCCCAAGTTACATTCGGGGGGAACAAAGGTAGAAGAGAAGGCTCGAGTTACATCCGGAATAGAAGAAAGGACTCAGTAAGAAGACCGAGATGTAAAAAAACCACAACCAACCAAGCACACACATAGGGGTTTATAGGCCATAACCATGCCACACATCCACCATCAAAACCATTTTAGGGTGATGCAATTTCATATATATACCATATCATATATGTATATAGGGATTTGTGGTGTTTAATTAGATATGCACATTAGCCAATTAAAGTATTCACATCACATGCAATAAATAAATGGAAAAAAAATCAAAATCCGATTATATCAATTAATCCTAAAACATAGTATGTTGAAGTGGCTCTGATACCACTATTGGGTTTTATGTGGTCAGAGTACGCAGTGGAAACAAAAATTTACTTGACCATAAACCCATAACCAGTAGATCGCATCAACATCTATATAATGGGAAGGATAGCAAATTATACCTGATCCTGAGACTTTCTCATTTGACTATACCTCACAGTAAGTGCGGTCTTCAAACACCTGTCTTTGACAACGTCTATGCAGCTCCTGGTCTTGACCCAAACTGCAGTTGACTGTCATCCTCCTGAGAGGCAGAAGTCTCCCATCTCTATAGATAGTCCACACGAACCATCAGGAACTCTAGTTGTCCTAAAGAACGGACTATAAGGACTTGTCCCCTTTTGTCGACACACTCTCTCACCACCAATCACTTTTCTACAGTTGTCTTTCTCTCAATGTTCCTCCCTAGATGGGTAGAACTTGCTTAGGCTCTCTCGGTTACCAAAACCAGAGAGGAAAACAACTTTGCAGAGCAATTGATGTTCTGAGTTGTGTGTCTGGAGAAGCCCTTTATACCCCTCTATTTATAGTAGAGGGTAGGGTCAGGGTTCCTAGTCTATGCGGGAGTAGAAGGGTCTGAAATTTCCATGAATAATTTGCACTACGGTAGGAAAAGCGGTCAGTTCACTAGTGAACCGATCAGTTGGGAGTGTGAGATGATCAGTTCACCCAGTGAACCGGTCGTTTCACTTCCCAGACTTTCTCTCAATTGAATCTCCTATTTCATTTCCAACTAATGCAAATATTAATTCTTGTCCCGATCGAATTGAACAAGTGAAACGGAAAACTTTTATCACAAATTGGGAAAACCCAACACTTCTTGTTTGGTCCAAGTGAACCAATCGGTTCACCAGAGTGAACCGGTCATCTCACTGACCATGAACCGATCGGATCACCCAGTGAACCGTTTGGTTGGTGGTCCAAATTGCACAGAACAAAGTCAATTTAGTTCTCTATCAATTTGGCACTCTAATAAGTTTGTTTAACACTTGAACTTGATGATTCTGAGTCAAGTCTATTGATTGAATGTTTGATTGAGTTCCTAAACACTTTAGTAATCAATACAAACATCATTCATGGATAAAATCCTCTTCCAGGTTAATCCTTTGTGTGTGAACCTATAGGTCCCATTTTGTTGGCAGTGAATGTCCATAACTAGCTTATGACATCACAAGCAAAGAGCGGTACCTAGTCGCATATTAGTGCTACCCAAGTGAAAAGGAAAGTTAGAGAACAACTTTTAATCTTAAAGTATGTGATTGGTGTTCCAGTGAATGTATAATTCCTTTGTCTCTGATATCCTGAATGAACTCAAGGCATGGAGTTGTCATCCTTTCAACGTTCATTCATGTTTCTTAAACTAGAGTAGACTGTCTGAGATATGAGTGACATCAATATCATATATTGATTCACATGTGCATGTGTGTGCCTTTCTCAGTCTCGCTTATCAAGTGGCCTGGACATCATACTCCCTTAGGAGGGACAAATACCATATCTATCACTCACACTCTATATCATGCGTCAAAGCCACCCAATCATCACCTTTATAACAACCCATGTTTCAGGACTGCATTTGATGATGTCAAAGTGCACCCAATCACATTTGAGGAGTGCAATGATTTCAGGTCTAAGAATCACAATCGCCACCATCACTATGAGAGATGATTCTGACTACCATGTCATGGTTCCATGTGTCACTCTCATGGCGGGTCTTTCCGATACACTGTTCTATAACATGTATCTATGTGCTTGGTTTGATATCATATATCATGACTAATGAGACACTGCCATCAACCAACACACACTCTAGTCTTGATGTGTCATTGTTGTCTATCAACCTTCCACAATGAGATCCAACTAGGGACATAACAAGAATGTACATACTCTTAGCATCTGTATGATCTCATTATTCAGGTCCTTAACCTAAAGACATAAGTCATTGAGTACTTTCATTCTTTAGACATTCATTCTGCTCCATCATTTATCTCATAATCGATTGAGCTAGAATAAATTGGAAGCTTGCCTTTGATATTTATCAAATAAATCATGACGTATGCCAATCCAATCATCATATGATTGGCTCTCAGGGCATACATACCAATACATCATCATCATCAGTTCCAAACTAATCCAATCTACCAACTGAACTATGCAAAGGTATACATTCTTGTACTACTGAGCATCCAATTTTCAAAACTTGCTAGACAACAAGTTCCTAGCACATATTTCTTCATCTACCTCATCCTTTTGTACTACCCTAGATACAACATATGTTCCTAAGTGTCCAACAAATGCTCTACACCATCTTGGATTGAAAACTACCATGATGGAAGAAATGCAGGCTCTCCATGACAACAAGACATGTGATCTTGTGACCCCATAGGAAGGCAACAATATCATAGACTGCTGATGGGTTTTCTTTGTAAAACATATATAGATGGTTCTATTGAATGACTCAAGGCACACTTGGTTGTCAAAGGAGTCACCCAAACCTTTTTCATAGATTACTTTGATACATTCTCTCCAATGACAAGGATTGCCTTCATCCACATCCTTATCTCCTTTACAAATCACCTTGAATGGATTCTTTAGCATCTTGACATCAAGATTGTATTTCTTCATAGAGATCTACTAGAGGAAGTATACATGCAACAACCGCCCAAGTTTGTTGCTGAGGGGGCATCTTCTCACAAAGTATGTCATCTTCAAAGATCACTCTATGACCTCAAGAAGTCTCTGAGGGCCTAGTTTAGCAAGTTAAGTGATGTCGTAACACACCTTAACTTTCCAAGATTAGCCACAAACCACTCCTTGTTCTTTTGCAAGTCCTCCAAAGGTCAGGTTCTAGTTTCTATCTATGTTAATGACATCGTCATCACCATTGATGATATCATGGGGATATCCCAGCTCAAGCAGTCTTTGCATGCACATTTCTATACAAAAGAGTTGGGCACCCTATGAAACTTCCTTATAATCGAAGTCCTCCGCTTGGCCTCAAGTATCAATCTTTCACAAGGATGCTATGTCTTGGACCTTCTTCAAGAGGCCAACACAGTAGAAGCAAAATCAATCTCTACCCTGATGGAGTATCACATGACGCCTATGCATGAAGGAGAACTCTTTGTTGATCCATAGAAGTATCATTGTATAGTTGGGAAGCTGATTTACTTGACTATAACTCGACCATATATTACCTATGCTATTACGGTAGTCAGCCAACACATTAGTGTACCACTCCATGTCCATTGGTCTAGCATTCAACACATTCTTCTTCATCTTAAGAGTGCTCCAGGATGAGGATTGCTCTAGAAACATCCCAAGTCCAAGTTAATCTCTATCTCAGGATATGAATATGCATAATGGGTTGGTGATTCTAAAGACTAATAGTCCAATTCTAGATGTTGTGTCATGATAGGCACTGACCCAGTTTCCTAAAGGAATAAAAAATAAGCATCGAGCTATGGCTCATGCATGATGTGATCTATAGTGGGTATGATCCATCCTGATTGAGTTTGGAATTTGTTTTCAAACTCTCAACTGCTTTTACTATGAAAACCAAGTGGCTATTTTCATAGCTAATGATACGTTCTTCCATGAGTGTACAAAACACATCAAAGTTGACTGCCATTTTGTGTGGGTCCTGGTTAAAGCCAAGCAAATCTTCACTCCTCAGCTTAGGACAAGTGATTTAGTTGCGTACATCCTTACCAAACCTCTTCCTCCTGATTTATTCAAGTATATGTGCATCAAGTTGAGACTTTACAATGTTTACCTCCATCTTGAGGGGGCATGTTAGTATATTTAATTATTTGGGTTTAGGCCCATTGTATTTACCCTTGTTTCTATACTGCCCATGTACTCCCTCACTCATATACGTAGGAGACCAAGTAATATTATTTTTTTTTACTGAAAGAAACTTATTCTACATTAAGCATCATGAATTTTTGGTAATTGTCCCTGAGACTCTATCTGTGTATTATCTAGATCCTTTGAGTAGCAAAATAGGGAGTTAGGACACCCAATGAAAATGACATTAATAGCGGAAGTAATTTGTTGTTTATCAGTCAACATATATTAATGTATGCATCATTACACAACTATTTACTAATTCAATTGAATGTATTACATTAACTTATAGGGGTATAAAAGCATTCAAATATATATTAAAAATTATTAACTTGGAATAATATTGAGGTAGTTTTCTAACTCCAATTCATATGTATGGCAACTATGTTCACTTTTATTTATTAACATTTCATAACTATAAATTTATAGTGTCCTATACAAGATTATAACTGGGCATGCACATACTACCTAGTGCGGTATATGGACCTGTTTGGATGATAGGTAGCACTAGATATCCATTGTATACAAAAGGTAATCTATATATTCTTGATCATCATAAGTAAATAATATCATTTGATAATATAAAATAATCATATCAAACTCTTGAATTATGTCATTATCTTTGTAGTTGTTTGACATGACATAACCCTATACAAAGAAGAATTGGATGATATATGAGAAGTGTGGGTAGAGTCCTTCATTAAAGAAGTCAACTTTGCATTTGATTGAGATCAAATATGAGTTTTCTAAACTTCTATATCACTACCTCTATATTGATGTGAAAATTATAAGTTTTTGCAACTTTATATTTGATGCAAGCAAATTATTGGTGCATATGTGAATGATGTGTGTATATATGCATATGCGTGTGAATGAATGTGAATAGGAATGAATACAATGATAATTGCATATGTACATGTGATGAGAATGGAATTGGAGAATGGAATTGCATGTGTATTTTTTGAATTGGGTATGTGCATGAGAATAGAATGATAATGGAATTAAGTGTTGATGATATTGGAAATGCATGTGTGTGAATGAATTGGTTGTAAACATACCCTAAATAGTCAGACTATATGTCATACATTACTTCTATAAAAAAACATTCCTATGACATCGGTTGTTATAAAAAACTGACTTTGTAGATCTGCATCGTCGATTTTGCAAGAAACGACCAAACGGCTACTCTAAAGTAGCCATGCCACCCGACCACACGACTACTCTAAAATAGCCGTGCCACCCAACATGGCCGTGTTATCCAGCCTACAACACAACCATGCTATCCATCGCGGGCATGTTGTGCTTCTCTGCATTGTAGGTTCTTCTAAGACAAACCAACAACAAAGCAGGTCTATAGACCTGCTTTAAGAAAAAATGTACATGTGACGTCAGTTGCTCTACATAAATCGATGACTATAACATGATCTGTAGCATCAGTTTCTTTGCTTTGAACCAACAACATAGTTCTTTAGCGTAAGTTTGTTTCTATTGAACTGACTCCTATTATCCTAGAAAAATGTTATAATTATTGTTGATATCGCTTTGTGATGTCAGTTTTTTTCATAGAAACCAACATTGGATCTATGTCATTAATTTTAGCTTACCCTAGAAATCGATGTAGAAGGTTCTTAGATGTAGTATCACACACTTAGGTGTCAGTACACAACTAATGCTACAGGTCTACCTTAACTGACACTATAGGTGGTATTTGTACTAGTGTTCATACTTGAGTTTGTTCTAATTTAAAATTTATTTTTTAATATATACATTCCATTCATAATCATCTTGATTAAAACCTATCATGATTTCATTTTTTCAGCAACAAGATAGAGGCATACTAAAAATACAGTATCAAAGATGCATTTGGAGAGAAATTGGATAGTGCTTCTCTTAAAGGGAGTGAATTTCGACACTCTGAAATAGTAGGATTTTCAGCATTTCTCTAACTTCATCAAGAGGTTGATGAAAAGTATTCATAATTAGGAAATACATCCAGTAGCATAGCTTCACTGGCATGTATTTTAGTCAACGGATGCCTGATGGCATTTGCATTGAATTATAAAGGTTAGATCTATACCCTAAAGTGATAATCATGGTTATAGAACCCCCTCTAACACCAGGCTAACAAAGGAAATCTAGGGCTACAAGACCAACAAGCTAGTCTCACATGTATACCCATATAAGTGGCCTCCATAATAGGGACATGAAAAGTCTCTAAATAGTCACCACAAACAAAACCTCAACTAAGGGGTAATAAAGTGACAATTTATGGATATCCAATGATTGAAAGAGATCAATTGTATCTTTTATCTATTCATAAAAGTGTACTTTCTATATGAACCCATCCGATCTTCCTAGGTATTCATTTAGACAGTTTAGATGACCCTTAAGCACCATATGCAAATAGGATAATATTGATGGGTAAGAGAAAATAGTCTCCTAGTGGGCTCACACCATTAAGGAATTCAATAGGTTTTGTCCATGAGTTTGATCAAGTTCCCTAATGTTGGAAAAACTCTAAAATTTCCCTTGCATGACTAAAACAATCTTCTACAAATACCATCCTATGGTGGGCATTCTATCTGCATGGATACTAACCATGGAGTTTTAGGATATTAATCAAAATTGTATATTCACATATGTAATTCTATGTTTTGTTGCAATATGGTTTGTAGGTTTACAATATTGGTGCATAAAACCTAGAATGCCAAAGAGTTAAGGAAGTATAATTCCCTTATGGTTCTTTGATTTTAACATGTTACTTATGCATGAGATCGTGACAATAATATGAAACCCTACACTATATAAGGGAAAATAAGGGAAATTTAGAGACATTTTTTTCAATTGCTCTACTAAATGTCACATTGAAATGGCTTCAAGCCAACACCAACTCATCAAGATCAAGATCAAATGGATATAAGGTATAATCCAACCTTTCCACCCAGATCCAGACATGCTTCTAGACTGATATCCCCAACAAGATTAGATGAATATATTATATACTCACCCTCTAAGATACAAGTATACAACTAGATACCCATTCATTGAATTATACACCCTTGTCTTCACCCAAATCTTGATTATCCAATTATACTCCCTCCATGAAATCTTCCACTATAGACTATTTCCCTTTGTCTACACCTATATCTATGCCCCAAACCTGCATCCTCACCTAGTTACAAGTTAAGAGTAAGGAACTTCCACTCGTGGTTGATCTATGTAGATATAAGACCTTTGCTAATACTTATGTATTCATACACAACCCTCTTTATTTTGAAGACTGTTGATCTTGTGTTTGAGCTATCAATGCATATTTGTTAGCACATTAGTTTTACAACAAGGTTGCAATTAAAAAGAAATCAATTTTTGTGGTCAGACAAAAGCGTTGAGGTTTATCTAGAAACCCAATAGTTGATTTTGACCAAAAATTGTATATTGAACATGTTCTATATTATTTTACCAAAGAGCTAATATGAATATAGTGTTTTCTTTTCAAAATCCACCTCCTAAAAATATGGAGAGAACAACAATGATTATGCACCAAAACACAATCTGATTGGATCCTATCTGATTTTATAAAATATCTCCTATCAATGGTGGATCTTGACAACACGTCTTGGAAGGGGGAACAAATTTTTTTTGTATATAACTAAATATATTCATGTTTGATTAGGTTTAGAGTTGATATTAGTTTTCTCTTAACTTTATCATATGAAATAAAATGTAACTTTAAATATTAGGTTATAATACAAAACTAACATATAATTTAAAAACCAAGATATTATTTATAAAGTAACATACATTTTTTACTTCTAGATATTACATTTGTTTATACAGATCTTTAAATCAACTTACAGTCATGTAACATTTACATGCATGACCAATGTATCTTTGAAAATGAATAATCATAGTATTAAAAGGAAGAAATTAAAAGTTTTTTTTCAACTTACTTATACATGACATTTATTTCAATAGATATTTGAATAATCTGGTAGTCAAGTTACTTGTATTATAGAAAAACTTACTCTAAAATTAGTTTAATTTATATATTAGTATAAAATAGAACATGAAGTGGGCACATAAATCAAAAGAGTCAAAATAAGATGAGTAAATATAAATTATAGATTAGTGCATTATGTTAGGTATGAAAAACAAGAAACATAATGGCATAGATGAAGATCAACTAAAAAAAGTTCTCTAAAAGATGAGACTCTTAAACTTGAAAGTCAAATATGTGGTAAGAGAAAAATTGAACTACGTCATTAGTACTTTGTGAGCCTTTTGGAATAAAGATTAATAAATGATGAACAATTGAAATGTTATTATAGGAATATACAACCAATCAACATGACCATATATACAATTATTTTAAATTTGGCATTCTTGGTAGGGGGAGTGATGAAGAAGGGAGGACAAGAGAAAGGAATGCATGCAAAAAATGGTTGTGTACTTTCTAACACATATGTTTTCACCAATTTGAGTAATGAAAAGTAAAAGACGTATATATAGGGGGGACACATCATTTATTGGAAGTAATGTATCATACAAAACATAATGGATAACTTGATATGGACAATTAAGAATATAAATAGTGATTTGAAATAATGTTTTAGGTTATCTTTTATGAAACAAAAATCTATAATGAAACTTTATAGGAAACTTAGAATTAAAATTGATTGAAAAGTTGAAAAAAACATAGATCATTTACTGAAAATGAGTAGGTAGTTTGGAGAGAAAAATTTGAATATAAAAGGGAACATAAATATTTAATAAAATTTAGTAAAATATTGAGATATAGAGAGAATTACTTTGTATATCACAATCAATATAAAAAGGAACATATAGTCGACTCTTATGGAACACCATTTTGATTGTTTGATGATATCATGTTCTTTCATCATTATACAAAGCACAATGAAGTAATTACATCTTCCCTACCCCTCCTATTCATTCAACATATATCAAACTTCGCATAGATTTATATATGATAATGTAGTTTGATAGAAAGATAATCTGGGTGACAACATGATTATGATTGTAGTTGATGAAATTAATGTTTAACGTATAAATACTAGTTATAAGTTTCATAGTTTAGACATTGATCACCTTTTTATCAACTATTAGTATAATAAGTACTTATTATTCATTATTCTTTTATTCTATTCCTTTATATATCTGGGATTAGACTAATATTACGCAATTGGGTTATTGGCCACCACCCAAGTTCATATATGTAGGTATACCATGTGAATACAAATGCACAAGTTTCTATGACTCATTCTAGTCCTATTTACATCGTGTCAGGGCAAGCGTTATCCTAATACCCAAAGAGAGAGCTATTAGACAAGTGCCACAATCAAAAGCATCACCTTCACCATCTAGATCACCTTCTTCTCTTCTTCTCCACGGTGGAAGTTATCTCAATCACCATCATCCATGTAGTGGTGGAAATCATCTTGATCCACATCATCATCATTGTATTCCTTATAGTGGTGGAAATCAACTTCATCTAGATCTCCATCACCCGATCTATTATCCCTATCGTGGTGGAAATCATCTTCATCATGCATAGACCTGTCAAATGGGTGGGTGGGTTGGGTTTGGGTTGGGTCATTGCGGGTGCGGGTCTGGCGGGTGCGGGTCAAAAAGATACACTTCTAAATGGGTGGAAGAAAAACACACCCAAACCCGACCCAGCGGGTTGCGGGTTGCCCGCGGATGCCCATATAAAATGTGTACAATCAACAATAAGTTACCAGTTGTTTTCTTTAACACTAAAAATAACACTTGAAATAGCATGTAACTATTGTTTTTTATGTCAAATATAGTGCAAAAGAACCAACCAACTACTATGTTTGATGTCAAACTATTCGATTAGTTTTTGATATATGAAAAAGTAGCAGCTAGTTGTATGTTGATATAAATTAGGAAAATCGATGTAGTTTTCATAGATAAATATCACAAGAAAAATACACAATTTTTTCATGTAACATTAGGCATTCTTAATATTACAAGTACTTGTTATTGCCTATTACAAACACAAAATAAAGAGAATACAATTGTTGTTGGTCAAGATAAAGAATTAACGTGTACAAAACAAGCAACATATTTTAATAGGTGTGTATATATTATGTATATGAATATATTTGCTTCAATTAACTGGGTCACCCGCGGGTGCCCGCGGATCACCCGCGAAACCCGCTTAATAAATGGGTGGGTATGGGTTTGGGTGATTTTCAGCGGGTGACAAATTTTGCCACCCAAATCCAACTTAAACGGGTCGACCCATGGGCGCCCATGGATTTTGACCCAGTTTGAAAGGTCTAATCATGCAGATCCATATCGTCATCTCTAATGTGTTGGAAGTTATCTCCATCACCTAGATCGTTCTCTTCTTTATTCAGATCATCTTCCCTCTCTAAGGTTAAATGTGCCTAAACATTTTCCCCACAAATCTGCACTAGAGGCATGGAACATGGAGTATTCCATATCCTACACACACTCTTTGTCTTCTCTAGGTAGCTCAAGGTTTGTCATTTGGAATGCTAGTTCCTCGCCGTGTTGGATTTCAACATGTCTGTTGAGGGAAGGTGAATTTATGCATGCACACCATGTCACTTTGTTACACACCATGTTTCTGCACTCCAGTATTTAACAACTAATATCCTAAAAGATGTGTATTATCCTACATGATGTGTTAATAGTCTGTTGTCGCCATGTCTGAGAAGAAAGAAGATGTGAATGTATCCATGCCCCCCTACTTATTCATGACCATCTTATTATTACCTGAAAACTAAATGAAAATAATTTCACCCAATGGAGCCAATTAGTCAACATTTTGTTCAAAGGGCAAGGAAAGTATAAAAATCTTAAGGAAGGTCCTCCAAATGACGAGACTTCATAGAAGTGGGAGAAAATTGATGCAAATATTTTTCCTATTTTGTAGAATTCAATGGAGGCATATGTTACTGATCTCACCAGCCACTTTGAGAGATGTAAGGATGTTTGGGATTATCTTAATCTCATGTAGAAATCAAATAGTCATGTATGTATGAGTTGACCATGGAGATGTATCATCTTTAACATGATGACAAGTCCCTAACTCAATACTTTAGGGAATTAGCCCGGATCACTGATGATATTTATTCTTTACTTCCATTGACTGTGGACCTCAAATGAACTCTAGAAGTGAAGAGATTAAATGATGGTAATATTATTCATAGCTGGTCTTTGATGTGAATATGAAGAAATGCACAATAAACTCCTTGTTGAATCTGAATTTCCTAATTTAGCTAAAGTATATCAGCAAGTGATAACATTAGTTGTGTAACCCCATGAGTAGGTATCCATTGTATCACAAACTTTGATTCTTTTTCCTTTTCCTTTATTTCCTTTCCATAAGTTTTTTATTTCCATTTACCAATTTAAACATGTTTGTGAAATGAAACTACAGTTGATGGAAAAACTCCATCTATAAGGATTCTAGTTTTTCCCTGAAGTAGCCCCTTATACATGATGTTTCAGGTCAAAAATCTTTTTGTTATTGATACAATTTTTATGGCTTCCTCTTACAAAAATGTTATTTATCTTTTATGATGTCAGCAATTGTTTCTTACAAAAAGAATATAACTAATAAAGTATGAGCTTGTCAGAGGTATATTGATACAAAAAACAAAGAAAGAGCTACCTCATGCTATCCGTCGAATGTTTCATCCCAAAAAGAGTAAGGAAAAAGAATTTGAGAGATATCCCAGGAATTAGAGCTATTAAAATGGTGTAGTTCTGCTCTCATGAACATAGATATACCCATACCTCACTCTGATAGAGTTCATTTAAAGGTATTGCAATCCGGGGTAGTGATACTTAGGATGTGCAATTACTGCTCTAAAACCATTTGGTTTGGAATGCAGGGATCACTCACCTATCTAAATGGACCTCTACTTGAATGACCTAGAAGAAGAAAGGAATATGCATAAGCCTATCCAATTTCTCCACATAAATACCTAGGAAAGAGTGAACACTATTTTGACGAAGTGACAGATATACTGGAGACAAGCATTAGGAAAACACAAAATAATGAAAGAAGTTGTTGACATAATGACATCTTGGATAAATAATAGTTTTGTTAAGAGGATTGTATAAACTCGTGTTTTCAGTAATTTTTGGATTTTTCTTTGTTTAAAAATAATGCTTCCCTTAGCTTGAGGACAAGCTAAAATCCAAGTTTGGGGGATTTGATAACATCAATTTTGGTGCAATTTCAATAGCCATTTACATAATAAATGTCATTAGAAATAATGTTTAGATGTTTAGATTTACCCATTTTATTCTACATTATTTAAATAAAAAGTTCTAAGTTAGTTTTGGTGACATTCTAAGGAATTGGATGCAAATCAAGTGAAAGAGATAAAGTCTGGTTGATTGATCAAAAGACCTCTCTTCAGGTTGTGGATCAATCAGTCGACAGGAAGGTCTGCCCAAGAGGACCGAGAGAAAATTATCGATTCAAGCCTGACAGACTTATCGAGCATCAACTGTAGGAATTGAAGTACCTCAACCGCCATCTGTCGAGGGTAGGTGTGTCGAGCAAGAAAAGGGAAAACTCACTTTTGTCGATGCAACGTCGACAACCCGATTCGTCGACACCAACATACTCTTGTCGGTATAAAGCTATCAGTCCAACACTTGCCACACATGTTGAGCATTGAACTTTCGATAGTCCCATCGAACCATTCTATTGATAGAATACATCGACGACATTATCGACACCAAAAGATGACTTTTGAGGAGTCATCTCGCAGACCTGTCAACGGTAAGATCGACAATCCATTTGTTAATGAGAACTCTATTGACCACGAAAAAAGAGATCGACACTTTTGTCAATCGACAAAGATTGGAATAACCAACTGTCAACTTAGATGTCGATAGACCTGCCAATAGGGAAAGGGGTCGACAACCATAAACCTATAAATACGCCCCAACATGGATGTCTTAGGGATCCAGATTTTTTTAGAGGGTCAGAGCGCCGAGAGGCGTCCGTCAAACTTTCTCAAAGTTTTAGAGCTGGAGGACGAGTTCTGTTGACCTACTGGAGTCCTTTGATCCAGTCTTGTTCACCTGCTTCTTGCCTGTTCCTTCATCATCACCAAGCAATTAAAGGACCTCTTCACTTCAAGCCAAGATAAGAAAGGAGGAGAAAGACTATCGACAGCATTGTCGACCACCAAGATATCGACCGAGAGGTTGGTAGATCAATCATTCGATCTACCCTTGTATCAATCTTTTCCTTCTCTTTTCTGCATCATGACTTGTTTTAGTTGTATTCCTTTTGTTTATTCGTCCATGTGTGGCTAAAACCCTAACTTAGATTGGGAGTACAACAGGCCCTCCCAACCATGTAATTGTTCATCTTTCTATTTTATGGCATACATTCTTTAAGGTTTTGTTCCTTTACTCTTGTTTAATGGTGTCGATTGATGATCAACTACCTTCTTTTGATGTTTGATATGGATATTGTTCGAGAGATTATTTGTATAGAAATTTCTAAAGACTAGATTAAGTAATCATTGTTTACCATACAATATTAATCAATTAAAATAAGCAAATATGAATAACCACTATATTGAAAAATTCTATATTACAAAAACATATTACAATAAAAAACATATTACAATTTTTTCTTACAAATTGATGAAACCTTCATATTTGATCTATTTCAATATAAGATACAATCCATAAATCTCCATAATTTATAGTTCCTTCACACGTTAATTACCAAGTAAAACCATGGAGCAACGCAATCATGTCACATCCTCACCCGTTATAGTTGAACAGTATCCAGCTGAAACATGCAACTCTATCTGCTGGTGCAACTTCTCATCTCTCACTAACTACTCATTTGAGACAATAAGTGGCTGATCGAAAAATATTAAGATATGGTTTGTTGGCTAGAGTGAAAAACAAAATAAATGCGTTCAAATTTTGAGACTTCCAGCTGCGATTTCGTTTATTTAGGTAAACTGATTCTGAAACTAACAGTCTTGAACTTACCCCAGCACTCACCGTCAAACAATTCCGAGATTACGCGGTACAAGGCAAAGTTGGGTACTAGACTGCTAATATTTGAAAGTAAAATGTTCAAACTAACAACCTACTCACTTGATATTATGCTTGGATGGAAAACTTAGGTGGTCTTGCATATGTAACATATGACACTTCACTAGAAATTGAACGCAATACAAAATCTTTGTTACCTAACCAAAAGGAATAAATTAAATTCAAGAATTTGAAGTAATAAGAGGCTTTTAGTTCGACATACATTTGTTTCTCTTCATACTTTTTGAGCCATACTTTTAACTCGTACTACACCTGACGATACTAACATTAATTAAAAGATAGAAACGCAAGGCCTGCTGGGTTATATTCTTTCCATATTAGTGTCATGGAAATAAAAAACCGATATAAATCAAATCTATAAATTTGATCAAAGAATCCTATGAAGAAAAGATGGATCTTCTTTCAGGTTAGTCATTTTCACTGACCATGTCGTCTGTAAAAGTCCAATCCTCCTTTAGGCGCTTATTATCTTCTAGAATCTCAGATCTTAATCGCTTGGTACGTGGTCCATTCACTACGTTGCATGCAGGCAGTAATCACAAAGAAAAGATATTTCGATGATCAGTTGACGCCAGAATGTAGACAGGTGATATGGATTGATGCATATATGTGTGGTTTCCAGCTAATCCACCAACTGCTTGGTTGCTTTCAGTATGCAAAATACCGGCCGACAGTCAGCTGACACGCCACACAGCTATGAGGCCCCCTTGAGGGGCCGTTTGGGAGAATTTCAATATTACGCGTCACTAAACTATGTTATATAAGAAAACCCGTATAGGGAATGACAGTTATAATTTATTTTTTTTAATTAAGGATAGATCCTTCAATATATTATGAGGGTATGATGCAACTTATAGTTTTTTATATAATTACATATAGACCCTTCTATTCACTATATATTAAAAGTTATGGAGGGGTGGGATGCAGCATATGATATTATTTTTATAATTAGCACTAGACCCTTATATTCTATAACTAAATATTAAGAGTTGTATGGATTATATATTGAGTGAGAATGGGACTGGGCCAGGCCGATTTGGCCAGAGTCATGACCCACATAACCGATCGAAAACATATTGTATTAATTATATAGGTGGATCGATCCCAAAATGTTGTCTTCAATTGTTTTACGTGTCCAGCTGATATTATAGTAGACTCAGACTAAAAAAATCTAAATATACATACATACAACTGTATTTAACCATTCATCTACTTAATGTATACACACACACACACACACACACCAAAGTCTCACATCACTTGTAATATAATGTCTTTCATGGGCTTTGCTAAAATACTAGGTATAAAGAGTCTAAGACATGAACTTGAGAACATTTATGAGCATCTCAACAATTTATATTTTTAAGTTTTTTTGTAAACCAAAAAAAGAAAATAAATCTACTGAAAAATATGGATTCTTGATTTTGGTAATTAAGAATACCTATTAATATTTTTAAATGGTATCATTTAGATAGTAATTATTCGCTTAGACTTGATGGGTACAAATACTAGGTGACAAGTGTGAGGGCACCTATGTGTATATAACTAGTTGTCACAGCCTACACTCATAACATGGACCCAAGGGCTAAACTTTATAAGTGGCATAGTTATATCTAAAATGGAGAACATATTCATAGAATCCATACCTAGGTATGTTCATCAAGCCAGGACATGTCAATATTTTGTAGGCTCGTGCTAAACCACTATTGTTAAGTAGCTCATTGTTCCAGATTAGGCACATGATAACAGTAAAAAATTGTATCATATATCCATTTATTATTACAAATTTAGGTTTTAGGCGATTCATATGAAATATAAAAGTGAAGATTATATATACAAATATATATATATATTTGTATATGTGTGTGTTTGTGTGTGTGCATGTGTTTCCCATCAAATATGTCTTATATGAAAATATAAATTTTAGATTATATACATAACTTATTCTTATTAAAGATGCATATCTCGTATATATCAGTAGATGGATGGATAGGTATAGTTGCATGTTTAATAAATATGAATATTTAGATGTATAGTTCTATTTTTGTAGCTCAAGTTGGGCCTATACCATACAAAAATAATTATTAAATCTTGACTCCACCCATCCGTGTAAGTTATGTGGGGCATATTTGAGTAAGATTATTTGAATATAGGAACATTCCAACCATATTTGCTTACTTGAATGAAATCTTTCTCTAAAAAATGGCTATTTTTTAATTTTCATGAGGTAAATCTAGCAATCCCTATTTATCTATGACCATAGAGTTGGCTTGGTATGATGTTCACCCTATGTATATACCTCACACTTCTTTCATTGTTTATTGTTTAATGTAATTCAATCTCTATAACTATTAAGAAAAATCACATATTCCATAACATGTCCTCCACTTATATAGTATAGATCCATGTCAGCGAATATAAAATTAATATCATACATTGCATTTAATCCCCTTTCTATATTTTCATGCATAGTATTAAAATGTATATATATGTTTTGGATATATATTTAATTTTCTGTATTATATGGATGAGCCAATTCTAAACTGAAACCCATTACACTAGTCATGTATAGGATAAAGCTTATAACCATCAATGCAAAACATTGACGCACATTCCATTGGAGAATATGAGTTTGTGCACAAGCTCATAGAAATATTGTATTACCTAACATGATGTCCGTCCTTAGTCTATGGAGATATTTATCTTTGTAGGAGGTGAGATGCACTACATCATATAAATTATATTATTGTAGACATGGGAAAAGGCAAAGGGGGCCGACAGGGTTCATGGACCCTCATTTGAAAATATATTTAGGCATATGAGCATTATAAAATAATATTTGTTTATAATTTTTCTTATATTTATATATACCACCATGATATCTACATAACAAAAAAGAGAATGTGGTGTAGTGGTTCGTGCCACAAACTGTGTTGGCTGGGTCGTGAGCTTGATTCTCAAGAAGTGTCTTTATTTTCTTTCACAAACTTTTGTATATGACTAGTACGCACATTGTGATGAAATTATAGTTACAATTGTTCCAGATAAATAATATTTCTTAAGGTAGTTCATTCACACGTTTAAAAGTTCACGAGTAATATATCTTATGAGTGTCCATTGTTAGGTCTTAAGTCTAATACCCAATTTAATTTTGAATTTCTTTTATTAACTTGTTTAACTTGCTAGTAGTCATATTGTTAATGAAATTTCAATAATAATGATTCAAAAATATAAAAAATACCCAAAAATGTTGCTAAGTTAAACCAATTTTTATTTTTACTGACAAATTCCAAACAACATATCAAAATTAACACATTCTTAGAAATTACGACTTGTAGAAAGCCTCTTATTATTTTAATTACAATATTAATTTTGATTCACTTTATTTTGTGTGCATGATTGTATTATTTTATTCTCACCATATATATAATATTATTACTAGAGGTATGAAACTTTCTGGATCTAACTAGAATTAGAAGCTCACCAAGATTCATATTTATCAATCAAAATCTAGATACACACCTAGGCGTTATGTTTATTTATTAAGTACAACATCCAAATGAGGTGTATGGTCTAACAAATAGCAGTACACTATACAAAAGTTTAATAAAGATAGTTTATTTTTTTACAATCTGGATATGTCATTTCATAGTCCATAAGTCAATACCAGTTCATCTTTTTTAGATAAAAAATCAATAATGAGATGTTTCATAAATAATTTCTATAAGATCACCTAACACTAACTAGGATTGAGTGCCTTGTAATCTTAACAAAAAACTAGATAGATAAATTTGATTAAATATTTGGCCTTTTTATTATATGCAAGTATTTGTAAGTATTTGTTCATATTTTTTTTCATGTTCTTGAAATCTGATGGTAGACATTGCATATATTTTATGTTTTTTCCTTTTTAAATATAATTCCTATTACAGGTTTTCAAGATATATACATATAATTATTGACATGCATGAAAAAACTTATTTGTATATAAACTTCTAAGGACTAGATTAAGTAATCATTTTCTTATTATATACAATTACTCTATCAAATAAGCAAATATGAATAATTAATACATGTAAAATTCTATGTGATAAAAATATATTACAATTTTTGCTTACAAATTGATGAAACATTTGTATTCGATCTATTTCAATATAAGATATAATCCATTAATCTACATCAAGTTATCTGTATTCACCATCATCCAAATTCTAGAAGAGCATACATGACTTTTTTTTCATGTCCTTGAATAAAGAAAGGCCTACCGTGCAATATACAACATACTAAATTTAGCCCTACTACATTTTCAGACACATCCTTCATTTTTTTAGGCCGCTATAGGTAAGATTCTAGCTCCACCTCCAGACTGTAGATAGGGCCTTCTATATGCTATGAAGAGGACTATGTAATTCATGGTAATAATTTATAATTACAAATAGAGCCTTCTATTTTATACTATTAAAGGTTATAAATAGAGTGGTCTGCAATAGGAAAATCTATTTTGTAGCTATATATGAAGAGTTGTGGGGGTATATACATAGTTCGAGCATCGAATCAAGGTAGAGCATACCTCAAACCACATGTCTACAACCAAAACATAGCATGTTAGTTATATAGGTGGGTCTACCAATAATGTTGACTTATAATTTCAATGGGATGGGTTTTTACTGGGGTAGACTCAGCCTCAAAAACCCATATGATTATATTTAAACATACAACTATATAATTATCAACTTTTTTGGAAAATCAAGGAGGCAATGTTATTCATCCTACCCTCCTATTGTAAGACAATCGATAAATTATATGCTACTACATGCATCAGGAATGAAACTAAATGTTATAGTAGTAATTCGGTTACATATTCTATCTAAATATAAATAGATAAGGATATAAAGTAGTAAGACCAAAAACATGCTATCCTCTATCGAGTTCTTGAAAAGACGTTTAGCTAAACCAGTTGCAACCTAGTTAGTGATGGAGCTCTATATTGGATTTTTATCTTGTATTGTTTTCCCATCATTTATATTTTGGTGTTTCATAATGCATGATATATGTGTTTACAAACCAAAGGTTGGCATCCATGATGTTAGAGTTTGGTGGCAGTGGGCGATCCGGGAGCATAGGGAGTGGAGGAGGAAACCACCAGACCATGAAGACACCACTTTGATAGAGGCAAACCACCAGACCATGAGGAACACCACTTTGATAGAGGCAAAATAAAAGAAGGAACCAACAATAACTCTGCTGCAAAGCCAAAAACCTATCCATAACAATCATGAAAGAGTCTGGAAGCACAAGGACTTTGACACAAAAGGCCAACCTTGAAAGTTTAGTAGTAAATCTACTATAATAGGAAACACAACAATCAATCTCTTGGAATGAGGGAGATGTTTCACAATGCAACAACAAATGTGGATGCTTCACTTTTATCTAAAGAGCACTTTCTGAATATGAACGATCAAAATCATAGGAAAGCTCTGTCTCAGACCTATGAGGAAAACATGAAACAAAAAAAAACACAATAATCCTGCTAAAGAATTAAGACCACAAGTTTCTTATATGGATGCCATAGATTCAGGGACCATTTGATGCATTAGATATGAGCTTAGTTCTAAAAAACTAACACTATCATTGTCACGATAGTACAAAGAGAATTGGCTTTTTACATAAGAGACAAAGATATTGAAGGGCTTCTAAAACTTGGAAATATGCAATTGTATGTAAGTCGATCTCTAGATATATTGGTTATCTTACCCTGAAAGATAAGATCTACCTCCTTTCAAAATGCGTTAGTGTTTTCAACCTTATTGACTTGGATAACAATCATTTCATGGTTTAACTTCAATTGTAAGATGACTGTCTTAAGGCTTCTTACAAGTGGCCCTTGGCCACTATTTGGATTGTACTTGTCAGTTCAAAAATGGAATTTGTTGTTCACAATAGATAGCACACATCTCGAGAAGATGATAGTTTGGATTCATATCCCTAATTTACCAATACATTTGTACGGTGAAACTTTTCTGAATGTGGTAGGTAATCAAATTGGAAGAACTATTAAAGTGGATATCAACACAAAAATGTGATGACAGAGCCACTTCGTGAGACTAGTTCCATGAATAATCATATTAGGGATAAATACCAAGTCTAATATGAGAACATTCCTTTTATATCCTTGAAATGTGGAAAGTTTGGCTATAATGATAGAGAGTACCTTCTAAGAAATATTAATATCCAAATACCAATTTCTATTGAGAACATACATCACCAAAATGATGCCAAGAAGACAATGCAACAAAATTTTTCAATAGACATGCATGCAAAGCCATTCTTTGGGAGACCAAGAAGGAAAGTGAAGATGTAAGAAAATGAGGAGGTAAACTATCAAAACATATTTCAAGACAGTGAGGGGGGAATTTAGGAAATTGTAATGGACACTTACAGGACACAAGAATGCTATAAATCCAAAATTTACTGGAGGGAGCAAAAAAAATCACTACAAACAATAAACATCATCAAGAACAAACACAAGAAACTGAAAAAAATAGAAACATAAAGTCTATGCTGAAAAGGTCAATTATACAAAGATGAATCATTCACTTAAAACTACACTACTATTAATGTTATATGAGATAATCTCACTGATGGGGAGGAGATCCAATGCAGATGAATCTGTTCCATCCAATGCAGGTGAATCCATTCCAAGGACCTCTAATCACATGGATAACACCTTATTGGGAATTCACTTGAGGAAGGGAAAGAATTTAATACCATTAGATAAGTCAAGATCAAGAAAATGAACCTAGAGAAACAATCACATCAACAATAACTAGAAGATGAAGCTCAAGCTAAGGAGGGGGATGTCAATGCTGAGATGTCTATTAACTGATGTTTATTATGACATGGAATGGTCATGGAATTTATGATCGGGATACCCAACTAAATCTGAAGAACCTTGTTAACAAATATTGTGTATCTGTCCTAGCTATCCTAGAACTAAGAGGTAGCAGTGAGTCAGCTACTCTCATCATTAAGAACATTGGCTTCACTCGACCACATAGAGTGGAAGTGCAAGGGTTTTCAAGAGTGATCTGGTTATTATAGAAGAAGACAATCATTTTATTGATATTTTTCAATCTCATAATTAATTCATAGATTGTACAATAGATGGCAAGGTCTTGTTTGTCTTCATCTATAGTAGTGTTTTGCGTACTGATAGAAGACTCTTATGTAACAAACTCTAACATATCAATTATACTTGTACTAAACCTTAGGTTACTATTGGAAATTTTAAATGCAAGCATTATGCCACAGTAGAAGACGAGAGGTAAGACACTCGATTCAACTAGTTTCAAGGAGTTATTTGAAGCTCTTATATATTGTGGTATTGTTGATCTAGGAGCTAATGGTGCCTCACTGACTTTCAAGAGAGATTTAATACAAATGTGAGTCAATATTGCAACCGATAGTATTAGGTGCCTTGATAGCTTTAGTAAAACATTAGTGGATGTTGTTTGAATGCATTAAGACAAATCATGCACCCATTCTTATATCAATTACAATGGATAAGAGGAATTTTACAAAAATAACTCGCACCCTTAGACATTGGAAGGAACATAAAGACTTTGACACCCTGATTAACACCCATTGGAGAAGAGATCTAGGCCTTATGGACACAGTGAGAATTTTCATCCAAGAGGTTATGAAGTGGGATCATCATGTCAAAAAAGATAGATGGAAGGGGGCTAAATGTTATAGCTCTCAGGTCAAAAATAAAACCATAGACCTCCAAGAACAGATACTGGAGGAGTGAGGATAGAAGAGATAGAGTGACAACAAAAATCAAATTGTGAATGACTTAAATTGGGAAATGAAAATAATAAATTCTTTCACAATTTGGTTAAATATAGAAGATGGATAAGCAATTCATACATTGTAGAATCAATAGCAAGATGAGGTTCTATTATAGGAATATGGATCTGCCCACCTTCATCCTAGAGAATATAAGGAACATTATTATCTCTTTCCTCTGGGGTGGTAAAATGAAAAATATTTCTTGGGATTTTGTGGCTGATCCCCTTGGTTGTGAAGGGCATAACATCCTCGATCTACATCCAATCGATGATGTCTCCACCTTAGGGGCCAATTCAAGATGATAATGGGTCCCCTTGGAGCATCTAGATGATAAAAATATGCGATGGTTTTATGGAGATTCCTATTTCATCTACATACTATTCTAGGGTGTGGCATGCTATGCTAAAAATGGCCAATGATTAGAGGTAAATACAATAGTATGGGATCTTCTTTGTGGATTAGGGATGAGGTAAAACCTTGGGTGATCCAATACGTCATACCTCACTACCCTTGGGAACAACTTATATGGAACAATGCCCATACTCCCAAGTGGATTTGTTGTCCTTATATGTGTATTATGCGACATTTACCGACTAAGGATAGGCTATGGAGTTGGGGTCTGGACCCCAATCCGGTGTGCTTTCTATGTAAGAAGGTGGACGAGTGTCATGATCATCTACTCTTCTCTTGTATGTACATTAGTTAATTCTGGCGTAGAACTTCACTGAAATATGGGTGGGTAGTCACCTAGATTCCCTAGATACTTTTTTGAAGTGGATCCTTAACAAAATTCATAATTATTATTCCTTGTGATGATTCTGGGGCCTGTGCATCACCATAATTTGTTTCTTGTTGTGGTAAGAGAGAAATATCAAGATCCAAAGGGCAAAGAGATAGTTTTTGGAGGTTTTTGAGTTACTTGTCAATAGAATCAGTGGGTATGAAAAGTCAAACAAATAATTTATAAAGATATGGGCCAATTGATAATATAGCAGTGAGGTTTTGTAGCACTATCCCAGTTGTATAATATATGAGACTCTTGTCCCAATAATATTTTTTGAAATCCTAGTAATATTTCACCATATAAAAAGGATAATACTAAACTTTCTGAGATGGTGAGCAAGTTCTTCTCTCAAATTCTCATTGATCAAGGACCATGTTCTCTTATCCAATAGGCAGATCAGTACATTGGTGATTTCCCTCATCAACAGTCAGAACAAGCTTTGACAGAAGGCATCCCTAGTCAATAAGAGGCACGTATGTAATGTTTGAGTCCACCGCCCAAGACTCTAGTAGAGTTTCAAGAATGACGTCTGGCATTATAGATGACCATTAGAATTAACTACATCTTATCCTTACTCACATGCAAGTCAGAATCAACTTCTCAATTAGGTACCATCCTAGTACTACGCTGGGCTAAGCAAGCTTAACTACATAGTTATTAGTGACGGGCTCCCTAAAAGGGAGGCGCACCTTGGTGATATGGGTAGTACAATTATTCCTTTTAAGATCAATTTATCTAAGGCCTCAAATCTTAGGAGGCTCTAGTAGAGTTTGAAGAATGATGACTGGCCCCAAAGACCACCATTGGCCTTAAATGTGCACTTTGTACTCATTCATATACAAGTTGGGATCAACTTCCTAATTGGTTACCCATCCTAGTACTAATTTGGGCCAAGAACGCTTAACTATAGAGTTCTTAATGATGAGATCATTGAAAAGGAGGTGCACCTCAGTGATATGGATACTCCACGTCATCCTTCTAAGATCATTTTATATGAGGCCTCAAATCATGGGATGCTACAATGTAAAAGCCTATTTGTAGTGTATCCAATAAAGGCACCAAGGCCTGATGGTGTAGACTTAGGCTTCCTCCAATGAAACTAGAAAACAATAAAAGAAAATCTTACATACTTCCATGGACATCCACTTAAACCTAAATCTTTAGACTCCATGATTGTGCATATTCTAGAAATCTAGTATCCTACAACATACATTCATCAAAGACCTATATCCTTAAGTAACTTGTGTATCAAGATCTTACCCAAAATTATGGTTAAAAAATAAAGCCTTATCTTGATGGTTGTACTTCTCCAACACAAACAAGTTTTATTTTGGGAATAAGCCTCTACAATAAGGTAATCCTTATGTAAGAAATTATTCATCCTACGAAGGAAACGAGCACTAAAAAGACATCCATGGAGATCAAAATAATTATTTCTAAATCTTATGGTAATTTTAGTTGGGACTTCATTTTTTATACACTAAATAGAAGTCACATTCCATATAAATCATTCACATCATTACACATATTATTTGCATCGGTCAATCGGCTATAATTTGGAACAGTGATCCTCTTCCTCCCCAGAAAGTCTTCTAGAGGTTTCAAATAGGAAGATCTACTTTCACCATATATCTTTTCTCTCTCTATGGATCGACTTTTTCAGGCCATACATGCTGAGGTAGAACTCCATCACTAGAAACCTGCAACCCTCACAAACAAGAAGATTACATTCTCACATTCATGTTTTGCCGAAGACCTTGTAATCTTTAGTGAAGCTTCAAAGGATGAAGCTACATGTATTTTAAAATTCTTGCAAACTTTTAAAAACACCTCTGGTCAAAAATTCACACATGCCAAATCATTTGTTTATTTCTCGAAATGCACACCTATTCCAAACTACACGAGTATAACCCAAAGACTTAAAATTCATCAAGTCATGTACTTGAAATACTTGGGAATTCCTATTATTCACAAGAGGAATTTGAAGGAGCTTTGTTTGGATCTTTTCAATATATTCCAAGGAAAATTTAATTTAAGGGAGAACAAGGACCTCTCTCTTGCAAGAAGGATAACACTACCAAAATTGTCTCTCACCACCACGACATTGTATGCGATGCAATCTTTGAAAATTAGTATATAGATATGTGATAGACTAGATCAAATTACTTGAAATTTTATTTGGAGTGTACACATGAGGAGAAGTACCCACTTGGTAGCTTGGGATAAAATTCTAGCACCTTCTCAAAAAGGTGGACTTAGCATGAGGGAAACATGAGAGCTTAGTGAAGCTATTTTGGTGAAGAATACATACAAGTATCTGAAAAAAAGGAACCTATTTGGAAAGCCCTTATCATTGCTAAATGCAAAAGACCCAACAAATTTCAGAACACTAGTTTGGTAATCTGGCGATGTGTTCACTCAAAAATTTAACAAGCTCTGGACCTGACTACTATAATAGTAGGAAACATATGATACTTGAATTTGGAGTGACAAATGGCTGTGAGGAGCAAAAATACAAATCTTGAGAAGCAATACCATAGTATCAGAGAAACTAAAAGATCTTAGACTTTCAGTTTTAATGGTAGAGATGGATTTTGGGACATAGATTTCTTGAAGATTTGATGATGATGAAAGTATAAATGCTTATTTCTATGCCTACCCCAATCAATTCTCTTGGTTATAAAGAAACCTATTGGACAAATCACTAGCACAGTTGTTTCTCAGTTAAAGAAATGCACACCACTCTTGTCAATGATAGGTTAAACAATTCATAGGGAGATTCGTACCTAATATGGAACTGAAATTCCCATCCCATATTCAAAACATTCCTATGTTTTCTCAACCATGATAGAACTCTCACCAAAAACTTAAGGAAAAAAGGACATATGACAGAAGAAGATATATGTGATATTTGCAAAGAATCCATTGAGACAAGCCTTTACACCATGACATATTGACCCATGATCAAACAAATGTGGCCATCTCAACATTTGGATCTGAATACAATTTCCAATATAGTGAATGTCAAGGACTGGATCAAACTTGACTTACAGAAAGGAACCAGTCCTACTAACTAGAACAAAAGTATGTTGTAAAGCTTTGGAAATCAAGGAATGCGAATATCTTCAGCAATTCCTCTATTGTTGTAAGCAACATGGTTCTATATATCAAAACTAGTGAGAGGAATATTACAAGTGCATAGAACCCTAGCCAACTGTCAACATGTACAACGACACTGTTCCAAGAAATTAGGTGGAAACAACCTCAACCAGATTGGATTCAGTTATATCTTGACACGGTTATCGATGTCTCAAACAATATGCAAAGTACAAGTTCCATTATGAGAAATGAGAATGGTGATTGGCTAACTGATGTTTCTAAGAATGTAGGGAAATATCATTTGGAAAAGTAGCTACTTACCATTCTTAGAGAACTTCAAGCAACAAAGAATGCTTCATGGAGGAAATCAGAGGTGGCCTTAGACTCACAACTGTATGTCAATTACCTAGAGAACTTCAAACAACCATCATCAACCAAGTAAGAAGGGAGACAAATTAGTACATAAACTTGGAAAATGGTTTATGAAAATTGTAAGAGAAACATTACAATCGCATACCTTCCCTAAAGATATGAATTTAACTCCAGATCAAGAGAAAGATCAAGCAAGGCACTAATCTCTTTATGTATTGGTCACTAAAAAAATGTAAGATATTTCCCCAATAAACTCCATTATAACAAATCACACTTATGGGTAGTATTTACATGTTCATAGGTACTTTGACGACTACTTGATGGAAGGGAGGGAAGATGGATGAAGCTAGGTTTCCTCGGGCTTGAACGAGTCCAACATGAGGTCAAGATCACCCCAACCTCCTACACATAATACAAGAATGAATGGAGGCAATAAGCTCCATGGATGACCAATTTTAAAATTCAAGTGGAATACAAGGACCCCAAAATAGCCGTGGCTCTTCACCACAACTGTGGTAAACATGCCCCACTCACAAGGCTTTTATAGATGTTTCAAGAAAAGACCAAGTTGACCACAAATTTTCTTTATGTAGAATGACAGTGGAAAGTGGTGGCCACCACTACAGTTCCACCTACCATGGACATGCTACTGAGATCCTTTAGTTTCCCCTAACTCCGTCCACTAAGGTTGTAGTATTCACTCTAGTTTCTTTACCCTCATGATACAATGTCCATGACACCCACAACGTTCATTCCACCTAACCTCCAAATTCCAATTTTTATTTGATATCAGCACCTCCACCACCAAAACCTCTTTTCACCAACACAATCATTCCTAGAATTACCCATTATGACTGTGCTGAAAAATATGAACATGCTATCCACCTAACCTCAATGATGTCCACTACTATATTTCCACTTTACCGCAACTTAACTATGGGATATATAGGCAACTATATAAACATTATTGGAAGCTAGTGCTTGAGGTTTAGCTCCCTTAGATACTCATTTTTTCCACCTAACTCCCTCCAATCCCATTTTACCATAAAACATCCCAAGATCCTAAGTTTTAGGGTTTTATTCACTTTCCACCCCATTACATTCCATTCCACTTTAGAGGAGTGAAGTACTTGATCTTGCTGGTGTTAAAAAAGGAGGAGTCCTCTACATCTATATCCATGCTTATCTCTTACTTATCTTCTCCACTTTTGTAGTTTCTTTTATCATGAGAAGCTAAGATGCCATGGTGACTGGTTGGTGAAAAAATATAATTTTGATACCATATTAGGAAATTATTTATGCAAAACATTTTCTTTTATTGGTTAATGATATATTATTTCCTGTTCCAGTCTTCTACTTATTTCTAAGTGATTTATGTAGGAAAACACCTATGGTATAGAAATAAGAGGAAACATGAGGCTAGAAGGGGAAAAACTCCTAAGTCCAACTATTGGATCCTTAGATAGTTTCTCACTTTTCCCATCTATTCCTCTACTCTACTAGACCTAGGTGTGATATCAAAGTGGATAGGATTGCTTCTCCATATGCACTTACCATGGATCATGTTAAGTGATTAGATGGGTGGTAATAGGATAAAACTAGTCCCTATCACATCCTATCCAATCATATGAGACTCAATCTTAATTGGAATTTATCTATTCCATAGTCACTTGAGTCTTGTATGGTTGGATAGGATGTTATAGGTACTAGTTTTCCTATGCACAACTTATTCAACATGGACAACTAGTAGAATAGGATCCTCCATCATCATTACCCTTTGTTCTTTTGTTTGATAGCATGTTTGTTTGATGCAATTGCATTAATATGGCCCATAACATTATTGGTAGTTACATTCCCCCAAATATCCCACTACCCTTAATTGCTTGTTAAATTCATAATTGCTCATTCCCTAGATAGTGTTATTTGAGTTAGCTTCTTTTATGGTATCATTAGTCTAGTTTTCATAGTTGATTATCAATTGCATTTTTAGGGTAACTTATACTTAATTTCAATTGTTTAAGTTTGCTATTTGGTTGCTTCGTGTAGTCTTTGCTTTCCTCTTAGGGTAATTTCAGTCTAGTGTATATATTTTCTCTCTCTTGCCTTGCATAACTAGTTTCTTCTCTTAGTTACTAATTACAATTTCTCTTGTTACTATAGCTTTGATTTCTTATCTTTTATTTATTGATTTAGTCCACTTTCTCTCATAGATTGCAAGTTACTTTTAGTTGTGTAGGGTTATGTAGATTTACTTATTTCTCTCTTCAATTACATGTACACCTTAGTGTAACTCAAACTCAAAGTTAAACCCTAAAAACCTTAGACTCTGCATTAGGAACCTAATGTGATAGACCTATCTCTAGTGCCTACATCTCTCCCCATGGATTTGACCATGTACTTGCCGCTCTCTATACTTCATCCCAAGCCGTGATCTTATGGATCTATTATTAAGAGTGTGCCATGATCAAGGTATTTCTTAGCCTAGTGTGTGTCAGGCGCATCAAATTTGTGCTAGTGTTTTTCAGGGAGAGTGGAACTCAACCTAGGTAGTTTGTTTTAATTTGACTTTTCCTGTTCTCATCACCATTCTATTATTTATTCTATATTGTTATTGAATTTGAGATTTCTAACTCATTTTGATTGTAGGACACATATGTGATAGTGCATGTTACAAGATGGAGAGATGCCTGATTCTAATGGAAGGACACCACCCCACAATGGAGATAACTAAAGACGTCCCCAAGACTACTTTCTTCCTGGTTCTTACATATCTCCCTTTGCAACAAGGATT
Source organism: Alisma plantago-aquatica (assembly GCA_963693085.1). Lineage (NCBI taxonomy): Eukaryota > Viridiplantae > Streptophyta > Magnoliopsida > Alismatales > Alismataceae > Alisma > Alisma plantago-aquatica. The sequence continues at coordinate 287,016,418 of OY856411.1, forward strand.
GAATCTATGCCGAGAAAAGACTTCTCGATCACATCAACACATAGACAAATGCTTCCAGTCTTCTATGGGTTGGATAACAAAAATATTTATAAGCACACTGATGCTTTTCTAGAGACTTGGTACACCTTTTGCACTCTAACCTCAACCTATGATAACATCTTTTAGACTATGTTTCCCTTCTCTCTAATAGAAAAAGCCAAGGTGTGGTATCCCTAAAACATGGAGATCATGAATTGAGGAGATATGAGGAATGCCTTCTTGAAGAAATTTAATTCTAGTTCTATATTGAAACAAATGGGGTGTGCTATAATGAATTTTAGCCAGATAGACCATGAGTAGTTTCATGATAGTTATAAGAGATTCCAAAGACAATGAGAGATTTGCTTCATGATGAATTACCACTATGTCGGCTTGCACCTTTTTATTCTTGATCATCTCAGTTAAGTTAGACCACAATAGATTCATCATGTAGAGGTATATTGATGGAAAATCTTCCTAAAGGTTTATGACACTTGTTTGAGAATTTGCTATAAAATGAAGGTATCTTTCTTCTTGTGCCATCAATGAGTATGATAGAAATATTGGCATGACACTGTCTTCCGCAACCCCTTCATCTACTGATTAGAAACAACGTGTGAAATGTGGGATATTTTTTGGGACCAACATGGGCCTCAAGCTCTATACAAAGGAGGTCATCCAGCATGGGACATTCGATAGAGTGTACTCCATAGAGGGAGAGCCCGCCTTTGAGAAGGTTAGATGACCTAAAATCTAAAACATGAGATAGATGAATTTTAAAAATGTGACAGTGAGTCCCTAGCTAGACAAATTCAGAACATATGAGTTGAGTCACCCAATGTGTGGTTCTTATAAATATGTACCCTATTTTTCTTGTGGAATGACCTAATCCTAGATAAAAGTTCTCATAAAAAATGTGTTTGAAAATCCTTTTGTGTGAGGGAGATGTCCTAAATCCCTAGAGGGAGTATATGATCTTTGATATCTATAATGAACCTTATACCCGGGTTAGTAGTTCCATGTGAAGGAAGCTAGTAGAAGTGCCCACCTTTGAGAGTTGTGTAAATGATTTTTATATGGGTAGAAATTTAGTGGTTAGAAATCTATTCTTTGGCTTAAAAAGGTGTTTCTTGAGTATCGTGATCATATGAAAATCATCCTTAGCAATAAGTGAGATGATTATGAAACTGTGACACCCTTCACCACACAAAGTGAGATTACTCAAAACAAAGCGAGGAATTATCACTAAAAATGATATTACCACAAAACATAGTAAATTTAAACCATTTGCAAAGTAATATCTCAAGCAGAAGTATTTCATAAACAAGCCTTCAACATAGGCCATTTGTATTCCATTTATATCAAAAGATGTTGCATGATATGTTTACAGGATAACAAGCCACTACTATTACATATTACAACCTATTTATATGTACATGCCATTACTATACACTCATGGATCAAAGCCAAAATCTATGCATCAATATACAAAACACAAAATCTCCCCAAAGACCTGAGAGTACAAGGATGACACATAGGACTTCTACTACAAAATTAAACAACATATCCAACCTCTAACAAATTACTACTCTTCTTGCTTCTTTACACCTGCACCACAACCTTGACCTTCTAGTCCACGTACACTAAAAAAGTTGTGGAACCCATGGGGTGAGACCAAATGTCCTAGCGAGAGATATAATTCATCCCCAACATGTATTATAGGCATAATAGAGATACTAGAATAGTTAAGTAAAGCAATAAATACTGATTAAGAAGTTTAAGTACTTGCAAATAAGTAGAAGAACAATTTATGCTTTTTAAAAGGAATATGAAGAACATGTGTAACTTTTATAAACTAAACAGTACATGAAATAAGATGGGGTCATCCAGTGTTTGTATTGACCCAAAGTAAATATAATACACATTTGTATTATCAATTTTATTATTATGCCCTAAGGAATTGAGGCATACCACTCAAATCCAAGTGACCACTACTAAGTCGAAATCAGTACCATACAAGATCAATGGAAGAGCTAGACTCCATGACCATCACCAACACTACTTGGTCAGTTCATGTCTGTAATGTAGTGACATAACAATCAAACTACTAAACAACAACTTCTAGTCAAAGCTATAGTCTTGTAGACAACAACTCATAGTCAAAGCTATGGTCATGTACAACAACTAGCCTGCCTTGGTACATGGCATACCACTAGAGAATAGGATCGCACATGGTCATTCTATAATAAATATTATACCACTATTTCCACACTTTTAGGATACAAGGAGTTATCTCTACTGGTACCATGCATATTCAACAATATACGCTCTGGGTTTCCCATAGGAGTTAGTTGTTTCACCGTCCAGCTAGATACTAACATTGTTTGGTATAGGGAAACTAATGATTAGGGTTTCACTTGATTGGAAATTCCAATTGGGAATCTTTTAATGCATCAATTAAGTTACAATGTATTAACCCTAAAAATATTCTACAAAATTAAGGTATGATACAACTTCAAAAGATAAAAAACGTATTAAGTGAGAACTTGTCTCATCATCACATCACAATGTAATATTAATCCCTCATTTACATCTCAAGAGGATTTCACCTCCGAATGTGCTCAAGGAACTTGCTAAGTCATTAGACCAATTCAAATAACTCATGTACTTTCAATATCACAGTATGCCTCAACAGTACTCATAATCTCCACCTTGTATTACATAGGGATCATCATAGCATACTCATAGCTACGACATTCATCTCACTTGCAAGTTAGTGTTACACAAGTAGGAGAGAGAAAATACAATCACATAAAAAATACTTTGAGTAGTACGAGCACATACATCATGCTATCACGAGATTAGGGTAAGGGTTCATATATGTCTGATTAGAGTATCATCACAACCCTCAACCACTAAACCTTAATTCCATCACCTCCCACATTGTTGGAGAGTACAAGGGTTAAGCATCACTGCTAATGATTAAGCTTTCATAACTACATTACCATGTGTAGACCATTCCACTATGTATTGAACATGTACTTACATATGTATAGGTGTCTCGACCATTCACAACATATGGTTCTCGATCACCTTCAACACATAGGTCTCGACTTCTAATAACACACATATGTCGCGACCGAGACAACATATGTGTCTTGACCCTTCACACAATAAGAGTGTCACGACCATGACACTTCCTCATGGTCACGGCCGAGACACATAAACATAGCCACAACCCTAGGTGTTACGACCATGACACCACCTATTCATGGCGTCGCAGCGCGATACAAGTGAACACTACAATGGGGCGTCGTGACCGTGACTACACCAAGGAGTGCCACGATCAGGACATTGCAACGTCGCGTCCTGACCAAAACCAAACCAAGTGTGTCGACCATCTACATTTAGTGTGTTGTGACCAAAACCAACTTCACCTTGACATCTTACAACCAAGGCACAACCTAACTATTGATTTGATTATCATAACTTATCATCTCTCCCATAACATTAGCCAATAGGTTAAATGGTCATGCAGCAATGCTGCATCGCGACCAGTGTAGCGACCAAACCCTAGGGTTAGGGTTGTCGCGGTCGAAACCACCACTTGTAAGGGTGTCGACCATGATGGAAGACCAAGGGTTTGTATCAAGCTATATGCCCAATAGCATAACAGATCCAAACTAGGTCGAGACAAGTGATCAAATAGAAATACCAAACGTCAACAGGGTGAACAACTCTCTATACCAAGATGTTCATCAACCCTAAAACATGATCATAGAAAGTCACTAATAAAGTTATGTATATAGAGAGAAAACCAAGATTTGTATGCATGCTATCATCTTCAAAACTTACATTTATGTATAGTAAATGAACCATATATCAAATATCACTATTCCATAAATGATGATCCAAAGGAACACACAAATCTTCAATTTACAACAAAATCGGGTACATACATTTAGGGTTTATAACAAGAATAATCCTTTCAATAATACTTACAAGATTAAACCCTAAACTTCATCATTACTACTAGCATAATGAACAACTTTTTAAGATCTAGAATAACAATGTAAGATCAGGTTTAAGATGCACATAATAGATATGGGAAAAGTTATATAACCCTCCTATTTTGGAGAGAATCAATCTTTCAAGATCTCAAGCTCCAAGATCTCCAACTAATATTCAAACTTCGACCAAGGGATCACCTCAAAAGAGAAGAAAACCATGGTCACAAAGGAGTTCAAGAAAGAGGGACAACTGTAACATACTCAATTCTAGGCATATAGGTTAACGATGCTTACATGTAGGCCCCTATTCTATGATGTAGATATTCAATCTGCCTTTTTCATCTTTTTCCCATTAACTAGGCCTTAATATCCATATTTCCATATTTTAGACTAGTCCAGACCTTATTGAGAACTTATAACCCTAGTTGACTCATTAGTATCCCATGGGCATGAAATATTATCATGCAATAACCCTATTTGTTATACTATGGGATATTGGTGTATATTAATAATAAATTATAGTCGTAATCATAAATGAATACCCTAGTAGGAGCCTAGGATCTTAGATTTCATATAATTGGAAATAACACAAAAGTATTCACCTTATTTGATCATTGTGGTAAGCCTAATACCCTAATTAAGTCATTAGTATATATTGGTGAAATACAAAAACAATTAATCTTAAAATGCAAATCTAAGTTCAAAATCATGTTCCTCATACCCAAATCAGGTACCCTACCAAGTTTGGGCTAAATCGGATATCAAATATACCCATAAAAGCAAGTTATATCAAAAGAAGTAAGTTAAGTTTGAATATATGATTTATCGCAATGTCACACCTTCTTTTCCTATGTGTCATGAATTTTCCTATTCTCTCGTTATTTTGATTGAATTACCCATGTTCTTTCTCGTGATCTGGTGTGTCTCCTAATCCACTTTGACTGGGTCTAACAAACACCCGATCATCTTCCTTCTCCTCTATCTTCGTGCTTCCACCGGTGAAGCCGGCCACGGTGGTCAACACTGTGAGCCATCGTTCTCTCTCCCCCAGATAAATCCATGTCTCCCCTTCATCTTCCCTTGTTCTCCCGCACCTCACCACCCCTCAAATATTGGTCCCCTGTGTTCGGAATCTCCGTCGTCATCCCTGATGGCGAGTTGGCACTGCCATGGATTGCCAAGGGTCGGCGGTGAAGCTACAAGTCTCCGGGCAAGTCATTGGTCTCAGGAATCTTCACCTCTAGCGATGCCATACCTTTCTCAAAAGTTCCCCACCATCAATTTAGATCTATTCATCTCCAACTACTGGAGGTCTGTAGCACCTACACGAGCAATCACAATTCCCTTCGTCGGCTGGTAAGCATCAAATGACTCCCATCTTTAGTTTTATGTCATCTTCCTCTTGTGGTTTTGTTATTTCACCCCAACAACAAATATCGCCATCATCTTCCTCCTAATCTACCGACGTCGAGTACCATGCGTCCCTCCTATTGCGGGAACCTCACCGAAACCATGCATGTATTGGTATTCCTTGATCTGAATTGCCGAGAGGTATTGGCATGTCTTCATAGTGTAGGTTTTGTTGTTTACCGTTTTCACTGGGTTCACATGACCAGACGTCCATTGGTTTTCTCGAGTTCATAGATCTGTCTGACTGTGACCTTGCATGCTTCATCTCCTTCCTGACAATATGAACCCAGTGTCAAACACTGGTTGCTTCCAAAATAGTCGCCGCCTTGTGATTTTGGTACCCGATAACCAGCAATTATAGGTTAACCTTGCACGAGCTGTCCATAACTATACCCAAATTTGTGATCTTCAGGGCCAGAAAACCCGTACGAACCTACTAGGATCACTCCCTGGAACGGCGGGAGTCAGATTTGCTTAGTGGGGTGACTGATGATTCCAAGGAATTGGAGTCCTGAAGAAACTGGTTTCTCGCAGGATGATAGAAACGAATTTGTGATTTTGTTTTCAGAATGTACCTGACACCTCGATATTGTCTCGTGCGAATGGGTAGTTTGGTCTTCCACTATTGTTTTTCTATACACGAGTCATGAGATTTTCATAGTTTGTGTAACTCTTATTTTAATAACCGCCATCCAATTCATGCAATTTTATCATTTCATATTTTCTTTCCTATTTTATCCAAAAATGTATTTAACTTGTAAAATTCATAAGTAATTATAGGTTTGTACAAATAATACATAAACTTTTATTCTGGAAATCATAAAAATGCGACTGATTTAATGGATTAGGTTTCACGATCTGATTTCCAACCTACAGTAGGGTCATTTTCTAAGCAAGGAATTTGATGCACATTATATTAATTAAATGCACATACATTGTGACTAGGTTGAGACAACCATGACCCTGTGCTTAGGAGGTGTTACTGGATATTTAGTTCTGAACATAAGGTATGTACATCCTCTATTTTATTTTGGGCATTATTTGACCGAACCTACATTTATTTAATGAGGCATCTCTTGAATCGTTATTCTACTTGGAAATCCATTTGCTTGGACATTTATATTTTCCTGCTCTCTGTTCATTATATCCATTTAGTTGTTGTGATACCTTGTTTATAATGGGTTCTTAGACCCCTCCTGCTTTGAATACCATTTATGAGAAACTGATTGTAATGCCAGTCTTGCTCTCTATTTTATGCATGCTACATGTTTGACTAGAATATCTAAAATAGTGGTACTTATATACAACCATACTTATAAAGGGCGTGCGTATTCTGCCCGGGGTGTGCGTTTCCACCCTTGTTTCTTTTAGGCCATTATCCTATGGTGTTATGGCCCTGTTTTAGGTATATTTAGTCTAAATGGTCATGCATGCAAATGTTTATTGTTTTAATATGAAATTGTGGATGATTGTTATGGAAAGACACTCTTTTATTATCATGCTTGTAATCTGAAATTTAAAATGCCTCATTTCTTTTGTTACTTTTCTCTTGAACATACGTAATTACAAATACCCCCCTTTTCTTGTGGGAACAAATCTTTTTGCACTTTTAACCTTATATAATGCCCAAAATGTTTTATGTATGTACATACTCAGCCTTTGCTGACCTCTATACTTGTTTCCTATGTTCTGGGTGATGTTCCCTTCCACCCAGGTTTAGGTACATTGGAAGACAAGTGTAACATCCCTGACCTGGGTTATGAGCTAACCCTAGGTGTTTTGCCTAAATATGTAATTAAATCTTTGTGATTAACTCTGAGCATGTAATTAAGCTTCTCAGAAATGTATATTTCAGTTTTTGCTCCTTTTTATATAAAGTTGTAGCACTGTTTTGTAATACAGGGACCTATGTGCAATTTACCCATTTAGAAGGGTTAACCTGCAATTTGCACATGATGAGGTGTTCCTCTGATGTTGAGACATCATGAGAAACATTTTGGTAAAGTTTGAGGGATTTCCCAAGCTTGAGCACCAAGGTGCAGCTGTGGAAGCAATCCCGGTACTTGAAACCCTAATTTGGGGTAAAATGCAATTTACCCAAATAATGGGAAGCAATTTGTAAAGAATGTTATCTAAAGTATCTTGTTAGACTCTTTCCATCATTTAGAGAAGAAATGATGAGGAATTCACCTCAATTGAGTTATCAAGTTAAGAAATAGGCTCTGTGATTGAATAATCAGGGTATATGTGCAATATCCCTTTAAGTATGAACTTTATTATTAGATTGTCCTTCCTTGCCTTCTTTTCTATAACTTAAGATAAGGTTTGTCCTTAGAATAAAGAGGAAGGGACGAGCAAGTAATGAAGGAAGGACTTAGTTGGAATTAAGGGAAACTTATGAGCTAATGTTGAAAATCCTACCCCAAGTATATAAGCCCTCCTTTCCTTAGTTGCAAGGGAACTTAACCTTCGTTCCCTTACTGTTTCATTTCACCAAAGACGACCAAGGACTGCCTTGGAGCTAAGGAGGACGAACAAGGGGTGCAAGGTAGGTTTAAACCCCTCTTCTTGCCTAATTCCATGGTTAAAATTCGAATTCAAGGTCATCTTCATGGCTAATTCTCGAAACCCTATCTTTCTAGCCGTCTCTTTTCATCCTTCCTTGGAGTTTTCACCTTGGCCAACCTGTGGGAACTCAAGGACGCCATTAGAGCTTGGAGCTTGAAAGCTTGGAGCTCAAGAAACAAGCTTTAGGCGGGTTTTATAACTCTAAACCTATGCTTTACTATGTTCATCTTTATATGCGAGTTAATGATAGCTCCTAGTATTTCCCTACTTTTCCCTGCTATTTTGCAAACAAACCCGTGGGATATCTGTACTGTTCTTGAGCTAGATGATGAAGGCGTGTTTTCCAAGAAAAACCCACCGCTTTTCTTTTCCCTAAACGGTCCTAACAGTTTGCTCTCACGACCTCAAGACCGTGAGAGAGCCTCGCGGTCTCGAGACCGTGAGAGGGCTCGCGGTCTCAAGACCGATTGGCCCTGTTGACCGAGCGTGGACCATATAAGAAACTTGTTCCTAATTATATAGGCTAAATACCCTCAAAATTTGGGAGACTAACTCCAAAGGAATCGGGAGATATGACCTTTTTAAGTCACAACTTTAAATGAATTAATTGCTGATGTTCAAACGGTCTGAAATTGCCTTTTTGGGCAAACGGTCTCAAGACCGTGAAAGGTCGTTGACTAAGCGTTGACCCCATGATATTACTGTTCAAAATTATGTTAATTAACAACTCACCAAGTTTGATGGTCTAATTCCAAACGGGCTAAGAGTTGAAGGGTGAATACTAGGGCTAACCCTAGATAAAATCAGTACTGAAATTATGGTGATCTAATTAGGGTTTTTAGGGTTGATTGACCTAAACGGTCTCAAGACCATGTGGGGTCCACCCACATGACCTCAAGACCGTGAGGACAATCACCCAAGACCATTTGAAGGTCTAGGGTTGAGTAATTTGACCAATTGAACACCAATTGCAAATAAGTTATCAATTTAATCAAAATTCTGATTTTGTGACCAATCAGGGTTCAACCTCTATCAATTCACCTTAGATTTTTATGAAATCTTGGGCAAACGATCTCAAGACCATGTGGGGTTCACCCACACGACCTCAAGACCGTTTGAGCCAAGTTTGGGCCCAATTGGAGCTCAATTGAAGGGTTCAACCTTGTGTTGATACACATTGTTGAGTGTTGATGGGTGAACATTGATAGACCTTAATTGAATCGATTTCAATCCTAATTGGTCAACAATTGAGGGTCAATTGAATGACCATTTGGTTAAGCATAACCTTAATTAACTCAATCCATAGGTGGTCAACAGTTATTGGACCTTTTGAAGGCTTCAACATCGGTTGACATCATCGTTTGATTTGTTGAACCTTTGTTGAAGGACCTTGCGGTTGAGACCATGAGAGGCTCACGACCTCAAGACCGTGAGGTGGCTCACGACCTCAAGACCGTGAGGGGGCTCACGACCTCAAGACCGTGAGGTGGCTCACGACCTCAAGACCGTGAGGTAGCTCACGACCTCAAGACCGTGAGGTAGCTCACGACCTCAAGACCGTGAGGTGGCTCACGACCTCAAGACCGTGAGGTAGCTCACGACCTCAAGACCGTGAGGTAGCTCACGACCTCAAGACCATGAGGTGGCTCACGACCTCAAGACCGTGAGGTGGCTCACGACCTCAAGACCGTGAGGTGGCTCACGACCTCATGATCGTGAGGGGGCTCACGATCTCAAGCCCATGAGGAGGCTCACGGTCTTGGAGCTAGAAAGGGGCTCATGGACTTGAAAGGTCAAAGTGAGCAATCGGTCAACACTTTCAACCGAATTCAATCATGTGATGGTTCAATGTTGCTCAAATCAAACACTAATGATAATCTAAGATAGTAAGGAGTTATTTGATTAAGGTTTTTGACTATGATGATGATCAATGGGGTGAATTACCAAGATACCCCTGAAGGGTCAATTGAGTTATACTTTACTCAATTCAAACCCTAATTACATGAGAATGATGTTTTTAGTTATAATGACTCTATCTAACCTGATCTAGTCTAATGTTATCATCAACCATTAGTATGATGAAAGAGAGAGTACTCTAGAGAGAGAAAGTACCCTAGAGAGAGAAAGTAACTCTAATCACTTAATGGTGATGTTTTTGGCTATGATAGCCTATGATGACTCAACCCAACCTGTTTTAGAGTGATGTTGATATCACCTAACCTTATGATGAGAGAGAAAGTACTTCTAGAGAGAGAAAGTACTTCTAGAGAGAGAAAGTACCTCTTTTAAATGGAAACTCAATTGAAGCATCCCCAATACACAGAAATGAGCATAATTAGGGTATGATCCACCTGTGTGAGATCATAGAAACCCTAATTATGATAAATGATGAACCTTTAACTAATCCAAGAGCATCAATGAAGGTGTTACTCATACATGATGATGTTATGAGTTTAATTCACCTGTAATGTGAATAAGTAAACCCTAATTCAAGGGTGATGACATGTAATATGAATAGTAAACCCTAATTCAAGGGTAATGGCATGCTTTTGAGCAATAAACTCTATTTGATTTAAATTAAAGATTTAACTCTTATGACAAGAGTAGGAAGTACATTCCTTATTGTTATATTACCTTTATCAGATGTATTAATCATGCAGGTTCTGATATGAAGGTAATTATATCCAGGTATGGATGTTGATGTTATATTCATTAAAGGCATGTTGTAGCCTTATGAATAAGTAATGTAATCTGATGCCTTGCTAGTGGCATCCTATGCTGATAATGGGCTATGAGAGCCATGAATACCATCAAGGTCATGCTTTAGAGATGACTTGTGATGAGGATAATGAGAAATGATGATTGATATGAGTTAGGCCTGTTACATTTAGTATTCTTCTTTTATAGCTGCTATGCTACTGTTATTGTTTGAAGAACAATGTATGCTGTTAAAGAATACTGAATGTACCTAACTAATCAAGTATAATGTAGAGCCCTGATCATAGATCCATCATTGTCAGAAATTAAGTGATGGTGAAACAGGTTTTCCATAGGAAACTCCTGGAGCACATACTTTTGAGTATGTGGGGTACATGGATGTGTAGAACCTTACATCCTAGTGTAGGAAAGTGATGTAGATGTGGAATCCATCCATCCTTCACTATAGTTCCATACCGTATCAGTGGTAGGTAAACATGAAACCTCCTGATGACGAAGAAAGCACAGATATCCGTATCAGTGGTAGGTAAATATGAAACCTCCTGATGACGAAGAAAGCACAGATATCCGTATCAGTGGTAGGTAAATATGTGTAACATCCCTGACCTGGGTTATGAGCTAACCCTAGGTGTTTTGCCTAAATATGTAATTAAATCTTTGTGATTAACTCTGAGCATGTAATTAAGCTTCTCAGAAATGTATATTTCAGTTTTTGCTCCTTTTTATATAAAGTTGTAGCACTGTTTTGTAATACAGGGACCTATGTGCAATTTACCCATTTAGAAGGGTTAACCTGCAATTTGCACATGATGAGGTGTTCCTCTGATGTTGAGACATCATGAGAAACATTTTGGTAAAGTTTGAGGGATTTCCCAAGCTTGAGCACCAAGGTGCAGCTGTGGAAGCAATCCCGGTACTTGAAACCCTAATTTGGGGTAAAATGCAATTTACCCAAATAATGGGAAGCAATTTGTAAAGAATGTTATCTAAAGTATCTTGTTAGACTCTTGCCATCATTTAGAGAAGAAATGATGAGGAATTCACCTCAATTGAGTTATCAAGTTAAGAAATAGGCTCTGTGATTGAATAATCAGGGTATATGTGCAATATCCCTTTAAGTATGAACTTTATTATTAGATTGTCCTTCCTTGCCTTCTTTTCTATAACTTAAGATAAGGTTTGTCCTTAGAATAAAGAGGAAGGGACGAGCAAGTAATGAAGGAAGGACTTAGTTGGAATTAAGGGAAACTTATGAGCTAATGTTGAAAATCCTACCCCAAGTATATAAGCCCTCCTTTCCTTAGTTGCAAGGGAACTTAACCTTCGTTCCCTTACTGTTTCATTTCACCAAAGACGACCAAGGACTGCCTTGGAGCTAAGGAGGACGAACAAGGGGTGCAAGCCGTCTCTTTTCATCCTTCCTTGGAGTTTTCACCTTGGCCAACCTGTGGGAACTCAAGGACGCCATTAGAGCTTGGAGCTTGAAAGCTTGGAGCTCAAGAAACAAGCTTTAGGCGGGTTTTATAACTCTAAACCTATGCTTTACTATGTTCATCTTTATATGCGAGTTAATGATAGCTCCTAGTATTTCCCTACTTTTCCCTGCTATTTTGCAAACAAACCCGTGGGATATCTGTACTGTTCTTGAGCTAGATGATGAAGGCGTGTTTTCCAAGAAAAACCCACCGCTTTTCTTTTCCCTAAACGGTCCTAACAGTTTGCTCTCACGACCTCAAGACCGTGAGAGAGCCTCGCGGTCTCGAGACCGTGAGAGGGCTCGCGGTCTCAAGACCGATTGGCCCTGTTGACCGAGCGTGGACCATATAAGAAACCTGTTCCTAATTATATAGGCTAAATACCCTCAAAATTTGGGAGACTAACTCCAAAGGAATCGGGAGATATGACCTTTTTAAGTCACAACTTTAAATGAATTAATTGCTGATTTTCAAACGGTCTGAAATTGCCTTTTTGGGCAAAAGGTCTCAAGACCGTGAAAGGTCGTTGACTAAGCGTTGACCCCATGAGATTACTGTTCAAAATTATGTTAGTTAACAACTCACCAAGTTTGATGGTCTAATTCCAAACGGGCTAAGAGTTGAAGGGCGAATACTAGGGCTAACCCTAGATAAAATCAGTACTGAAATTATGGTGACCTAATTAGGGTTTTTAGGGTTGATTGACCTAAACGGTCTCAAGACAATGTGGGGTCCACCCACATGACCTCAAGACCGTGAGGACAATCACCCAAGACCATTTGAAGGTCTAGGGTTGAGTAATTTGACCAATTGAACACCCAATTGCAAATAAGTTATCAAGTTAATCAAAATTCGGATTTTTTTGACCAATCATGGTTCAACCTTTATCAAATCACCTTAGATTTTGATGAGATCTTGGGAAAACGGTCTCAAGACCATGTGGGGTCCACCCACATGACCTCAAGACCGTTTGGGCCAAGTTTGGGCCCAATTGGAGCTCAATTGAAGGGTTCAACCTTGTGTTGATACACATTGTTGAGTGTTGATGGGTGAACATTGATAGACCTTAATTGAATCGATTTCAATCCTAATTGGTCAACAATTGAGGGTCAATTGAATGACCATTTGGTTAAGCATAACCTTAATTAACTCAATCCATAGGTGGTCAACAGTTATTGGACCTTTTGAAGGCTTCAACATCAGTTGACATCATCGTTTGATTTGTTGAACCTTTGTTGAAGGACCTTGTGGTTGAGACCATGAGAGGCTCACGACCTCAGGACCGTGAGGTGGCTCACGACCTCAGGACCGTGAGGTGGCTCACGACCTCAGGACCGTGAGGTGGCTCACGACCTCAGGACCGTGAGGTGGCTCACGACCTCAGGACCGTGAGGTGGCTCACGACCTCAGGATCGTGAGGTGGCTCACGACCTCAAGATCGTGAGGGGGCTCACGACCTCAAGACCGTGAGGTGACTCACGATCTCAAGCCCATGAGGAGGCTCACGGTCTTGGAGCTAGAAAGGGGCTCATGGACTTGAAGGGTCAAAGTGAGCAATCGGTCAACACTTTCAACCGATCTTGATTCAATTAATGATTAATGATTGGAATTAATCTATGTGACTCATGGTTGACCACATTCAATCATGTGATGGTTCAATGTTGCTCAAATCAAACACTAATGATAATCTAAGATAGTAAGGAGTTATTTGACTAAGGTTTTTGACTATGATGATGATCAATGGGGTGAATTACCAAGATACCCCTGAAGGGTCAATTGAGTTATACCTTGCTCAATTCAAACCCTAATTACATGAGAATGATGTTTTTAGTTATAATGACTCTATCTGACCTGATCTAGTCTAATGTTATCATCAACCATTAGTATGATGGAAGAGAGAGTACTCTAGCGAGAGAAAGTACCCTAGAGAGAGAAAGTAACTCTAATCACTTAATGGTGATGTTTTTGGCTATGATAGCCTATGATGATTCAACCCAACCTGTTTTAGAGTGATGTTGACATCACCTAACCTTATGATGAGAGAGAAAGTACTTCTAGAGAAAGAAAGTACTTCTAGAGAGAGAAAGTACCTCTTTTAAATGGAAACTCAATTGAAGCATCCCCAATACACAGAAATGAGCATAATTAGGGTATGATCCACCTGTGTGAGATCATAGAAACCCTAATTATGATAAATGATGAACCTTTAACTAATCCAAGAGCATCAATGAAGGTGTTACTCATACATGATGATGTTATGAGTTTAATTCACCTGTAATGTGAATAAGTAAACCCTAATTCAAGGGTAATGGCATGCTTTTGAGCAATAAACTCTATTTGATTTAAATTAAAGATTTAACTCTTATGACAAGAGTAGGAAGTACATTCCTTATTGTTATATTACCTTTATCAGATGTATTAATCATGCAGGTTCTGATATGAAGGTAATTATATCCAGGTATGGATGTTGATGTTATATTCATTGAAGGCATGTTGTAGCCTTATGAATAAGTAATGTAATCTGATGCCTTACTAGTGGCATCCTATACTGATAATGGGCTGTGAGAGCCATGAATACCATCAAGGTCATGCTTTAGAGATGACTTGTGATGAGGATAATGAGAAATGATGATTGATATGAGTTAGGCTTGTTACATTTAGTATTCTTCTTTTATAGCTGCTATGCTACTGTTATTGTTTGAAGAACAATGTATGCTGTTAAAGAATACTGAATGTACCTAACTAATCAAGTATAATGTAGAGCCCTGATCATAGATCCATCATTGTCAGAAATTAAGTGATGGTGAAACAGGTTTTCCTTAGGGAACTCCTGGAGCACATACTTTTGAGTATGTGGGGTACATGGATGTGTAGAACCTTACATCCTAGTGTAGGAAAGTGATGTAGATGTGGAATCCATCCATCCTTCACTATAGTTCCATACCGTATCAGTGGTAGGTAAACATGAAACCTCCTGATGACGAAGAAAGCACAGATATCCGTATCAGTGGTAGGTAAATATGAAACCTCCTGATGACGAAGAGAGTACAGAACGCCACTGTGACTCTAGAATAGCGAAGGACCAGTTTACCCTGGTGAGCTATAGTAGTAGAGACATGAGATGTCCTACAAGTGATCCTCTTACTGACTGAGGAAGGTGAAGGTCATAAGAATCCGGCTCTCTTAATGACCTATGTATGATACTGATGCGGCTTCTCAGCGATCAGTTGGAGTATGAGTGGTAAGCCTCATCTCCACAGGGCATAATGTTGTTTGTAAAACATAATCAACCATGTAGTATAACTTGTTAGAGATGACTCCAAGTTAGTTGATTGATGTTACATTGCAATAATGATTGATATTCTCCATATCTCTTAATTTGTAGAGATCTTGTTATATCTGCAACTGTTATAGAATGCTTTGAAGGCTTTACTGTTTAGAATAATCTTTGATGTTATAATAAAGCTTCTGGCGAAGAGTTATAACTCTCGCTGGGACAATTATGTATAATTGTCTCACCCCGTAGACTTCAACTTTTTAGGTGGACGTCGGAGACGAAGAAACCAGCCTACAGGTGATCAGTCTCAGCAGCAGCAGCACCAGGGGCAGTAGTAATCTCAGGTGGAGATTTGTCCTGCCATGTGGTGTAGTTAGAGTCAGTCCTATGTGTCCTCTGTACTCTCAGGTCTTGGAGTCTTGTGTTATGTGGTCTTGAGATTTTGTATCTTGATGTATATAATTACTCAAGAAGTAATTATCCTGAGATGTAAACAGTTACCTCTCTTTATGAAAGGAGTTTTTATGGATACAAGTTCTTATCTCGAAAAGTTTTAATTTTCCGTGATTTTTGTCTTCCGCTGATTACCGATTCGCTTCCGCTAAGTTTTAATCGTGTTTATGTCATGGTTTGGAGATCAGAGCCCACAATTAGTGGTATCAGAGCTCCAGGTTCAGTTGAGTCTACAGAGGCATAGGACTTAGTATGTCGAGTCTACCTTTAGTACTCCTTCCTTATCTAATAGAATCTTCTGCTCCTCAGGAGAAGAAGATACATAAGAATGTCAGAACATCGTGATGAGCACGTGGCAGAGAGTAGTGCTAGTGCACCTCGAGGCGGTGCAAGAGTTCCGAGAATAGAACAACCTGCACCTGAGTCGCCAAGAGAGCCACCCCAGTTCGACCCAGCTGACATGAGTGATCCAGCTGTACAGACGATGTTCGGGCAGTTCATGACTGCCATGACACATATAACCGATAGGATGCCCATTCCTGCACCTAGGGCACCTGTCCAGCCTGAAGTACAAGGTATTGGTAAGACATTCGAATGACTTCGTCGTGTCGGAGCTACCGAGTACTTCGGAACTGCCGACCCAGCAGATGCTGACTTATGGTTGACAGAGTTGGAGAAGGCTTTCAGGATTCTTATGATTCCGGAAGCTGAGAAGGTTAGACATGCTGTCTATCTTCTCAAAGGCAGTGCTGGTCACTGGTGGAACATGGAAGAGCAGAAGAGACCTGGAGTAGAGTTCTCATGGGAAGAGTTTCGTCGGGAATTTATCAATAGATATTTTCCAAAGACCTTCCTAGATGAGAAGATTTCTCAGTTTGAGAAACTAAGGCAGGGTATGATGAACATTAGCGAGTATGAAGCTAAGTTCATGGAGCTGTTGCGGTTTTGTCCGCACATGGCCGCTACGGATGAGGAAAGAATCAAAAGATTTAAAAAGGGTTTGAATTCCGATATGTCAACCCCTGTGTCTGCCTTAGAAAACAGAGAGAGATTCTCTACCTTCGTTGAGTCAGTCCGAAGGATAGAGAGATCTGTTGTTGAGAAAAGACAAACCCATAAAAGATATCCCCAGTTCCAGGGTTCTTCATCTAGGGATTCCAAGAAACCTAGATTCTCTGCACCTAACCCTCCACCACCCAGAACAAGTTTTCAAACTCAATGGACACCAAGTAGAGGTAGAGGACGGAGTCAACCGCTTCAAGGGACGCACAGTTCTGCATCAGTGTCAGTTACTGGACCACCCAGACCACAGCAACAGGAGAAGAGTTGCTATAACTGTGGTAAGGTGGGACACTTGATGAAGGATTGCCGTTCTAGACCTATCGGTGTGACACAACAACCTTCAAGACAGAATCAACAGGGATCTCAGAATAGACAACATCAAGGAGCAGCTCGAGGACGTGGACAAGCGTCTCAAGCTGGATCATCAGCACCACCTCAACACCAGGCGACTGCGAGGTTCTATGCTATGAACCCACCTGAGGCAGTTGTCAATCCACGGGTAGTGGCAGGTCAGATGAAACTTTTATATTCTGATATGTCTATATCCTGTAATATATCTGTTCTGATTGATCCAGGTGCTACACACTCTTTCATCACTCGTGAAGTGATTCGTAACTGCAATATGACTGTTAGTCATAGAGCAGATAGTTTGTTGTTAGAGACTCCGTTGAGTGGGTCTGCCGTTTTGCAGGAGGTATGTTCTCCCTGCATCCTTTTCTTTTCTGACCATCGCATTCAAGTGGACCTTATACCACTTGATATGCAGGGGTTTGATATAATCCTTGGGATGGATACCTTAGAAAGGTATAGAGTTGTCTTGGATTGTGAGTCCAAGTTGGCTGTGTTTGCTGATGAAAGCAACACATGGATCTTTCAAGGTGAAAGAAAGATTCTGCCCACCTGTCTTGTGTCAGCTATGGTTGCTGATAAGCTGTTGAGGCAAGGATGTTATGCATTCTTAGCCCATGTGGTAGACGTTACCAAGGAAAGTTCCAACCCTGCTGAAGTTCCCATAGTCAGGGAATTCGAGGATGTGTTTCCTGAAGAACTTCCTGGTATACCACCACCTCGGGAGATTGACTTTGAAATCAATCTGATTCCAGATACGAAACCCATAGCTCAAACTCCGTATAGAATGGCTCCTGCCGAGATGGCAGAACTCAAGAAACAGCTTCAAGAGTTACTTGAGAGAGGTTTTATCCGACCGAGTACTTCACCTTGGGGTGCTCCGGTCTTGTTTGTTAAAAAGAAAGATGGGTCAATGCGGTTATGCATCGACTATAGACAACTCAATAAAGTGACAATAAAGAATAAGTATCCTCTGCCGAGGATTGATGACCTCTTTGACCAGTTGCGTGGTGCAACAGTCTTTTCAAAGATAGACTTGAGGTCTGGATATCACCAACTCCGCATTAAGGATAGTGACATATCCAAGTCTGCCTTTAGGAGAAGATATGGTCACTATGAGTTCACGGTTATGTCGTTTGGACTAACCAATGCACCAGCTGCATTCATGGAACTCATGAATAGAGTTTTTCGACCTTTCCTTGATCAGTGTGTTGTCGTCTTCATAGATGACATACTGATTTATAGTAAAGATGCTCAGCAGCATGAGCAGCATCTTCGCCAAGCTCTGACCTTGCTAAGAGAACATAAGCTGTACGCTAAGTTTAGCAAGTGTGAGTTCTGGCTGCCGGAAGTATCTTTTCTTGGACATGTAATATCCGCCTCGGGAATTCGTGTTGACCCTACAAAGGTAGAATCTGTTCTACAATGGGAACAACCGAAAACACCGACGGAGATTCGGAGTTTCTTGGGGTTAGCTGGCTATTATCGAAGGTTCATAAAGAACTTTAGTTCTATAGCTTTACCTTTGACTAAGTTAGTCCTGGAAGAAGCCCATTCTTCCATGTATGCTATGCATCCAGGGAGCACCAAGATGTATCGGAATTTGAAGGATCTGTATTGGTGGCCTGGGATGAAGAAGGACGTTGCAGAGTTTGTTCTGAGGTGTCCTGTGTGTCAGCAAGTTAAAGCTGAACACCAGAAGCCTACAGGGACAATGCAACCTTTACCCATATCACAGTGGAAGTGGGACCATGTAACCATGGACTTTGTTGTTGGCCTACCCAGGACAAGCAAAGGACATGATTCCATTTGGGTAATTGTTGATAGGTTGACTAAGACAGCACATTTCTTACCTGTCAAAACAACCTATTCCGCTGAAAGGTTATCAGAGTTGTATGTTCAAGAGATAGTGCGTTTGCACGGAGTTCCTGTCACAATAGTTTCAGACAGAGGACCTCAGTTTACAAGTCGTTTTTGGGAACAGTTGCACAGTGCCTTAGGCACTAAGCTGAGGTTTAGTACGGCCTTTCATCCACAGACTGATGGACAGTCAGAAAGGACCATACAAACCTTAGAAGACCTGTTGCGAGCATGTGTTCTCCAGTTCACCGGAAGTTGGGATCTACACCTAAGCTTGATAGAGTTTGCCTATAACAATAGCTATCAGCATAGTATTGATATGGCACCTTATGAAGCCTTATATGGTAGACGTTGTAGATCACCCTTGTGTTGGTTTGAGCCTGGTGAGCACCAGTTGTTAGGCCCTGACCTGGTGCAGCAAACCACGGAAAAGATTAAAGTTATACAACATAAGATTAAGACTGCTCAGGATAGGCAGAAATCTTATGCTGATAAACGTCGTAGACCTTTAGAGTTCCTGGTTGGAGACAAGGTGTATCTTAAGGTCTCACCTTGGAAAGGGGTCCTTCGTTTTGGAAGGAAGGGGAAGTTAGCTCCTAGATATATGGGGCCTTATCCAATCATTGAACGGATTGGAAAGGTAGCATATAAACTAGAGCTGCCCCCAGAGTTACAAAGGTTACATCCTGTGTTTCACATTTCTATGTTGAAGAAATGTCACCCAGACACCGAGTCAGTTCTACAACCTATGGAAGTAGAATTGAATGATGACATATCCTATGAAGAGGGACCAGTGTCAATCCTTGATAAACGAATTAAAAAGTTAAAGAAGAAAGATATAAGTCTTGTGAAAGTCCTCTGGAATCATCGTGGTATTGAAGAAGCCACTTGGGAGTTAGAGGATGAGATGAGAAGGAAGTATCCTACCCTTTTCTCGTAATATGTTTTATCGATTTCGGGGACGAAATCCTTGTAAGGGGTGGATAATTTGTAACATCCCTGACCTGGGTTATGAGCTAACCCTAGGTGTTTTGCCTAAATATGTAATTAAATCTTTGTGATTAACTCTGAGCATGTAATTAAGCTTCTCAGAAATGTATATTTCAGTTTTTGCTCCTTTTTATATAAAGTTGTAGCACTGTTTTGTAATACAGGGACCTATGTGCAATTTACCCATTTAGAAGGGTTAACCTGCAATTTGCACATGATGAGGTGTTCCTCTGATGTTGAGACATCATGAGAAACATTTTGGTAAAGTTTGAGGGATTTCCCAAGCTTGAGCACCAAGGTGCAGCTGTGGAAGCAATCCCGGTACTTGAAACCCTAATTTGGGGTAAAATGCAATTTACCCAAATAATGGGAAGCAATTTGTAAAGAATGTTATCTAAAGTATCTTGTTAGACTCTTGCCATCATTTAGAGAAGAAATGATGAGGAATTCACCTCAATTGAGTTATCAAGTTAAGAAATAGGCTCTGTGATTGAATAATCAGGGTATATGTGCAATATCCCTTTAAGTATGAACTTTATTATTAGATTGTCCTTCCTTGCCTTCTTTTCTATAACTTAAGATAAGGTTTGTCCTTAGAATAAAGAGGAAGGGACGAGCAAGTAATGAAGGAAGGACTTAGTTGGAATTAAGGGAAACTTATGAGCTAATGTTGAAAATCCTACCCCAAGTATATAAGCCCTCCTTTCCTTAGTTGCAAGGGAACTTAACCTTCGTTCCCTTACTGTTTCATTTCACCAAAGACGACCAAGGACTGCCTTGGAGCTAAGGAGGACGAACAAGGGGTGCAAGCCGTCTCTTTTCATCCTTCCTTGGAGTTTTCACCTTGGCCAACCTGTGGGAACTCAAGGACGCCATTAGAGCTTGGAGCTTGAAAGCTTGGAGCTCAAGAAACAAGCTTTAGGCGGGTTTTATAACTCTAAACCTATGCTTTACTATGTTCATCTTTATATGCGAGTTAATGATAGCTCCTAGTATTTCCCTACTTTTCCCTGCTATTTTGCAAACAAACCCGTGGGATATCTGTACTGTTCTTGAGCTAGATGATGAAGGCGTGTTTTCCAAGAAAAACCCACCGCTTTTCTTTTCCCTAAACGGTCCTAACAGTTTGCTCTCACGACCTCAAGACCGTGAGAGAGCCTCGCGGTCTCGAGACCGTGAGAGGGCTCGCGGTCTCAAGACCGATTGGCCCTGTTGACCGAGCGTGGACCATATAAGAAACCTGTTTCTAATTATATAGGCTAAATACCCTCAAAATTTGGGAGACTAACTCCAAAGGAATCGGGAGATATGACCTTTTTAAGTCACAACTTTAAATGAATTAATTGCTGATTTTCAAACGGTCTGAAATTGCCTTTTTGGGCAAAAGGTCTCAAGACCGTGAAAGGTCGTTGACTAAGCGTTGACCCCATGAGATTACTGTTCAAAATTATGTTAGTTAACAACTCACCAAGTTTGATGGTCTAATTCCAAACGGGCTAAGAGTTGAAGGGCGAATACTAGGGCTAACCCTAGATAAAATCAGTACTGAAATTATGGTGACCTAATTAGGGTTTTTAGGGTTGATTGACCTAAACGGTCTCAAGACAATGTGGGGTCCACCCACATGACCTCAAAACCGTGAGGACAATCACCCAAGACCATTTGAAGGTCTAGGGTTGAGTAATTTGACCAATTGAACACCCAATTGCAAATAAGTTATCAAGTTAATCAAAATTCGGATTTTTTTGACCAATCATGGTTCAACCTTTATCAAATCACCTTAGATTTTGATGAGATCTTGGGCAAACGGTCTCAAGACCATGTGGGGTCCACCCACATGACCTCAAGACCGTTTGGGCCAAGTTTGGGCCCAATTGGAGCTCAATTGAAGGGTTCAACCTTGTGTTGATACACATTGTTGAGTGTTGATGGGTGAACATTGATAGACCTTAATTGAATCGATTTCAATCCTAATTGGTCAACAATTGAGGGTCAATTGAATGACCATTTGGTTAAGCATAACCTTAATTAACTCAATCCATAGGTGGTCAACAGTTATTGGACCTTTTGAAGGCTTCAACATCAGTTGACATCATCGTTTGATTTGTTGAACCTTTGTTGAAGGACCTTGTGGTTGAGACCATGAGAGGCTCACGACCTCAGGACCGTGAGGTGGCTCACGACCTCAGGACCGTGAGGTGGCTCACGACCTCAGGACCGTGAGGTGGCTCACGACCTCAGGACCGTGAGGTGGCTCACGACCTCAGGACCGTGAGGTGGCTCACGACCTCAAGATCGTGAGGTGGCTCACGACCTCAAGATCGTGAGGGGGCTCACGACCTCAAGACCGTGAGGTGACTCACGATCTCAAGCCCATGAGGAGGCTCACGGTCTTGGAGCTAGAAAGGGGCTCATGGACTTGAAGGGTCAAAGTGAGCAATCGGTCAACACTTTCAACCGATCTTGATTCAATTAATGATTAATGATTGGAATTAATCTATGTGACTCATGGTTGACCACATTCAATCATGTGATGGTTCAATGTTGCTCAAATCAAACACTAATGATAATCTAAGATAGTAAGGAGTTATTTGACTAAGGTTTTTGACTATGATGATGATCAATGGGGTGAATTACCAAGATACCCCTGAAGGGTCAATTGAGTTATACCTTGCTCAATTCAAACCCTAATTACATGAGAATGATGTTTTTAGTTATAATGACTCTATCTGACCTGATCTAGTCTAATGTTATCATCAACCATTAGTATGATGGAAGAGAGAGTACTCTAGCGAGAGAAAGTACCCTAGAGAGAGAAAGTAACTCTAATCACTTAATGGTGATGTTTTTGGCTATGATAGCCTATGATGATTCAACCCAACCTGTTTTAGAGTGATGTTGACATCACCTAACCTTATGATGAGAGAGAAAGTACTTCTAGAGAAAGAAAGTACTTCTAGAGAGAGAAAGTACCTCTTTTAAATGGAAACTCAATTGAAGCATCCCCAATACACAGAAATGAGCATAATTAGGGTATGATCCACCTGTGTGAGATCATAGAAACCCTAATTATGATAAATGATGAACCTTTAACTAATCCAAGAGCATCAATGAAGGTGTTACTCATACATGATGATGTTATGAGTTTAATTCACCTGTAATGTGAATAAGTAAACCCTAATTCAAGGGTAATGGCATGCTTTTGAGCAATAAACTCTATTTGATTTAAATTAAAGATTTAACTCTTATGACAAGAGTAGGAAGTACATTCCTTATTGTTATATTACCTTTATCAGATGTATTAATCATGCAGGTTCTGATATGAAGGTAATTATATCCAGGTATGGATGTTGATGTTATATTCATTGAAGGCATGTTGTAGCCTTATGAATAAGTAATGTAATCTGATGCCTTGCTAGTGGCATCCTATGCTGATAATGGGCTGTGAGAGCCATGAATACCATCAAGGTCATGCTTTAGAGATGACTTGTGATGAGGATAATGAGAAATGATGATTGATATGAGTTAGGCTTGTTACATTTAGTATTCTTCTTTTATAGCTGCTATGCTACTGTTATTGTTTGAAGAACAATGTATGCTGTTAAAGAATACTGAATGTACCTAACTAATCAAGTATAATGTAGAGCCCTGATCATAGATCCATCATTGTCAGAAATTAAGTGATGGTGAAACAGGTTTTCCTTAGGGAACTCCTGGAGCACATACTTTTGAGTATGTGGGGTACATGGATGTGTAGAACCTTACATCCTAGTGTAGGAAAGTGATGTAGATGTGGAATCCATCCATCCTTCACTATAGTTCCATACCGTATCAGTGGTAGGTAAACATGAAACCTCCTGATGACGAAGAAAGCACAGATATCCGTATCAGTGGTAGGTAAATATGAAACCTCCTGATGACGAAGAGAGTACAGAACGCCACTGTGACTCTAGAATAGCGAAGGACCAGTTTACCCTGGTGAGCTATAGTAGTAGAGACATGAGATGTCCTACAAGTGATCCTCTTACTGACTGAGGAAGGTGAAGGTCATAAGAATCCGGCTCTCTTAATGACCTATGTATGATACTGATGCGGCTTCTCAGCGATCAGTTGGAGTATGAGTGGTAAGCCTCATCTCCACAGGGCATAATGTTGTTTGTAAAACATAATCAACCATGTAGTATAACTTGTTAGAGATGACTCCAAGTTAGTTGATTGATGTTACATTGCAATAATGATTGATATTCTCCATATCTCTTAATTTGTAGAGATCTTGTTATATCTGCAACTGTTATAGAATGCTTTGAAGGCTTTGCTGTTTAGAATAATCTTTGATGTTATAATAAAGCTTCTGGCGAAGAGTTATAACTCTCGCTGGGACAATTATGTATAATTGTCTCACCCCGTAGACTTCAACTTTTTAGGTGGACGTCGGAGACGAAGAAACCAGCCTACAGGTGATCAGTCTCAGCAGCAGCAGCACCAGGGGCAGTAGTAATCTCAGGTGGAGATTTGTCCTGCCATGTGGTGTAGTTAGAGTCAGTCCTATGTGTCCTCTGTACTCTCAGGTCTTGGAGTCTTGTGTTATGTGGTCTTGAGATTTTGTATCTTGATGTATATAATTACTCAAGAAGTAATTATCCTGAGATGTAAACAGTTACCTCTCTTTATGAAAGGAGTTTTTATGGATACAAGTTCTTATCTCGAAAAGTTTTAATTTTCCGTGATTTTTGTCTTCCGCTGATTACCGATTCGCTTCCGCTAAGTTTTAATCGTGTTTATGTCATGGTTTGGAGATCAGAGCCCACAATATGAAACCTCCTGATGACGAAGAGAGTACAGAACGCCACTGTGACTCTAGAATAGCGAAGGACCAGTTTACCCTGGTGAGCTATAGTAGTAGAGACACAAGATGTCCTACAAGTGATCCTCTTACTGACTGAGGAAGATGAAGGTCATGAGAATCCGGCTCTCTTAATGACCTATGTATGATACTGATGCGGCTTCTCAGCGATCAGTTGGAGTATGAGTGGTAAGCCTCATCTCCACAGGGCATAATGTTGTTTGTAAAACATAATCAACCATGTAGTATAACTTGTTAGAGATGACTCCAAGTTAGTTGATTGATGTTACATTGCAATAATGTTGATATTCTCCATATCTCCTAATTTGTAGAGATATTGTTATATCTGCAACTGTTATAGAATGCTTTGAAGGCTTTACTGTTTAAAATAATCTTTGATGTTATAATAAAGCTTCTGGCGAAGAGTTATAACTCTCGCTGGGACAATTATGTATAATTGTCTCACCCCGTAGACTTCAACTTTTTAGGTGGACGTCGGAGACGAAGAAACCAGCCTACAAGTGATCAATCTCAGCAGCAGCACTAGGGGCAGCAGTAATCTCAGGTGGAGATTTGTCCTGCCATGTGGTGTAGTTAGAGTCAGTCCTATGTGTCCTCTGTACTCTCAGGTCTTGGAGTCTTGTGTTATGTGATCTTGAGATTTTGTATCTTGAATGTATATAATTACTCAAGAAGTAATTATCCTGAGATGTAAACAGTTACCTCTCTTTATGAAAGGAGTTTTTATGAATACAAGTTCTTACCTCGAAAAGTTTTAATTTTCCGTGATTTTTGTCTTCCGCTGATTACCGATTCGCTTCCGCTAAGTTTTAATCGTGTTTATGTCATGGTTTGGAGATCAGAGCCCACAACAAGAGCTCAAAAAGATCACTAACACGACATGAACTTAAGGATAGCTTGGAATGGCTGGGTTACCCTCTGCTACTGGCGTAGTTGTGCCTAGTTCAAGTTAAGTTTTTTGTAAAATCACCTATTATGGTGAGGAACAATTGTATAACTGAATCATGAAGTGACATTGTAATAGTTTTGTTTCCACTACTTTATTATTACATGGCTCTTGTATTATATCATTTTGAGTGGATCCCCTTTCGGGTCTCACTCTTTACAGACAACAGTCTTAGGCCAAACCAAGGAAAGAAAGGGGAACGAGATGAAATTATCCTCTCACTAGTTACCACCATGTCAAAACATAGTCTAAGGCCTCTATGAAGATGAGTTTCTCTCAAGAAGGCCACGATGGATAGTCCACCATCTACGGAAAAAGAGGAAGAAGAAGATGATGGGGATTTTAGAAAAAGAAAACATGATCAAGAGTAAAAGATCACTTACCAAAAGAGGAATCACCAAAAATCTCCACCAAGATGTTGATCTAGCACAAGATCTTCCCGAAGCAAGGTAGATCGGCCACAAGGGCTTCAAGATCTGACATATCTTGCTTCAGAAGCTCCAACGATGATCAAAAGGAAGAAGAAAGAGTATGGGGCAAAAAATGATAGCTTTCTTGTGAAGAGAAGGGGCTATATACCCAAAGGAGAAGGGAAGTAAAAGATTTTGAGGTGTCAACATAATAGATCGCCTAGGGATACATGCCCTTCAAAGAGATAATCATTCTTCCACTCACATTCATAAATGAGAAAGCTTATGTTTATCCAGAAAAATTGTAACGACCTCCAAGTTTGGGTACCATCTTGTCTCGACTGAGACACCTCCATCTACTTGTCTCGGTTGAGACACATCCTTATACATGTATAGGTCGAAACCCTAGGTCACATGTATACATGGTTGAAACACTTTGTCTTTGTCGAGACAACACTCATAAGGTATGTGTTGTGGTTGCTACCCTCACCACAAGTGGTGTAGGGTCACAAAACTCAACCCTATCATAATCACCATATCGACTATGCAAACCCTAGAAACCCTAGAATCACAATGAGATGTTTCATCACCAACCATGATTCAAACAAGGTGCCTTATTAAATCATATTATCACTCATGATGATAGAGTACAAGAAACATTATCAACATGTGACAATTTGCAAGATAGCCATCACTTATGGGTTAATTGCAATTTAGTCCAAAACAAGCACATATATTACAAGATAACTCAAACATCAATCAAATTGGACCAAAATGAAAATATAAGCCTATTACATGGTAATAAGACATCTCACAATATAAAAATTAAGGTTTAAGCATACTATTAAGCAAAGTAATAATTAAGCATAAATCTAGGTCAGGGGTCTTACAACCATAAACCCACAATAGGGATTTCTCCCATGAAATCCTACGTAAAAAGAGACAAATACTTCTTCCGCATCTCGTCCTCAAGATCCCATGTCACTTCTTCAATGCCACGATGATGCCACAAAACCTTGACTAACATAATGTCCTTTTTCTTCAACTTCTTGATCCTTCTATCTAGGACCAGAACATGACCTTACACATAACATATGTCATCATCTAGCTCCATCTCAATAGGTTGAAGAGTCAAATCTATATCAGAGTGACACTTCCTCAACATATAGGTATGGAACACACGATGTAACTTGTACATCTCAGGTGACAACTCTAGCTTGTAGGCCACCTTCCCAACATGTGCGACCACAGGATAAGGTCCTATATATCTGGGAGCTAACTTACCATTTTTCCCAAACCTTAGAACACCTTTCCAAGGAGAGAATTTGAGGTACACCATGTACCCCACTTGGAAAGGTCTACAAAGGTTATCATCATAAGACTTTTTTCTATCCTATGCTACCTTCAGCTGTTGCCGAATGACTTTGATCTTTTCTACTATTTGTTGTACTAGCTCAAGACCTAGAAGCTGATATTATCCTATATCATACCAACACAAGGAGATATGCAATGTCTCCCATACAATGCTTCATATGGTGCCATATCGATTCTCATGTTACAGCTATTATTGTAGGCAAACTCTATCAGACTAAGGTGTATATCCAAACTACCCAAAAATTGCAACACACATGCTCTCAAAAGATCCTCCAAGGTCTGTATTGTCCTTTCAGACTATCCATCTTTATGTGGATGGAATACAGTACTGAACCTCAACTGCATACCCATCACTGTATGTAGACATTCCTAAAAGAAACTAGTGAACTGAGTACCCCCTCTCTGACACTATAGTAGATTGGATACCATGTAAACGTACTATCTCATCGACATACACCTCTGCAAGCTTCTCAACCATATACGCCATCTTTACTGGAAAACGTGCAGTGACTTAGTTAACCTGTCCACTATTACCCAGATGGAATCGTGACCTTTGGCTATCAAGTCCAACCACACAGTCCATCATGATATGATCCCACTTCCACTATGATATAGGAAATGGTTGCAAAGTCCCTACATGTTTTTGATTCTCAGCTTTAACCTACTGACATATTGCATGCTTAGCCACAAACTCATCTACATCATGCTTTAAATATTGGCCACCGATATAGATCTTTTAGATTCGGATAGATCTTGGTGCTACCTGGATGCATAGCATAGATAGATGAGTGAGCCTCTTCTAGAACTAACTTCCTCAAATTATCTACATCTAGCACAACTATCCTACCATGATAACACACTATCCCATTATCAAATTCATGGAAGCCATTATGCTTCTCACTTCCAACTCTGCCTGAATCTGTTGTACTGTAGTATCATTTTTTTGCGCATATCTGATCTGATGATTCAATGTTGGTTTCACCTATAACTGTGCCAATGGACCTGCTATTATAGACACCTCTAACTGAACATTCATTTGTCGTAAGGAGACCATTATGTCTCTCTTATGACACACGATAGCACTCAACTGTGCCTTCTTAGTAGATGATGTTGAAGAAGACTTCCTACTTAAGGCATCTGCCACTACATTCACCTTACCTGGATGGTAATATATGGTACAATCATAATCCTTAATTAATTCCATCCAGTGTCATTGTCGCATGTTCAATTCCTATTTCAAGAAGATATAATACTAGTTCTTGTGGTCAGTGAAGATTTAACACTTCTCGCCATATAAGTAGTGTCTCCATATATTCAAAGCATGGACCACGAAAGCCAACTCTAGATCATGCATCAGGTAGTTCTCCTTACCTTTCTTAAGCATTGTGAAGTGAAAAAAATCACATTCTTATCCTACGTCCGCACACAACCTAGACCATTCTTGGATGCATCACAAAAGACAATGTAACCCTTTCCTACTCCGACAACACTAATACTGGTGCAATGGTCAACCTCTCCTTTAGAATCATAAAATATCGTTGACATTTATCATCCCAGACAAATAACACATCCTTTCTTATTAACTTTTTTAGGGATAACACCACCACACTAAAGTTCTTAATGAACCTCCTGTGATACCCTGACAAACCTAGAAAGATACAAACCTCCGTAGGTGTCTTTGGTTGATCCCATTCCAACACTGACTACACTTTGTTTGGGTCTACGCAGAATCATTTAGAAGATATTACATGCCCTAGATAGCCACTTCCTTTGACCAGAACTCACACTTACTAAACTTTGCATATAAGTGGTGCTACCTCAACAAAGTCAATGACTGACATAGATGTTGCTCATGTTGCTGACTATCTCTAGAGTAGATAAGGATATCATCTATAAATACTACCACAAACCGATCTAGATAGGGCATGAACACCCTATTTATCAGCTTAATAAACATTCTTGGTGCATTGGTTAGCCCAAACGGCATAACCACGAACTCATAATGACCATACCTTGTCCTAAAAGGTAACTTAGGTATGTCATTGTCCTTAATCCATAACTAGTAATAACCAGACCTTAGGTCTATCTTAGAGAAGACTATGGCACCTCATAACTTAGCAAACAAATCATCTATACGTAACGACTGATACTCATTCTTAATCGTCATATAATTTAACTATCAGTAATCAATATACAACCTCATTGATCCATCCTTCTTCTTTACAAATAGAACTTTAGCATCCCAAGGAGATGTGCTCGGTCTAATGAAATCTTTTTCAAGTAGTTCTTGTAACTATTTCTTTAATTCCTGCATCTGAGTTGGTGCCATCCTATATAGTGTATACGCTATATGTTGGGTAGTTGGAACTAGATTGATCTTGAAATCAATCACTCTGGGAGGAGGTACAACTGAAAAATTATTGGGAAACATATCCTCAAATTCCTGTACAACTGGAACTTTCTGAATATTAGGACTCTTTACCTTGGTATCCACCACATGTGCCAAAATGCTTCACAACCTTGTCTCATCAGTCTCTCTACTGTCATAGCTAAAACTAGGCATGTCGGAAGAATCTTCATATCACCTTGGAAGACCCACAAAACATTACTATCCACAACTGTTGCCACCTTGGCACTACATTCCAAGATCACCTGATACTTTTCTAAAGTATCCATCCCAAGGATCACATCGAATCTGTGCATATCAAGTGGTAAGAGTTCCACTTGAATGCTATGTCCTAATAAAGAAAGAATGATACACTTCCCATAGCTCTAAGGAATCAACTAAAGTAGTGTCTAGATGAAGAATATCTAGTCTATGACTAATAGGTAAGAAACAACTAGCTACCACTTTTCTAGTCATAAAGGAGTGAGTTACACCTAGGTCAAACAAAACATATACAAAACATGAAGAAGACAAATCTGAATGAAATAATTCCATCTGACCTTTCATAACCTAAGGGTTAACGACTCCTTTTGGCTGGCTCATTGCATGGAATCGAGCTGTCACCTGTTGTCACCTCTTCCTCCACCAACATGTTAAGAAGAACCATCTTGCTATGTCTGTTCACATCCGATGCCACTATATTATTGTCCATGTTGTGACCCTTACTGACTCTACCTTGACTGTTGAGTCACCTTTTCATCCTTCATAGGGTAGTACCACTTAGTATGCCCCACCTATCCACACTTGAAACATGTTATGTTCTCATACCACGGCCTAGACGGCCCTGTCATAGACAGTGACATTACACTTCCAGCCCCTGTAGGTGGAAAGATATGGCCTCTGCCACTGCTCTGTACACTGCGAGTGAGTTACTGACCTCTATTAAGACTGAGGTGTTGAGGACCTAGGCTTCTTAAAGCCTCTAGAAGTTTGTCCTTGGTACTGTATATGTCTCTTCTTGACATTTGTCTCATGCTTCTCTATCACATGCATCTCCACTCTTCTAAATGATTCTAAAAAAGTGGCAAATCTCTTTTTGTTCTCTAAAGATGACATTGGAGTAGTCAACTCAGTTCTCAAACCCTTCTCACAATGCTTAATCCTCTCCTTGTCTGTTGCAACCATATGCAGACAAAACCTTAGTGGCTCCATAAATTTAGCTTCATAAGCACTGAAGGATATGTATCCTTGTTAGATATTCTCAAACTGTACAATCTTCTCATTTAAATAAGTCTCCAGACGCAAGTTATCACAACACCTGACCTTTTCTCCTCCTCTATGGCCCACCAGTGGCCATCACTCGCTTTTAACAGATACACAACATGTTTCACCTTATCCTCTTTGGGAATGCTGAGGATTTTGAAGACCTTTTCCAGCTCAGACAGTCACATATTTGCATCAGTTGGATCAGATGTTCCCACATACTCCAATGCTCATATACGACACAGTCTTTCAAAAGTCTTCCTAGAACCTTGTGTTTTAGTATCGAGGATAGTTGCCCTAGGTTGAGTTACAAGAATCCTATCCTCCATGTGTGTCATTGTAGCTATAAACTATCCAAACATGGACTGGAATGATGGGTTGGCTACATCAATTGGGTTGACTTGAGGCATCTCATGCACAACATCTTCCCTTTCTTTCCTCCTGGCACCACCTTCTGGTGTATCAACACCGCTCTCAGGAACATGTTCTTCATCTTCTTCAGACATCTTTTCTTCTCTTTTTCTTCTCTATAAGCAGAAGTGACCATAAGATATACTGGAGTACACTAGAACATACTCAAACCTACTCCTATGTCCCTATAGACTCAGTAAACCTACAATTCTGATACCACCACATGTGGCCCCCTTCGCCACACAAATAAAGATTGCTCAAAACAAAGTGAGGAATTATCACTAATAATGATACTGTTACAAAACAAGGTAAATTTAAACCATCTGCAAAGTAATATCTCAAGCGTAAGTATTTCATAAATAAGCCTTAAACATAGTCCATATGTAATCCTTTTATATTAAAAAATGTTACATGATATGTTTGCAGGATAACAAGCCACTACTGTTACATATTAAAACCTATTTATATGTACATGCCATTATTATACACTCATGGCTCAAAGACAAAATCTATGCGTTGATATACAAAACAACAAAATATCCCGCAAAGACCTGAGAGTACAAGTATAACACATAGGACTTCTACTACAAACTTAAGCAGCATATCCAACCTCTAAAAAATTACTTCTCTTCTTGCTGCTCTGCACCTACACCACAACCTTGACCTCCTCATCCATGCCCACCTAAAAAATTGTGGAACCCAAAGGGTGAGACCAAATGTCCTAGCGAGATATATAACTCTTTGCCAATGTCTATTATAGGCATAATATAGATACTAGAGCGGTGAAGTAAAGAAGTAAATACTAATTAAGTAGTTTAAGTACTTTCAACTAAGTAGAAGAATAATTTATGATTTTTTAAAAGGAATATGAAAAACATTTATGATCCTTATAAATTAAATAGTACATTAAATAAGACATGGAGTCATCCAATGTGATTCATATTGACCCTAAGTAAATATACAACACGACTGCATTATCAATTTTATTATTATGCCCTGAGGATTTGAGGCGTACCACTCAAATCCAACTGACCACTACTAAGTCAAAATCAATACCATACAAGATAAATGGAAGAGCCAGACTCCATGATCATCACCAGCACTACTTGGCCAGTTCAAGTCTACAATGCAATGACATAATAGTCAAACTTCTAAGCAACAACTTATAGTCAAAGCTATAATCCTGTAGGTAGAAACTCATAGTCAAAGCTATGGTCCTGTACAACAACTAGCCTACCTTGGTACATGACACAACTATAGTTGAGGCTCATGCATGGCCATTCTATAATAAGAATTATACCACTATATCCACAATTTGAGGATACATGGAGTTATCTCCACTAGCACCCCACATATTCAACAATTTGCGCTCTGAATTTTCCGTAGGATTTACTCATTTCACTATCCAACTAGATACTAACATTGTAAGGATGGATCTATGGTATAGGGAAACTACATGATTAGGATTTCACTTGATTAGACATTCCAATTGGGTATCTTTTAGTGCATCAATCAAGTTACAACATATTAACCCAAAACAAATTCTACAAAATTAAGTAGGATAAAACTTTTTTTTTGGTCGGCGAAAAAACATGTTGCTATTAATAAGTCCAAAACTTTGGGTACAAGACTATGTGCCCCATACAACCAGGATAAAATCCAGAGAGACCAAGGTCCAACAAGTGGACCTCTAGACAAGAAAAGGAAGAAAAATGTACATGAAAGCCAGGAATCCTATACTAACCAACCTAATAACATCAGCCCTGTTAACAAGAAACCAGGGAAGCAACTATCAATAACACCACCTTCAAAATGTGAACCCTAGCCTCAGGAACCAGGCGTAGGCTACTAGATTATCTAGAAAAGCATACCCAAAACAAACATCCAGATCCTCCTTACTGATCCAGGCGCTTCCAAGCTGCAAAACTCCGAACAGAAGCCATCAATGGCAACGATAACATACCCATAATCATGGGCATGAGAACCTTTCTGTCATCCTTGTGCATTATACCCAAAACCTGAAAGAAAGGATTCAAGGAAGGCTTCATATCCATGCTCACGGATCAGCTCGCAGCATCTTCAGAACCTTTGAACAAGTGTAAGCCTCTGCGAAGCGAACCACGGATCCAAGGCTTGCAAGCCGCATGCTCCAGATCAAGCTGAAGCCGACAGACAGGAATCTGCCTCCAACGCCAGAGCGCACGTGTCGTGGAAGACGGAGTTGCTGTTTACGCAACAGCCTTACATTGAAACGCCAGAGGGATACCTCTGGCTGGACAAAACGTCGAGCACCTTGCGGGCAGCCCCAACGCATCAACAGGGTGCAGCAGGGAAACCCCCGCCGCCAACAGAACAGGTTCCTAGCTGGATGAAGCATCCAACATGGTACCCCTTGACGAGACAGAGGATTCCAAAGGACCCTGCATAACCCCAATCAACTATGAAGACTAGCGTCCAAGCTATAACAGGGATCGTCCATTTCTCCAGGACTTGGGAGAAGACCCAAGTCAACAGCAAGCAGGAGACGCATCCAAGCTTATCAGGAATCAGTAGAAATGAATCAATTATAGAGATCCAGATCAGCTGATCCACCGACAAGCCTGTAGTCCAGCACTTGCGGGCTACTGTTTGCACAGCAGCCAAATGTTGAACACCTGCAGGGTGCGCCTGTACACAGTAACTGTAGGCACCAAGGAGGAGGAAACGATGACGTTTTACCCCCTTTAACCCAAATATGTGCTATAACCTTCCAGTGGCCAGGGCCGACAGGAAGTAGAGGAGCTCGCACATCACCGGCGGCCTGAGGAAACCTCGACCAGTCACCGGGGAGCAGCAGAACTCGTCGCCAGTACTGGAGGTGCCACCACGAATGAAGAGCCGCCACTAGACCGGAAGCAGTGCCAACAGATGTCGTGGAGCCATCGCAGTGCTGGGCGAGGCCATGAACCAGTTCGGGGTGAGGAGGGTAGGATTCAGAGAAGGAAGTCGAGGGATTCCTTTCTACACCTACGACGACAGAGCAGCTGAGCATGAGACCAGAGCCAACAGGAGGAGGCTCCTCTCCATCCGTCCCTCTTAAACGGGGTGGAGTCGACGAGGTCGATGCTGCCGAGCGACCTGAGCTCTGGCTTCAACGTTGTGCATCCCACCTCCTCCTCACTTCAACCCGAGAACAGCCCCAAACGATGCCGACCAGAAGTTGCTTGAGACCCCTTTCTCCGGAGGTCGCTGCTTGAACACGAGATCGCACCGAGAACTTTTCGGGCAAGGGGGAGGAAGGCGTCAAGGGTGACGCTCCCTCCCCCCAGCGGCAGCTGCCGGGGACGATCTAGTGAGAAGATGTTTGTTCATTTTAAGTAGGATAAAACTTGAGAAGATATAAAACATATTAAGTGAGAACTTATCTCATAATCACATCACTATGGGATATTAATCCCTCAATTACATATCAATAGGATTTCACCTCAAACTATGCTCAAGGTACTTGCTAAGTGATTAGACCAATTCATATAACTCCTGCACTTTCAGTATCATAATATGCCTTAACATTACTCATAATCACCACCATGTATTACATAGGGATCATCATAGCATACTCATAGCTATGAAATTCATCTCACCAATCACAACATATGGGTCTCGACCACCTTCAACACATAGGTATCAACTTCTCATAACACACACATGTCACGCTGAGACAACATATGTGTCTGGACCTTTCACACAACAAGAGTGTCACGACCATGATACTTCCTCATGGTCACGACCGAGACACATCAACATAGCCAAAACCCTAGGTGTTACAACCATGACACCATCTATGTATGGCGTCACAATCACGACACAAGGGGACACCAAAATGGGGCATCACGACCATGACTCCACCAAGGATTGTCACAACTGGGACACAACAACGTCGCGTCGTAACTAAAACCAAACCAAGTGTGTTGACCATCTGCTCTTGGTCTGCTGAAACCAAAACCAAATTCACCTTGACCTATTACAACAAAAACACAACCTAACTGATGATTTTATTATCAGAACTTATCATTTCACCCATTACATTAACCAACAGGTTAAATAGTCACGCAATAATGCTACTTCAGGACCAGTGTAGTGACCAAACCCTAGGGTTAGGGTTGTTATGGTCGAAACCATCACTTGTAAGGGTGTTGATTGTGATGGAAGGCCAAGGGTTTTTCTCAAACTATATGCCCAACAACATAACAGATCAAAACCAGGTTGAGCCAAGAGATCAAATAGAAATACCAAACATCAACAGGGTGAACAACACACTATACCAAGGTGTTCATCAACCCTAAAACATGATCATGGCAAGTCACCAATAGAATTATGTATATAGAGAGAGAAAACCAAGATTTGTTTGCATGTTATCATCTTAAAAACCTACTATTATCTATAGTAAATGAAGCATATATCAGATATTATAGTTCCATAAATGATGATCCAAAGGAACACACAAATCTTCCATTTACAACAAAACTGGGTACATAGATTTAGGGTTTATAAAAAGAATAATCCTTTCAGTAATACTTACAAGATTAAACCCTGAACTTCATCTTTCCTAGTACCATAAAGAACAAGTTTTTAAGATCTAGAATTATAGTGTAAGATCAGGTTTAAGATGCACATAATAGATATGTAAAGGTTATATAACCCACCTATTTTGGAGAGAATCAATATTCCAAGATCTCAAGCTCCAAGATATCCAACTAAACTTCAAACTTCGACTAAGGGATCACCTCAAAAGAGAAGAAAAAATTGCCACAAAGGAGTTCAAGAAAGAGGGAAACTAATCTTAGGCCGAACCAAGGAAAGAAAGGGGAAAGAGATGAAATCATCCTCTCACTAGTTACCACCATGTCAAAACACAATCTAAGTCCTTTGTGAATAGGAGTTTCTCTCAAGAAGGCTACCATGGATAGTCCACTGTCTGCGGCTAAAGAGGAAGAATAAGATGATGAGGATTGCAGAAAAAGAAATTTTGATCAAGAGTAAAAGATCACTTACCAAAAGAGGAATCACCAAAAATCTCCACCAACATGTTGATCTAGCCCAATATCTTCCCCAAGCTAGGTAGATCAGCCACCAGGGCTTCCAGATCTGACCTCTCTTTCTTTAGAAGCTCCAAGGACTATCCAACGGAAGAAGAAAGAGTGTGGGGTGGAAAAAGATTGCTTGCTTGTGAAGAGAAGGGATTATATACCTGAAGGAGGAGGAAAGTAAAACATTTTGAGGTGTCAACATAATAGACCACCAAGGGACACATGCCCTTTAAAGAGATAGTCTTTCCTCCACTCACATTCATAAATCAAAAAGCTTATGTTTGTCCAGCAAAAGTGTAGTGACCTCCACGGTCAGCTACCATCTTGTCTCAGTCGAGAATCCTCCATCTACTTGTCTTGGTCGGACACATCCTTATACATATCTAGGTAGAAACCCTAGGTCACATATGTACATGGCAGAAACACTGGAGGACAAACTATCTTGACTATCCTCACCTCTAGGTTGTCTCAATCTTGATATGATATATATATATATATATATATATATATATATATATATATATATATATATATATGTGTGTGTGTGTGTGTGTGTGTGTGTGTGTGTGTGTATGTGTGTGTGTGTGTGTGAAATTTCATCTTGTTTGGGGCTTGCATGTGAGTAATATTGATGCTTGAACTACGGTTGAATGATTAAAGTTTTAAATTGATTTAGACCTAAGCTTAATTTTCCATATAACGTCACACAACCAACCCACTCTATAGATGAGTACCAATCTATTAGGTGTGACATGGATGGGATGTGTGACATCCTAGTGGCCTTTGGATAGATCCTACACCTCAAAGATCATCACCCACCTCCACTTTTGAAGGAGAAACTGGCAAAAATGAGACCAAAATTTGCAAAATACCTAACAAGTGGTTGGAGTATTGGGCACAAGGTTACAATTATATTTCAAGGTTTGAAGATGACACCCTCTTTAAATTAAAAGGTTTTGATGAGGTTGAAAAAATTGTAACTACATTCGATCAAAGACTTGGATAAATATCTTTGACACTTGATCTCCATAAGAAAGGGATACTTCCTTCCAAACTATGGTGAACCCCAGCACATGTAAGTGGACCAATGGGTGTTCTTCAAATCTCCCATGGTCCATTATTATTTCAAGTTGTGACCCATGTTGTAATGTCCCTGGATTCTGCCGTCTCGGGACTTAGAAGGCCAGAGAGGGAAAATTCGAAAATGTTAACTAATTGTATCAAAGTTCGATGCGGAAGCAAAATACACATACATGAACATAAAACCATAACATACACCGTGACATTCTCAACATTCAACATGTATATTTATACAACATGAATTATTACACAATGATTTACAATTACATATTGAATGAAGATTCTACAATCTATGCACATGTATGCTAACACGATCTTAGACAATAGGTACAACCTATACAACTTGCTCACATCCTATTCTTTTATCCCATGCTAGTTCTGAACCTAGAAAATACAAGAACAAAAACATCATCAAAAGTTGGTACGTGGAATTAAAGAGCTATACTATGCTGGCATATTGAAAATACTTGAAAAAGAAGAAAGAGAGAAAGAAACATTATTTAATGGTGGAAAACTAGGTAATTCCAAGTTATTAATCAAATTTCAAATGAATATGCATTACTATGGTGGACTTAGTACAAACATAAATTAATTGGGCCCTATCCCCGCGTACCTTGTACCATTAGGGATCTCCCTACGTACCTTGTACCATTAGGGAGGTGCTAGTCAACATTAATTCTTTCCCTCTCTAATAGGGAGATTAATGAGCACCACTAGTAAATACATTTCATTTTCTTATTCATTTATGTTCTTAAATGTTCAAGGTGGAAATTGTCAACACACATACATCTACATCCAATAATGTACTTCAAATACATGCAAGCAAGTACATATATTTAACATCCAGAAAAATCTAGTCATATAATTATATCCACGTGCCTAAGTTTAGATATTCCTCACATATCCATGATCATCTAGATAATATGGTCAACACCTGATTTAAAGAAATTAATGATCATTAATATATGTACATAATATTCTTGGTAATTTTAGATCCAAATTAGGGCTTAGGTCAAACCTAGGTTCAAACTGACCTAAACTTGTGTGTGGAATATCTAAACTCAGGTACGTGGATATAATTATATGACTAGATTTTGCTGGATGTTAAATATATGTACTTGCTTGCATGTATTTGAAGTACATTGTTTGATGTAGATGTATGTGTGTTGACAATTTCTGCCTTGAACATTTAAGAACATAAATGAATAAGAAAATGAAATGTAGTTACTAGTGGTGCTCATTAATCTCCGTATTAGAGAGGGAAAGAATTAATATTGACTAGCACCTCCCTAATGGTACAAGGTATGCAGGGAGATCCCTAATAGTACAAGGTACGCAAGGATAGGGGCCAATTAATTTATGTTTGTGCTAAGTCCACCATAGTAATGCATATTCATTTGAAATGTGATTAATAACTTGGGATTACCTAATTTTCTGCCATTAAATAATGTTTCTTTCTCTCTTTCTTCTTTTTCAAGTATTTTCAATATGCCAGCATAGTATAGCTCTTTAATTCCACGTACCAACTTTTGTTGATGTTTTTGTTTCTCATATTTTCTAGGTTCAGGGCTAGCATGGGATAAAATAATAGGATGTGAGCAAGTTGTATAGGTTGTACCTATTGTCTAAGATCCTGTTAGCATACATGTTCATAGATTGTAGAATCTTCATTCAATATGTAATTGTAAATCATTGTGTAATAATTCATGTTGTATAAATATATATGTTGAATGTTGAGAATGTCATGGTGTATATTATGGTTTTATGTTCATGTATGCATATGTCACTTACACATCGAACTTTGATACAATTAGTTAACATTTTCAGATTTTCCCTCTCTGGCCTTCTAAGTCCCGAGACGGCAGAATTCAAGGACGTTACAGTTGGTATCAGAGCCCTAAAATATGGGTTATCACATTCACCCCACCTTATATGGAATTTCGTCCTTGAAATTCAATTGAACTTATCATGATATCGCTAGGTTTATATAAATTAATCATCTACTCTAACTGTTACATATTCAATAAGGCTCTAGACATGTAATCTAGACTACTCTCTCTTTGTACATATATTAATGATGATTAATTTCTTTAAATCAAGTGCTGACCATATTATCTAGATGATCATGGATATGTGAGGAATATCTAAACTCAGGTACGTAGATATAATTATATGACTAGATTTTGCTGGATGTTAAATATATGTACTTGCTTGCATGTATTTGAAGTACATTATTGGATGTAGTTGTATGTGTGTTGACAATTTCTGCCTTGAACATTTAAGAACATAAATGAATAAGAAAATGAAATGTAGTTACTAGTGGT
Organism: Alisma plantago-aquatica; assembly: GCA_963693085.1. Classification (NCBI taxonomy): domain Eukaryota; kingdom Viridiplantae; phylum Streptophyta; class Magnoliopsida; order Alismatales; family Alismataceae; genus Alisma; species Alisma plantago-aquatica. Next base: position 287,056,731 of record OY856411.1, read on the forward strand.
GCTCATTAATCTCCCTATTAGAGAGGGAAATAATTAATGTTGACTAGCACCTCCCTAATGGTACATGGTACGTAGGGAGATCCCTAATGGTACAAGGTACGCGGGGATAGGGCCCAATTAATTTATGTTTGTGCTATGTCCACCATAGTAATGCATATTCATTTGAAATGTGATTAATAACTTGGGATTACCTGATTTTCCACCATTAAATAATATTTCTTTCTCTCTTTCTTCTTTTTCAAGTATTTTCGATATGCCATCATAGTATAGCTCTTTAATTCCACATACCAACTTTTGTTGATGTTTTTATTTCTCGTATTTTTTAGGTTCAGAGCTAGCATGGGATAAAAGAATAGGATGTGAGCAAGTTGTATAGGTTGTACCTATTGTCTAAGATCTTGTTAGCATACATGTTCATAGATTGTAGAATCTTCATTCAATATTTAATTGTAAATCATTGTGTAATAATTCATGATGTATATATACATGTTGAATGTTGAGAATGTCATGGTGTGTGTTATGGTTTTATGTTCATGTATGCGTATGTCGCTTCCACATCGAACTTTGATAGAATTAGTTAACGTTTTCAGATTTTCCCTCTCTGGCCTTCTATGTCCCGAGACGGTAGAATCTGGGGACATTACAGTTGGTATCAGAGCCCTAAAGTATGGGTTATCACACATGTATCAACATTAGGTCCTTCCTAACCCTCATACACCTACATCACTACAACTTCCCTATCAATACACCTTCCAGTACCAATACTTCCCTCCCCATCATCCCAACACCAAATACAACCTCGACCACCAAAACCTCAACAAGATCTCCCTCCTTCCCATGAGCAAGTGAATGCGATGAACATCTTGAGGAGTGGTAAAGTTATGAAGAAATCAAGGCTCTAAGTGAACAATGGCTATGTGAATCAAGGACAATTCCAAAAAAAGTTCTATAATGATATTGTGACACCATGAATTTTGTTGCACCACCTCTTGGAGATCATGTGGTACAAATGTCCCACCATCCACTCCATTTGGGACAAACCCTATTCATAATGTCCCTTTGTTATTTTCACTACTCCATAGTTTAAAACTGAAATATCTCATCCAAGTAGCTCATGTTCCACACCTCAAATTGATGAAGTTGATGCAAGCTAGGATAATGCTAGTAAGCCTCCATTCCCAAATGCATTGGATGATCCCTCATCATCCAAAAGGAGGTGAAAGTATAATGTTGACATCCTTGATATCTTTAGGCAAGTATAGGTTAGCATCCCATTACTTCATGCAAAGAAAAATCTAGCATATGACCAATTCTTAAAGGATGCATGCACTTTTAAATAAAATACAATGCGAAGGATTCCTAAGAAAATCAATTTTTTTGAGCAAGTGAGATCAATTCTAAAACACACTCTCCCATTGAAGACAAGGGTCCCTAAATACCCTCTTGTCCCTTGACACATTGATGGTCACCCCATTAAGGGGTCCTTCGCTTGATTTGGGGTCCATTTTGAATCTCATGCCATATAGTGTTTATCTTGAATTGGGATTGGGCAAGCTCAAGTCAGACAATGTACTATTCCTTTCATGACCAATCCGCTAAGGTTCCAAGGGTTGGGTGGATGATGTGCTACTGATGAATGGCACTAATGCAACGATGTTGTTCAAACAAACTGCATTGTTCTTGTTTGAAGCCAAAGGACAAGAAGATCCCAGTAATTTTTGGGAGACTCTTCTTGGAGAACTAGTATCGTATCCTCCTTGTATATCTTGAGCTTTATTCCTTTTCCTTATGGGTTTAGTCAAAACTTCGTCTCAACATTCCTAATCTAAAATATTGACAAACAAAACACTAGACAGTATATCTCTATAAATGTGTATGTGGGTTTAATCAAAAGTTTGCATATAATTATAACAACATATATATATTGTTGTAAGTCTCAGATAATTATAAGTAATGAACATCACAATTTTTGTATTTTGTATATTCTACCCTAGCTCATAGTTCTCACTTAGTGGACCAAGGTATTTTCATTGAGGAGATCATTGGATATATCTCTAGTTAAACAATGCATGTTTCCTCTGAGGACTCTTTCAAATTCTTAGCATTCCATCATCAAATTTCCAAATTTCACACTAATTTCCAATATCACTCTTAAATTCATTTTGAAAATTTTAGGGACTATCCCTCCCGAACACCCTTGTGAGAATCTGGTGATTAGGTTTGATAATTATTTAGATTTAATAATACAAAGAGAATGTAGCACATTTATAGAGTTTACATCAAACTATGCATTTGTATGAATGATTAAAACTCTAGAAAACTATGTGAAAATAGTGCATGGTTAAGGTGATATCGATAAATATCCCACATACCTTTTTTGATGCAAGGTTAATCTAAGAATATTCAATGAGCAAATCAATATGCAAGAGTAGCAATCATTGAAGTTTTATAAAATTTGTTTGTAAACCTTAGATACAGTTTTAGGTCAAAAATGGGTATCCAAAGTTCAAGGTTTAGGTAGACCTGAAATTGGGGTTAGATTCTAGGATTTTCATACATTAAGTCCCTTATTTTGGAATCCTTGTTTATTTTTGCATTCAACCGTAGTTTTCATCACCACACCATCATTGCTAACCAAGCAACAAGCTATTGAAAATTAGAAGTCATTAACCAAAGTAACATCTTGTTTTCAACAAAGTCTTTCATTATTAAAGAAATTCCCATGAGAAGAGTAACACTAAGGGGGTTTACGGTTATTGAAAAAGTCTTTGCTACAAATAGACCAAGCATTATCGTTCCATTGGTTCATTGTTATCAATATTGATATTTATTTTCATGATTTGGTCCAAGTAGTGAATCAAACAATTTTTAGCTCAAGGTGTAATCATGAAACAAACTTCATATTACCACATTCATTTAACAACATGGCATGATCTAGTGTTTCAAATAATAACAAAAGGTATTATTCTCAATTATATCCATATTTGTGTGTAGTAAATAAAACTACATGTAAGATCATAATCAAGATGTAGAAATCATTTTAAACAAGATTAGGATATCAATTAATTTCAAAAAAGCAATTGAGAGAGTTTTCCAGCTAATTAGTGATATGTAATTAGGATTGGCTTCTGCAAATAATTTAATTAGATTATTGATGTTTTGTATCAATTTAACGTATTTGTTTACAATTTTTGTATTTAGGGGTCATTTCTTATGATTTTTGTAAGATTAGGATATTAAAACAAACTATTGACCAAGAGGGGGTACTTTTGTTTGCATTAATCTTTAGTTGTTGATCTCAGACATTAACTGATCACAGATTGAGAGGTCGAGATATTGTCTCCGCTGAGAGGGGTTGGACGAATGAGGTCATTAGATTAGGTTTTAGGTCAGCTTGACCATGATGGAGAGATTGGGGGCTCCTAGACAAGGGGAGCTCATAAGAGCACTGCAGAAGGGTTCACTGGTGCCAAATGCCACTGAAGTAGGGGTCCCTATGAAAGGCCAAAAGGGGCAGGTTCTGATCATTAGGGCTCTGTGGGTTCGACTGTGGTCTTGATTTATGCCAAGGTGATGGGGTTTGTAAAAATACCCTATGGCGGAGGTGACATGGAAGAAGGAGAAGATAGCAAGGGAAGTTGGGGGATTTAGGGCTTTGCGGCTGCCAAGAATGGTGAGGTTGAGTCTGGGCAAGTTTGTGTAGCCTATGAGGTCATTTTTATACTAACGTGGGATAGGTTTAGGTTTCCTGTGAGTTAATGTTCTTCTAGGGGAGAGGAAAAGCTGGTGGGGTGCCTTTTCTTAGTGCCCAAGGCTCCATGAGTAACAAATCCTCCCCTTTCCAAGGTTAGATTAGAGAGAAGGAGTGGAAAAAAAAGAAAGGGAGGAGATAAAGGAAGTGGAGGTGTGGAGAGAGAGAGAAAGAGTGAGTTTCTAAACATGTCTCCCCGGAAAATATCAGAATGAAGAAGATGAACCAGCCACCGCTGGATCGATATCAAGTGGCTAGGGAAAAGGGGATAGGTGTCTGATGCATTGAGGGATGTTCCCTAAAGTTTCACAACATTTAATCTATCAATCAAATTTTTGACATGCCAAAGTGATTTTTAAACATAATTAAATGTTTTAAACTTCAAAAAATTTCATTGGCTACTAGGAAGCCTAATCACTTTGAAGTTTGGGGCCTTTAAAATTGTTCTCTCTCTCTCTCTATCTCCTTACTGGATTAAAAGGTTTGCAACAATATAAACCTAGTAAGAGTCTTTTATTACCCTTTAAGTTATCCTTTATATATTCAAGACAATGGTTTTAGTACTACAAATGACATCATATTGTCTTCAAAATTCGATTATAGACTCTCAAGAAAATAATATAACCTAAAGAGTCACATATATTTGATATTTACACCATTTAACAAATAATTCTTGATATATTGTCCAAATTAAAACTACTACCCACATTATTTATTAGAAAGATTATTCTTAATAACAATTTTCAATTACAACTTGTACGAAAGAGAGGAAGATTCCATGTCCTCGTAATTTAGGTAGAAGTATTCCAACATAGAGGTTGTTTGCCTTTTTCTTCCACCATGGAAGTAGCCCACAAAAATGATCACCTTTGAGCCACAAGAAAGTCGTCATCTCTTCAAGAGAAGATGGCAAGGAGAGCCACTATGCCATCATGTTTCCGCTGGGTTGAGCCTTGTGGTGGGACTACATTACTCGCAAAACAGATCAGGAAGTTGGGTTCTCAATGAGAACACAAGAGAGTGGGGAAGCCGGAAGCGTGACTGGGTTGGCAGACTGCTAAAGATTAAAGACGATGCATATGTAGTTGTTGATGAAGATGATAATCGCTGTCTGAAGTACCACCATCTAAAAATGATTGTGGTTTTATTTCCATCAATTATTGAACAACATTTATTGCTCGTCTTAAACATGCGGAATTCTTATAAATTCCGTACTTTTTGTCTGATCTATAGGTTCGGTGGGTTGCTTTTTTCCGTGTTCGCATGGACATATGCTTAATTTGCTTGTCTCGATTGATCTACGCATGGTCCGAAACTCCGAATGGTTTGATGTTTAAATTACTGTTGCTCTTTATCTTTTCTTTTGATACGTAAAATGGTGTCATTGATGCAATCCGACGGTAGACCCGCCAACTTCAACTCTCTTTCACCGTAGAGATCTCATAATTGATGAGTCGTTCACTGATCATTGGTGTATTTGTCATTAGGATCTTTTTTATTTTACCGATCTTCCTTCAGGATGAAAGTTCACCTCATTGTTACATCTTTTCTATAGCAATGAAATGCTATCATTCAAAATAAAAATCCATCCAGCAACGCGATCTTATCACATCCTCATGCCTTTTGTTGTTGAACGGCTCCCAGCCCCTCATAGCTGCTGGCGGTACTTCCCAGTTTTCTATATAATTGAATATGACACAATCGTTTATGAAGATAAATTTGATCAAGACAGCAGCAGATCGAAGTCAAAAGGGCTCCCTTCTCCTTCTATAAGATTCTTTTCATATTCATGTCATTCAAATCAAAACCAAGCCGCTATCGTTGTTCACTGTAAATTAATTCAGGGGTTTAGTCTATCTATTCCAAAAGGAAAACGGTTTACAACAACGTACAAAACAGGTCGTTATTATGTATCTTCTATCACGCTTGGCAGTTCAATATGGATGCCCCCTAAAAGTCCAACCTTCCTTTTAGCCTTATCATAAATCCGGTCGTTAAATTCACTACGTTGCATGCAAACATCAATCACAAGAGAAGACAAAACTAGTTAATGATCATTTGACGTCAAATTCCCTGCTTCTGTTCTCTAGATACCCGATGGACGTGGAAGGGTGACATTGATTGATATATATGTGTGTTTTCCAGCTAATTGCCAACTGGTTGGTTGCAAAATGAAAAATTCTAGCACACGGGTTCCTCACACATGAGGTTTTCGTGCATAGGACGACAAGGAATTTTTTTTTCTCTTCTTCTAATGATATCCCGCCCGGACGTGTCGAACTCGATGTAGTATTTGGTAGGATGTACAGTCCAATTTTAATCCGGCGCCCGTGGACCAGACCAGACCCGCTTTTCGGTCCATTCCGATTTTCACTAGACATAAATTTCAGTCTGATTTACAGTCCTCCGTCTCTCATGAATCCCGTCTTGGGTTCGGCGATTTCAATAAGGTAAAAACCAATTTGAACCTTTCTTTTTGATAAAAGGTTCATGCTTAATAATGAAAATAAATGCTTGCAAAGCGAGGTGTATGCAAGCATGGTACAAAAAGGAGTTCCATCATGGGCATACAAACACGGGTGTCGGCACACATTCGGGTGTTATGCAAGATGAAAGCAGAAGGAAAACTGAAAATAAAGGTGTTTGTGGGGAGGCACCCCTTAACAATATGCCTCAACAACATGATGAAGTAAACAAATTCAAAAGGACACTAGGAAAGTAGTATTCTTATCATTGTGATAGTATAACAGAATCAGAATTCTGTATCATCTGCTATGATGTCTTCCGATGAGTAACACCCGCCATCATGGTGGTCTCCAAACAATTGACTTGGTCATCTTCAGCTCCTAACACCTGTGTTGATGTGGAAGTCAGTCTTGCAAAGCAATTTATGTATAAGGGATGTTCAATATCACTTAGAAATAGGTGGGTAGGTCGGGAGGTGTTGTTGAATTTTGTGTTATTTCTCTCTAGCCAAATATTCTAGAAGATGTTTATAATCAGGTTTTTGGGGGGACATCATGTATGTCATGGTAGTGGTGTAATACTAGTGATGTGATGTGGTAGGAGGAGGTTGTTGGTGATAGTATGTGGTGGGAAGAATTTATATAGGAAGTATTGCGTGGTAGGGCAACTGATGAAGAGATATTGTGTAGTCTTCAGCGGTATGACAGAGGTAACATATGGGCCCCAGAAAACCTCTACTGGTTATGAGATGGTCAGTGGATATTTTGTTGTTTGAGAGAAGCCAGTAGAAGATTTTAAACTTATGTGGCCATTTTTCCTTTCATATGCTTGTCATATCTGATATACGTTCTCTATAGGATAAGTGTGGGTATGCAACTTTGGGGGAATAAACATGTCCCCAGATCCAAGATATTCGACTACTGGTATTGAATTCCAGTTCATGGATGATGTCTAGCAGTGTACTTTCTTGTAAGTGATTTTTGAGACAAATTTTGAGAGAGTTTTACCTATTGTTGGTAAGCAGTTGAAGTGCTTTGGCTATATTGAGATTTTTCAGTAATGACAGGATAATGGAGGTGATTGTACCAATTTGAACCTAAAAGCCTGTAATTATTCATTTTACTTCAAGTAGATCTAGTATTGATAGATGAATGTAGGGTAGCGACTGTACTGTGGATCATAAATTTTACAACATGTATATTAGCCTTTTGGCCTGTCCACGATAATATAGATCATTTTAAAATATGAGTACCTATTTTTTATGTATAAGTAACACAGTCTTTGTTTGAAGTGGTAAACGAGAAATAAACATTCACATTTTGCCATACTATAATGACCTCACTTCCCGGAAATCCCAATTAAGGAATATCAAGAAGTTAGAGCCGTTATCTTAAAATATGATCAATGGTTTTACAAATAATAAAAAATAATTAATAAATTCTATCAAGGACTAAGCTTAAAGCAGGATAAAAATTTATTTTTCACGTACCTTTCAAAAATAGGGATCTAGAACTTCTACCCACTGTAGAGTTTTATCTAACTAAATCCTCCTTTACTAGATTATCTTTATCTTCACAAATGTCACTTTACTGTTTGTCACTTTCAGATATTCCTAAAATGTCGACAAACAAAATGTCAGTCAATATAAATGAATATACCGGTATGTGGGGGAACCAAAATCTTGTATCTATTTGTAACAACATAATGCAACCAAATTATTATTTAACAGATCAAACTTCACATTTTAAACATAACTACTCAATCCTTACATATCCTTGCCTTTATGATGTCCCTATAGTGGACATGGATACTACCTCTCTCATATGGTAGATCTAAAATAACCCCTATGATCCTACCTTACAGGTAGATCACGACCTAGGGTTGTGTAGTCGTATGGTCCTACCCAATGGTAGACCAACACATCGACTCATAATAACTTGATGATCCTACCCAAAGGGTAGACCATGTACTAGGTCATCCATCTCATCATCATCAAAGCTACAAAGGAGGACTTGGATCTAAGCTAGTCATGCACATATACTTATGGTGATAGTCATAGTCACTTTCTAGTTGCATGAAATAAAAGTCAACCAAGAAATTATTTCTAAGCAACCGATAAAACTTTAAAAATCACCGTTAATCTAGAGCGATTAGTCATAAGAATAACCACATACCTGATTATGAGTCAAATGAAGCAAGATATCCAAATCTAACTAGATGTCCAATCAAGTAAGGTAAGCAATCAAATCAAGCAACCCTTGATCCCGAAAATATGTACAACACCTAATTGTTACCATCTCATCCCAATCAATTCTTTATTGACTTGGGAAAACTTTTTAAGGTTGCTAACCCAAATTTGGGTTTCCTTAGGGTTCTTTAGATCTCTTTCTTAACTTTCCCTTTTTATGTCAACAAAACCCTAAAACAACAATCCTATGTTCAAAACTCTAATTGCTCAACTTATTCATGTTAAAGCCCCTTTTATTGTCAATTTGGCTTAGGATCATCCTAATATCATATTTTTTTGGTAACGAGGAACCCCTCTCGGGATTGTCCACTATTGGACCCCACCCATCCAAGAGTAAACCACGGGACCAACTGTGTCATTGGGGGACACCACGACATGCCCAATTAAATGCCATCGACTGTTGCACCACGACCGACACCAAGAGTCAAACCTGAGACCTTTCATTGAGGTATTATCGAGACGCACCACTTGAGATATCAACCATCCACCATTCCTAATATCATCTTATACAAAGGATCTCAAAATATAACTTATTAAATGCCATCAACACCTGGATTAGGGTTTCTAAGCCCATTAATACAATTTAGACATATGAAACCCTAAATTAGACAATTAAGCACATGGATCATCTCTTCTAGGATCAAAACATCATTTTTATTAACAACAGGTTAATATTCTCATAAAACATCCATATTACTTTTCCCAATCTCATTAATATCAAAATTAGGGTTTCTTACTCATGAAAGCATTATAGATAGTAACTTTAGGTACTTTTCGAACTATGAACAAATTCAGGCTTTAAATATATTTTTATTGGATTTCTTGCATTTTTTGATCAATTTTGATATATTATATGTCTTGATCCGATCATCCTACCAAAAACTATCAATTTTGTAAGATAAAGGTTCATTGGCCAATCAGGGATCACCAAATCAGTGTTTAATCATCTCGTGATTACTACTTAGTATTTTCCATGTGGCTGGAGCCGACCAATGGCTTGCAGCCACCCTAGAAGCACGCGCCATTGCACTCAACTAAGAAAAGTATGAAAAGGAAAAGATTATCCTTTACCTTCCAGTAGAGCGTCCGGGGCAGAGAAGTCTTTTCCCGACCCGTCGTCCCCATCCTCCGCCCGCTCCTGATTGCGAGCCATCGCCAGGCCCCGGTCAACCCTCACATTGACTCCTCATCCTAACGTCAGATTCGAGCATATGATTTCACGATCAGCTTTGGCCAGGTCCCCTGAAGTTGATCATTACTTCTCTTGTTGGTGAGGGTGGGTGCTTCGACACAGACCACATCGTCGTTGCTAGAACCACCAACCTGGATAGAGATCTCCCCCCCAGGTGTTGTTCTTTAACAAAAATGGGAGAATTTGACGGTTCCTTGAACTTGCCTAGATCGCCTCGTGCCTCCATACACATCGCCAAGAGGGGGCATAGCCCCTTTTATAGGTCTGGCTCGTAGTCCAGCAGCCATGGAGACCGACTCCATAGGGACATTGGGGAAACTCCCAATAACGCACAAAATTGAGATATCAAAGGATCGTTAGATCAGATATTCCTTCCCAAACTCAAAAATTATCCTTTTAAGACTCCTGGTGGATCAGGGAGAGCAAGATATAACTGATTCCTCCTACTAATGTTCCAGCTTTTCTAAAACAAGCTAGAACAAGGAATTCTAATATAAATGCAAATCGTGACATTCAAAGATATCCTCCTCACTTTGGGAAATATTACAAAAATCATATCTCCTAAATCACTTATCTGTATGATACCAAATTTTAGAGGAAAGTCCATAATGACTTAATCTACTTGTGTGACAAGTTTGGGACTGAAATTTGAAAGTATGAGAGACTTTTCTTCATATGCAAGTTATCACTTAAAAAGGCATATTTTATACATATTTATCTCTCTTACTTCTTTATTTGGATTCCTTTTACCATTAGAAACCATGTGGATTCAAAATCTCATCCATGATGATTCAATCATACATATTTCCACATATTTCTTATCTTTTCCTCATTATCTCAATTTTCCTTCTTAATAATGCATTATTTGATTTCTTCTTTTTCTATAAATCATATTGGACTCATTAACATATTATGATCCATGAAATCACATGCAAAAATAAAATGTTGCCAAGGAAATCCATTCAATACACATAAGTCATACATTTTCTATGATCATACATTTATTGGAGAAATTGCATTTCAAACTATAAAATCCCAAAAATTGGGGATGTAACACATACGTTTCCAGTTTGTTGTAAGATATTATGTAATGTACTTGAGGTGTTGTATCCTGAATGTTGAACAAACAAACAACAATAATGCATTGTGCAGCTATATGTTGCAAATAATTTGTTCAAAGAAAATGCATGTAGCGACATAATGGGAGGCAAAATGGGAGGTATTCTACTATTATGTGTGAATAACAACAAAAGGAAAAGGAAAGTACTTACTTCCCTCCTCTTTTTGTCATAATGCACACATAACAAAAAAAACCTCCCAGTTGACCTCTCATTCTGCCTTTCACTGGCAGATCTCTCTTTGTTCAATTAGCTTGTGTCATTACATACGTTTTGACAGTTGATATGAAATTGTCACCATACAAGAATTTAGGATAAATTGTTGTGAATATGAAGTTGTTCATACGAATGTAATAACATCATATTAGAAGCTAAGTTCTATGTCTTTTTTGAATTAACAAACTTCGACATAATAACAAAAAAGTTACTCACATTTGTTGTGATTATTATAAGCTTTGCAGTTTAATTCCGATATGGTTTGACCTTGATCAGGTCTTCGATTTTTCTATTTAGAATGAACCAGACCTTAGGTCTTATTTAGGCCAGTCCTTAGTCTTAGGTGTCAGTCTGATCTAGATTTATACTAATGTACAACCCTAATATGCGGAGCCATCTTCATATATACTTGGTTCACCACGGTATATATGCATCCATTTGAGACTATTGGTTGAACTGTTCCCCATTGCTTGTGCATGTGACAACGGTCTGCAAGAATAGAATTAGCCTACATGTCTTGCACCATGGCATTTTCTACGGGTGGATTTGATGGTTAAATTTAGGTTGTCCTCAAGACAATAGACAAACTGTGTCAAGTAGTCTGTCTTCTTCAGATAGTCATCCTACCAAATTCAAATCAAATTTTATTTGACTACTATGGTAAAATTTGATTAAATTTACACTAAAAATTATACTATATAATGTCTACCGTGACACATCTGTACTTATAGTATAATAGGTTGAACAGACAGCTAGTTTGAGTATGATACCAAAAGAATCAGGAGTTTTTCACTATTCTTGATCCACATTATCTTAAGATGTATATATAACGAGTCTATGCTTCATGTATGAAATTACAAATGTGACGGACAATTAGGTTTCTTATTATGGGTACAAATGAACGAAAATATGTACTAGGTGTCTCAACTACGTTCTCATTGGGAAAATAAAAGGCAATAGCATAAACCTTGTAGAATGGGAGTGGTGGAGGTGGCAAGAATGATGTCCCTTTGTACAGGGACCCCCAACTCAATTTCTCAGAAATACATTTTCCTGATCAACATAACACATTGAATTAGTGTAGCATTTGGGTAACTTGTAATCACAGGTCAGGATTCGAGAGTTTACCTTGTCAAAATGGGTCCATAAGCATCCCTACATGACTGCAATTCCCTTGTTAATATAATAACCTTGAATATCATAGACACACATTGGTTTAGTGACTTGAAATCTATTAAGAACCACATTATACATTGGGAAGATACTACCCGAGGAATATAAATGTTTACATTAGCAAGCAAAATTAGATGTTTTCATGCAAGGAAGAGACATATAGACATATCATTTTTGTCTTAATGAGGTAAAATAGAACACAGAAGCGGTAAGAAGATAAGGTTTATACATTAACCTTAAAATCTATCATAAATATGTGTGTTTGGCCTCCTTTTATAGTGGTCATGGCATTTTTATTGCAATCAATATAAGAATATTCCTAAGAGATAATATATTAGATGAAAAGGCTCTAAAGATTATGGAATGGAAATCAAACTAGAAACATGGTGGTGGGGTGACATAAATGCTAAAATCTCGATCAACAAGATGTATATAGGATGGAATGTTTATAGATGAAGTTGGATGAATTAAGGCTTCTTCTACGATGATGTTGTAATTAAAATGAAGAGCATTGTTATTTGTCATATTAATAATAGCTAGGGGTCGATCCTTAATACAATTGAGGATCAATAGGGCAATGGAAAATCCTAAGGGACATTTTTCATTCAGGATTTGCACATCCTTATCATCACCTCAAGAAAGGTTGCGTGTAGACAATATTTTTTAGGAAAAGCCATGTGAAGGACTAAACATCTCCACATTTTATATTAAGAATCTATGATAAGATCTTGCATCATTTTTTGATCATGCTCCTTCATTTTCTAGCTTAGTTTCTATGCCAAAGTTCATCAAGAAAGGCAAGGGTGATCTAGACAAGTGTTTGAGTAGAATCTAGGAGGGTGAGAAAGAGATGAAGTTCTATACAAATCTAGGACATAGATGACCATGATTGCTAAGGAACCATGTCTTACAATAATGGTAGGGGATAATCATATGAGTGTGAATAGTTTGTCTCTTGTTGATACCAACATATCCTAACATCTAGTGGAGTTGTCTTAGCCATGCTCCTATAGAGAACCATGAACCATAGTTGGCATAGTAGATACTACTGTTCTTCACAAGGAAGGGTTTATATAAGCAAAAGGCTCCAATGGTTCAATCATTTGAATGAAAATCTTTTGAGACCAAGGGAGAGAGGATAAGGAATCAAGATGGTTAGTCAAGTTACGTATGGTGAAACTAATCAAGTTATATCTATCTAGATTCATAACATAAGCATTGAGAGGAGGAACCAAAAAAGTGTGACATGTGAATGGGCATTGAGTTATAATTATAAATACTTAAAAAATTAGTTTTAAATCTTCATGTTAATGAACTAGATGCCAACAAGTTGGCATAAATTGCATATTTGGGTGTGAGGTAGTTCTCATGAAAGCAATGGGAAAATGTTGAAGGATAGGTTGGTAAATAAAGAGGTTCCATGTAATGACACCTCCTCTTGTTATCCCCATTAAAGTTGGACCATAAAGGAAAGGTCCATTGTCCAATGTCTCCGAGATCTAGATTTATAAATATAACTAATAACAATTGATAACTTCAAAAAAGGCATTGTTTATGTAATGGAAAATAAATCTCCTCATGGGAGTTAAAACATTATTGAATTTGGGAAATACAATTTATGGGATAGAAATCAAAGCTATCCAAATCCTCCTTATTTTCTCCACGAATATTGTTCTTTTCTTACAAGGTTATCTATGTTGAAGTCAGTATTCTTAACCTAAAATGATGACAAACAAAAATCCAGTTAGCACATAATATGCAAAGTATGTTGGTGCAACCACAATATATGCATGTAATTTGTAACAACATACATGGAAAACAAGTATCAAATATTTGCAATTTAATAATCTCATTTCTAATCTTATTTCAAACCATAATCAATCTCATTTTACTTTCTAACCACTATCATTCCATCATTGGCCTCCAAAATGTATGTCCCATCATTAGGCCGGTTGGTGTGTATGCCATCATTGGACACTTTGATCTCACTTCATATTAGAATTTTACAGCATCTTGGTGATTACTCTACTTATATCCCAGTAGTTGGTTTATCCCCACAATACCATCGTAAGATATTGATTATTGGGTTTTATTATTACTCCTTAGTGATATACATAGGTCCTTACAATTTCAAGGAATAAAAGCATTCATGACATTCATTATATTGATACAACATTCGAAAAAACTCAAGAATCTAAAAAGCACACTTAAAGATATTGTTCATAATTTAACCTGCATACCTTATATTGAAGGAAAGGTAATGGCCACATTCAGATGATCCAAGAAAATAAATTAATCTAAAAATCAATAGCTATCATATAAATGCTAAAAACTTATCAAAATTCCTTAACTAGGAATTTTAGGATTTGGATTGCTAATAAAGGTTTGGCTCCATGGATCCTAACTTTAGGGTTAGAAACATCAAATCATCCTATTGAACCTTAAATCCCTTAGTCACACATCCATTGTTCATATTAAGAGAAACCTATTTTAGTAGAAGAAATATCATTATATGTTTACATGGAGTGATACCTACTTTCAATATCATGTTAAGTTCATTATTATCATTATCTTATCAAGGTTATGGTTTTAATTAATAAGAAATCATATAAGAAATCATGATTCACATAAGTCTTAGTGCTATCTAAAGAAAATTGGATAGATATGACTTAGGGATTCAACAGATTATTCAAGATATCATAGTTACTAATTCATTAGATCTGGGTCAAAGAGTCATAATCATCATGATTATTTATTAATCATGGTCCAACCATAAAAAATGATATTTGAGGATATCAAGGAACTAGAACTAATTTTAGCATCTAAAAATTTATTTTCTAGGATCCTCATGCTTTAAATAAGTTTGATACACAATTTTGATATATTTAAACTTTCATAGAATTCTCTAGTGGTTTTGCAAGATTTGCCTTACTCTAATTAATCTCCACCAGCTAATCCTTGTTACGCAACTAGTATCATGACATGTATCTCAGGAGAGCCTTCCCCCACTTGGGATGTACGTGCATGTGTTCCCCTTCAATGAGGCCATGTTTCAATAACTTTTCTGATATTAGTCCTAGACATTGTGATGGCCCAATCGGGTGGGCTCTTGTCGAATTATACCTACCCCGCTCGACGTTGTAGTGCATGTGGTTAGTGGTGTTCACTATCATTGTGAGAGGAAGTTCAAGGGCCAAATCAAGGGTCTATAGACATCATCACTAGGACCTGAAGGTGCCTTCGACTTTGTAGAAGGCTTAGGTCATCCAACAACGATCTCTATGACCATGGCTCTCTCTAGAACCCTCATTGTCAAGATATGGTGTTCCAAGAAGTGGCTCTATGGTGTGATGAATTAGGGCATTTGAGACTAAAGAGTTGAAGGAACATAAGGGGAAATATAGAGAGAGGAGTAGAAAGTATTAGGAGGGTATTAAAAGGGGAATATTAGGTTTAATTCTAGGTTTTTCAAACCTCCCCTTTCTAGAGTGAGAGGGAGAAAAGACTAGGGTATCGTTCTTGGTGACCGAGCCAACACTTTCCTTCAAACCACCCTTGGTTGGGTCTACTTTGGTGATAGGAAAACACCAATGGAGTTTCTACATAGTGAGGATTATTGGACACAGAGAGAGAAGGAAGATTAGAGAGAGTGATTGTGATTGAATCTCTACCCTTCTGCTCAAAGGTAGAAGGCAAAGTGGGATAGGCAAATGTCCATCCAAAAAATCTAAACCCATCACTAAAAATAAAATGGTTGACTTAAGTTAATGCAAGGGGTATATCATGAACAAAGTCACATTGGTTGATTCAATCACCAATCCCTAAAAGGAGAAAGCTTAAATTTGACAAATCCATAACTTTTGAACCATAAGTCTGATGGTACAATATTTGGAACATGACCTATTATCGTTAAATCTCAGATTTGATTAAGAAACACCCCTTATGAAAAAATGCTAGTACAACTAAACCAATCATGTATGAATATACATATATGACCCACAATAGATCATTGGTTCATGTCACAAGGAAAGTATGAATGATTTGAAATTCTAGAATCTTCTTTATTTCTCTCTCATCTTACTTCCATAAAATGTAGCAACAAAGATAGTGAGTTTAATATGTTTCCCTTTCCCTCAAGTCACTTTTATATTAAAAATCAATTAAGAATATCTTTTTTTATAGGGTAAAATATCATTCATCTTCAAAAAAGGCGTACAAGGGGAGGCTCAAAATCTATATATACTATACAAAATTTTTACACAAGATCCCACATCTAGGCCACCTATGTAGTAAACCCTAAGAGTATAATTGGATTGGCTTTCACATGCCAAGCTAATCTATTTACAATCATATCAAAATTAGAAATCATGTCACAATCCTTCTCTCCATGAATCCTATTGTTCCTTTCTCTCCATATTTGGAAGATGAGACTCGTGAGGAAAAGCCCCACCAATGATCAATATTTGAGATTCCTTCTAGATTTCTCAGAAATCCACATAATAAAATTCTCAAGGTGTTCAGGTGATAAACCACCCCAACCACACTTAAGGGCCACCCTACTCTATAGGTATCTAAAAAAATCATAGCCAAAAAGTAAATGTTGATGTGTTTCCTCCTCCTTCAAGTACAAAAGGCAATATTTGTGGCAGTTGAGACTCCATCTATTAAGTCTATCCTGAGTGAGGAGTCTGTTCAATATTGCCCTATATGAACATAAGATCCACTTAGAAAATCGACTCTTGTGCCAGATGAAAGGGTCCCAAGGCACCTAGGTACTGAAATTTGGATGATCTAGGACTTTTTGGTGCTATTGAGTTGCCACTCAATAATATTAAATATGATCTCATAAATCAATAAAAATTCGAATTTAACTTTGAAGTATTGTAAAATTTCCAAAAAGGATCACAAGAGAAGATATTTACTCACATGGACCACTAATTTCCTAATGGAGTCCCAAAGGACTCAAGTGTAAATAAAAAACCCATATAATTTATCCAAAAAATTATATTTATTAGTACTTTCCAAATAAAACTTCTACATAAAAGGAGAGGGATTTCCAAGCCCTCACATCCTTCCCCCCTAATATTTTTCCCATAACATTCATCTCATGTAGAAAAAGGAGGTGCGGTGAGCCTTTATCATATCAACTTTTAATTCTCATTCGGTTTCATACAATGAACCTTTATTTTGGAGATCCTTCATCATTTAAACCAAGTTCCTCACAGGGGCCTCTTAGAAGATAAAACAACCTTGGAGCATATAAAGGATTGACATATAATATGTGGGCATGATCCTTCAGATGATGCCCTAAGCCAGACACCTAGAACTCATTAGGCATCTGGTCATATCGAGGTTGGTGGGGCAAGATGATGAACAATACGATAAACATATCCCAAGACTTCACCCAACTCTCGTTCTTGGGGTTCAACTCCCTTATTCCATGGAAAATGCATGGATAGGTCATTTTCTCAAAACACATAAAGTTTCATGTAGATGTGTAAGTCCATGTATTATGCATTATGGATTAGAATAAGATTTTTGTTAAGGCTAGGAACTTCCATTTCAATAAGAAATATACAAAGTGGATAGAAAATATTAGCATTACACATTCTAGATCTCATCTATTTCATATCATAATTTGTTAGGTCAAGCCAAAATTATCAAGTAACTTTTCTCCCAACAATGTGGCTAGCTAAAATGAGGCTTCTTTATCACCATCATTAGCTGAGAGGAACATAATCCTCCTTCAAAATATTATTTCCTCAAGGTTGACCTCACAAGCCACATATGATGAGATCTCAAGGATCGAGTCACTCAATCTTGGGTCTACTATAGTTCAGACACCCACTCATGACTATATATAACCCATCTCTTTTGGTACCACAATTAGATTGCTATATTAGGGACCACTAACCCGAGTATAAGGCTTTATCGACATACCTCCTCTAGGGCCGTGGGACTCTTCCCTCACCTAGATGTAAGGTTTGTTATGGTGCCTCCACTAGGGTCTTGGTATTCTTCCCTCACCCAAATGTAAGGTTCATCAGGAATAAGTATGATATCCTTTCTATCAAATCACATACATAGTGTTTAGGTCCCTTAAGGACATAAAGGTTTCAAACATCATCCTATCCATACATTAGGTGGTCTAACACTTGTATTTTAAGAGTTTCTTATATTAGGATTGTCATCATTTTCCAGGTTGTTAGCTGAGATTGGGATTTCTGGTCATGACCTCTAACCTCATATGCTTGATATTTCCACCTCAAGGTATATCTTCTCAAGATACCACTAATAATATACCTAACACTATCTAACTTCCATTATAGAGAGTTCATGTCTCATGTTGATCATTACATATCATTTATATCAATATATGCCTAAGTATACATGTATGGAATGGCCAAACCATAATACCATGGAGGATAAATCCTCAAGGTGATATTAAATAGGTTTCTCAATTATACATGGGTGTCCAACTCATCTAGGTTTTCCAACATGTACTGTTGGGGCTAAACTTGTTGGTAAGGTATGCCCAGAGAGCCAATCATGTGATGATTTACATGGAACATATCATAAAAGGATTTGATTAATACTCATAAAGGAAAGCTTCCAATTCATGTTGTTTCATTAAGTTATGAGATAATGAGGAAACATTATGAATGTCTAAAAAATGACAATACTGAATGACTTATGTCTTCAAGTAAGTGGCTTGGAGAATGAGATCATATGATGTTAAGAGTATGTACATTATTTTTATGTCCCTAGTTGGTTGTTACCGTGAAAGGTAAATAGACACCAATAACACATAAGAATAGAATGTGGGTTGGTTGATGACTGAATCTCATTATTCATGATATGGCAATATCAAACCAAACAAACAGATACATGTTACAGAATGGTGTATCAGACAACTTTGAGAATGACACATGGAAACCAACATTGGTTGTCATAGTCATCTCTCATAGTGAAGGTGGTGATTGTGATTCTTAGACCTGAAATCACTGTAGTCATCACATGTCATTGGGTATACTTTGACATCATCAAACATAATCCTAAAATATGGGATGTCATAAAGGTGATGATTGGGTAGCTTTGACACATTGGGACTCACTTTGACTGATAGAGATGAGATTTTCCCCTCCTACTGGAGTTTGATATCTTGGCTACTTGATAAGCGAGAATGAGAAATGTATGTGCATGCACACGTGAATCAATATATGATATTGAGGTCACATTATATCAGACAGTCTACTCTTAGTTCAAGAAACATGTGCTGAACATTGAAAGGATGACGATCCCATGCCTTGAGTTCACTCTGGATATAAGAGATGAAGGAATTATACAATCACTGCAAAACCTTACACATATTGTAGGTTGAAGTTGTTCTCCAAATTTCCATTCACTTGGGTAGTACTGGTGTGCAACTAGTCACAACTCTCTGCTTGTGATGTCATAAGTTAGTTATCGACACTCACTTCCAACGTGTTATGGAACCTATAGGGTCACACACAAAGGAACTCATCCAGAAGAGGAGTTTAATCTTGAATGAAGATTGGATCGATAACTAGAGTGCTTAGGTATTCAATTCACACAACAGTTCATCTGACTGCATTACCAACCGATCATCCCATAGGGTGAGATGACCATTTGGAGTGACAAACAATTGTATCAGGTGTTGAGATGGCCGTTTGGATTGTCAGGATAATTAGAAATTGAATTGGTTAAGTTCTACCCAAACTGAGGTGTGAACTGATTGGTTCATGCTGTGGAACTGATCGGCTCAACTCAGGTCACTAGAAGACTGTCTAGGTGAGCGAGACGACCATCTCACATGTGAGAGATTGCCCAGTTCGTTGAGAAATTTGATTGCATCAAGGATTAGTGTTGGCATCATGTCGTGCATTAATTGGATTCAAATTTGTTCGCTAAATTGGACATTATTATAATCCCTTTATTTTGATGATGACAAATATTTCTTTCTTATGGTTTTAACTTGGTATTTGAGTGTTTCAGGGACAAGCATATAAGGTGGTGGATAGCGAAGACTTGGAAGATAAATTTGCTAAAATTTCTTTATTTTCATGATTGTAATCAATGTAAAAATGTGTACAAGTTTATAATGTACAAGTACTTAGATATCACGTAAATCAAGCGTTTAGATCTTCCCTATCCACACAGAACACTTAGATAGGTCATCTTCTAAGTTAGCGTCACAATTGCACATTGATACACACACTCAGTAAATGAATACATTGAATCAGGGATATTCTCGGTCGATAAAAACTTTGACCGAGACACTCTCGATCGACAAAAACTTTGATCGAGACACTCTCGGTCGACAAACTCCTCGACTGAGAATAGACCCTCCTAGCCATTAGACTAAGTTAGAAAAGTAATTGGGAGTTGAGTTGAACGTTGCAATACACTTACTCCAGACTTACTCTCAGTCGACAAATTCCTTGATCGAGAGGCACTCGGCCGACAAACTTCTCGACCGAGAAGGTGTCTGTGTGCACTTTTTAGAATTAATTAACTAGCCGTTACAAATGCCATTAGTGGATATTTAATGGCTAGTTGAGTACTAAGAACCCCCTAGAAAGTGTCTATAACATCCTTAAGCACTATTAGGCCATTCCTATAAATAGGACATGCCTTAGGACATCTAAACTCACTTGAGTACACAACTTGCATATACAATTCACTTGAGATCACATTGTAGCAAGCCATTAGCAAAGCTTTCACTTGCAAAACTTTTCCACAAGCTGTGAATTTGTGTCCTATAGGCTGATATCTCCTATCCACTATACATTCACATCCATCCACTTTGGTTAGGAGATCAAACGCTTGATATAGGATTCAAGCCTTGTGCTACATTGGTAAAGTTGTATTTTCCTACTTCTTTCTTGTTCCTTTTTATAGTGTTTTGTTCTCCTTTGCTACTCCTAGGTTGGAGGCTGCGGAAAGGAGGTTGTTGGAGCTTCTTCGGTGGTGAAGGTAGCTCGGAGGACCTAGGATTATTTCAAGAAGGTTGTCTCAATGGGAAGCTACTTCAAGAGGAAGACTACTTCAAGGGGGATCTTGGAGTTACTTCAAGGAAGGCTGCTTCAAGGTTGGTGAGACTACTTCTAGATGAAGGCTATCCTAAGGGTGAAGGTATTTTTATCTTATGTAGCATCCTTGCGAGGTAATAAAATACAAGTGCTTTCAAAATCTCAATTGGAAACAATTGGGTAGTGGATTGACTCCCTTAGTATTTGCTAAGGGTGGAACCACTCTAAACACTATGTCTCCTTGTCCAAATTTCAATTGTGGTTGCTTGGTTGAATTAATTTTAAAATTATTATAAAACCCTATTCACCCCCCTCTAGTGTTTTTTCAATTGGTATCAGAGCAGGATTCAAGGAGTTCTAATCGAGTCTTGAAGAAAATGGGTGATGGGATACTAGACAACCTCAACTTGGAAGGAACACTCATAGCTCGACCTCCACCATTTGATGGAACCAACTACACCGATTGGAAGAGGAGGATGCAATTATACTTTCAAGGGATAAGCTGGGATCTATGGAGAATGGTCTCAAATGCCTATACTCTTCCTTAAAATGAGTATGCTACATGGGATGCTAATACGGTAAAGCTAGTCCAACTAAATGCAAAATATGTAAGTATCCTTTATTGTTCAATCTCCGTAGGTGAGTTTAATAGAATTTCAAATTGTGAAACTTCATATGAAATATGGCATAGACTCTCTATTACTTATGAAGGAACTGTTCAAGTAAAAAATTCTAAAATTGGTATGCTTAAACAAAAGTTTGAACAGTTTTGTATGGAACCATATGAGTCTATTAGTGAAATGTATGCAAAGTTTTCTTCTATTGTTAATGGGTGGAATGCATTAGGTAAAACCATTAGTGAAGAGGATCAAGTATCAAATATTCTTAGGTGCTTGCCTCCAAAGTACAAACCAAAGGTGACGACCATTGAAGAAGCCAATGATCTTACTACATTAAAGATGGAACAACTCATTGGCAACTTGGAGGCTCATGAAGCTACCCTTGAAGAAGAAGAAAGATTGGCGGCTGAACACAAGAAGGAGAAAAGAAAAGACATTGCATTCAAAGCATCAACCAAGAATAATCATGACACAAGTGAAGAAGACAGTGAAGAAGAAACACTCATTGTAAATGGTAAGCAGTATAGAAGTTTTAAAACTAACAAAATTCCTAGCGTTTCTTCCTCTAAGTGCTTTGAATGTGGCAAAAAGGGACACTTGAAAGGTGATTGTCCAAAACTTAAGAAGGGGAAGAAATCATCTCACAAGAAGAAAGAAAGAGCATATAAAGCTACATGGGATAATTCAAGTGATGATAGTGAAGATGGAAAAGAAGAAGTAGAATGTCTTATTGCTACAACAAATGAAGAAGAAGAAGAGGTAAGTCGTTTTTATTTATCTAAAGAAGAGTTAGTTGCTAGCATTGAGGAATTACATGATACATATATAGATTGTAAAAAGAAACTAAAAATAGTTACTAAAACTAATGAGGATTTGTATGCACAATTAGATGATCTTGCTTATGAAAAGGAAAGTATTATTTCTGAAAATTCTTCCTTGAAATCATCTTTTAATGATTGCAATACAAAATTGCTTACTATTGAGACAAATCATAATTTTCTTTGTCAAGAAAAGGTTAAATTGCTTACAAAATTGAATGATCTTAAATCACAACCTATATTTTGTACTCATCTCGATTATGATGTTATTGTTAAAGAAAGAAATACTTTATCATCTGATCTATATCAAGTAAAGTTATATATTAAAAAGAAAATGGATAAGATTGCTCAATTACAAAGAGAAATTAGCAACTTGAGAAACAATGATGTTCTTGATAAGATTCTAAAAAATTCTTCTAGTTATAATGGAATGAGAGGTTTAGGATATGTTCCAAAAGAGAAATCCTATCAACCTAAACCTAGAAGAACACAAGCACCCAAGGAGGCCAAGATTATGTATGTTCCCAAGAACAACTCAACTTCTAGAAAGAGAAATGAGATTGACTTTATTTGTTGTCACTATTCCTTGCGTCTTGGACATTACTCTTTTTCATGCCCATACAAGAAAAGGGATGATGATCTAGTTTGGATTCCTAAAACTTAGAGATTTGAATTTGATTAGTTGATATTTGACCTAAAACGTTACTTTGATATTCAAATGTCTTATATCAACAAAACTGTGCTTTAACTTTCATATTCTTGCAAAATTATATTACCTTATGCTTTGCATGCAAATAACTTTTGAAATCAGTACAGAAACATTCTCAGTCGACCAAATCCTCGACCCAGACATTCTTCAGTCGATAAAATAGTCGACCAAAGCAGTTTCTGTCTTAAATCTGCATTTTTTTGAAGAAACAGTGACATTATCGGTCGAGAAAGTTGTCGATCGAGACAATTTTGGTCGAGAAAGTTGTCCACCGAGGGAAACTCTGACATAACTATTTAATAAAAACAAGATACTTCAATTGCAATCAACTTAAGTATGTAATGGACCTTACATATTATTTTGCTTTAAAAATTTGAATGATCCTAATCAAAAGGAAGAGCAAACTTGATGATTGAATAAGAAAATTAGTAGAATAAGAAACCTTGCTTAGAATAAAGAATTACTTTGTATCTAAAGTCTATTCTAAGAAAATCAAGAGCAAGATACTAAGTTCGTATATTGCTCAAAATTCTACACAAAACTTGCTCTTAGGATAATATTTTGCATCATGATTGCATCATGGTAACTTTTATTGCTGCAAATAATGTTGCTTACAAAGATTAACGATGTTGATTAAAAATCTATATTCTTACTACAATTGGACATACTTTATGAGTCTTTACAACTATTGCAAGCTCACATAAAGTTTGATTAAATATGATCTTTCACATGGTTTTCCTAAAATATTCCTTGGTCAAATTTGAAATTTATGAACCATGTGCTTTGAGAAAACTTTATTGAAACCTATGAGTTTGATTGAATAAATATTGCTCTTGTCATCAAGATAATTACAGTAGTTCATCTCATTGCATATATAGATGATTCTATAAAATTAAAAATGCCATTATTTGCATTAAGGTAAATCTCTATGGCACAAATGCATCTTGACATATTATGATTATAATGTGCTTAGCTTATGGAAAAGGATATCATCTATGTGATGCATAAATATTTTCACTATGGACTTCAAGCTTTATGTTTTGCATATAAAATCTTCTATGAAGAAAAAGGCAAGCAAGATTATTTGATTTTAATATATTGCTTAGAATAAGAATATTAATGCTTTATCTAATTGTTTGTTCTAAGAGAAAAAATGTTACAAGTCATATGATTTTGCTTCAAGTCATTAAATATTATAAGAATCAAACATGTTTTTAAGTTACAATTTTTTTCTATACATAAAGGCTTTATATTCAATCAAATGGATCATTGTGAATGCATATATTGGAAATATGCAGAAATTGCCTCTCGGTCAAAATAAAAATCAACCGAGGGGCACCCTGGTCGAAGTCAAGGTCGACCTAAAATAAGCTTGCTGAAATGTTAAATTGTAAATCATTTCCTTGCACTCAATCTTAGTATATTGAAAATAAGATTTTAGTGCATAGCTCTCATAAAAGGTTAACTTATTATGGTATAATGCTTATTGTGACCTTAGAATCCTTAAATTATCTTGATTATAAGATTAAGGGGGAGCTCACAAAAACTATCTTGACTATAAGATTAAGAAGGAGTTCACAAAACTTTGTAAATATCATAAAGAAAATTTGAAACTAGTTATGACCTTAGTATCTTTAAAGTAATCTTGGTTATGAAAATAAAGGAGTTTACAATATTTATGAATATAATGTATATCTTATCCTTAATGGAATTCTCTAAACAAATTAGGGCTTAACATTCTGTGCATTTTGTTAGAGATACATTCATTGATTCTACTATAAGCTTAAAAGAATCTCATATCATTTCAGGGCTTAATATCCCTTGTAAATGGTTGAGAAACTATTAAATATATTCATGAGCTTAAAGGATTCTCACGTCATTTTTAGGGCTTAACATCCCTTGTAAAATGGATGAGAAATCAATATATGTATCCATCCTGAGCCTAAATGGATCTCATATCATTTCAAGGCTTAACATCCTTTGCAAATGATTGAGAAATAAATTGTGGCTAAATTTAACATAAAAATAAGTGGTTTGCATTAAGTATCAAATTATCAAATTAAGGGGGAGAAATTAATAGTCACTTAATGTTTATCTTGGTTATCTTTTTGAAATGACAAAGGGGGAGAAATAATATAAAATCAATAACATAAAGTAAAATGAGTTTCATAATCTCTCACACTTGCATTCACAAATAAGAGAATGGCTGCAAAAGGTAAACTTCAGGTATGAAACTCATATGATTTATATTGCCTTGATTTATATTTATGAAATGTTTTGTCATCTTCAAAAAGGGGGAGATTGTTGGCTAAATTGGAAATTATCATAATTCCTTTGTTTTGATGATGACAAACATTTCTTTCTTGTGGTTTTAACTTTCTATTTCAGAGTTTTAGGGACAAGCATATAAGGTGGTGGATAGCAAAGACTTAGAAGATAAATTTGCTAAAATTGCTTTATTTTCATGATTGTAAGCAATGTAAAAACTTGTACAAGTTTATAATGTACAAGTACTTAGATATCATGTAAATCAAGCATTTAGATCTTCCCTATCCACACATCACTTAGATAGGTCATCTCCTAAGTTAGCGTCACAATTGCACATTGATACACACACTCAGTAAATGAATACATTGAATCAGGGATATTCTCGGTCGACAAAAACTTTGACCGAGACACTCTCGATCGACAAACTCCTCGACTGAGAATAGACCCTCCTAGCCATTAGACTGAGTTAGAAAATTAGTTGGGAGTTGAGTTGAACGTTTTAATACACTTATTCCAGACTTACTCTCGGTCGACAAATTCCTCGACCGAGAGGCACTCGGTTGACAAACTTCTTGACCGAGAAGGTGTCTGTCTGCACTTTTCATAATTAATTAACTAGCCATTACAAATGCAATTAGTGGATATCTGATGACTAGTTGAGCACTAAGAACCCCCTAGAAAGTGTCTAGAACGTCCCTAAGCACTAGTAGGCCATTCTTATAAATAGGACATGCTTTAGAACACCTAAACTCACTTGAGTATACAACTTGCATATACAATTCACTTGAGATCACATTGTAGCAAGTTGTGAATTCGTGTCCTATAGGCTTATATCTCCTATCCACTATACATTCACGTCTATCCACTTTGGTTAGGACATCAAATGCTTGATATAGGATTCAAGCCTTGTGCTACATTGGTAAAGTTGTACTTTCCTTCTTCTTTCTTGTTCCTTTTTATTGTGTTTTGTTCTCCTTTGCTACTCCTAGGTTGGAGGATGCGGAAAGGAGGTTGTTTGAGCTTCTTTGGTGGTGAAGGTAGCTCGGCAGACTTAGGATTACTTAAAGAAGGTTGTCTCAACGGGAAGCTACTTCAAGAGGAAGGCTACTTCAAGGGGGAGCTTGGAGTTACTTCAACGAAGGCTGCTTCAAGGTTGGTGAGACTACTTCTAGGTGAAGGCTATCCTAAGGGTGAAGGTATTTGTATCTTATATAACATCCTTGCGAGGTAATAAAATACAAGTGCTTTCAAAATCCTAATTAGAAACAATTGGGTAGTGGACTGACTCCCTTAGTATTTTCTAAGGGTGGAACCACTCTAAACGCTGTGTCTTCTTCTCCAAATTTCAATTGTGGTTGCTTAGTTGAATTAATTTTAAAATTATTATAAAACCCTATTGACCCCCCTCTAGTGTTTTTTTAAAATTTTTAAATTCATATGTGATCAAGAAAATGGCGAAATGACTGTCTGGTTGTACCAAATGACCATCTTGCATGTGAGACAATCATTTTTCTTGTGAAATGACCATTTTGGGTGTTGCACGTTGTAGAATTTTTAGTCCCTTCCAGTCCCACATAGATCTGAAGTGACTGGGAACCCTGGCCCTAACCCCACCTATAAATAGAGGGGTACTGGGGCTTCCCAAAGTACAACACTGACAATTGAGAATCAATTATTCTAATAATTATTGTACTCTCAGGTTGTGGTAACCAAGAGAGCCCAAGCAAGTCCTACCCGACTAGGGAGGGATAGAGATATGAGAGAACAATTGAGGATCATTGTTGTGGGAGAGTAAGTTGGTGACTAGTATACCAATGGGAGAGACAACTCCTTCCTATCCATTCTAGTTGAATGACATGGGTTCTAGTTGGTCCGTGTGGACTACTCTAGAGGCAGGAGTCCTTTGGCTACTGCTAGGAGGACAACATCAGTTTGCAGTCCATGGCAAGACCGCATGAGCTGCTGTTGCAGCTGTTCAGTCTGTCATCCATGGAAAAGACCAGGAGCTGCACAGACATCGTCTAAGAAACTAGAAGACAATTGCATTGCAATGAGTTGTTGTTACAGAACTTACTCTAGGACCAGGTATAAACTCGTTAAACCATCCTTCCTATTCCATAGTAGTTGACGCGATGTTGCTATAATGGGGAATACGAATAGATAAATTTTTTTTCTGTTTCCTTACTATGTGCCCGTATTACCCAACAATAGTATCATAGCCACATCAATTTACTATGCTTTAGGATAATTGAAATGATCCAATTTTTGGTTTTATCATTTATATATTGCATACGATGCAAATATTTAAACTATATCATATGTTTATCCAATCAAAGATCACATAATCCCAATCTATTATATATATGATATGATATATATGCAATTTACATGTATCTTCCTAAAGCAGTTTTGACGATGGATGTGTAGCATGGTTATGGCCTAAACCCAACATATGTATGTGGTTGGATGGTTTGGTTTTATTAGTATTTATCTTGGTTTGCATACCAAACCTCTACCTCCTTATTCACAATGTAATTTTAATTCTTTCCTACCTTTTCCCCCTCAAATGTAACTCGAGGTTTCTCTTTACAATGTAATAAAGTAGAAATAGGATATTTTACTTTGTTTCAATGACAAATAAGATGTTCATCGCCAAATGAGATGAAAAGTTCATGAGATGAGCCAACCATCTAAAGGATCAAGGGGGACAGAAAGAAGGAGCCAGAAAACTTCCTGGTGGGCCCAACTGATCACTTGGTAGGTATCCAGGCATCAATGGATAGGAGGGTAGATCACCATCACATCAGGCTAAACGACCATCCCAATGAACCCAACCGACCATTTGGAAGGTGTCCAAACATTGATTGGACAGGAGGCCATACGACTGTTCTTAAGGACCCATCGAATAGCCAAGAGGTGAGACGACCGATTCGAGGGTTCAACTGATCTACCTATGTTGGCAAGCATAGATCTACACCAATAAAAAGTTCATACATATGATGTGATGATTGAGCTCGGTGGTATTAATCCCTTGTGGCTTCAAGGAATTAGGTAGACATGACCATAAAAATCACTTTTTGTTTTAAATTCCATGTTTATGTTGTAGGATATAGCATGTATATGATACATACTATATATATGTGGTGATTGGATACAATATATGTATATATATGATATACATAAATCACTCAATCAATATATATTAATTCTAAGATGCTTTCCATTAGTAACACACATGAAAATCTTGATCGACCAAGCGTAGGATATGCAAAAGAGTAATGCATTGTCTATCTCGTGGAAGTGTGATGGTAGCAATGTAGGATCCGCAAAAGCAAGATGCATTATTATCACATTGGCTTTTAGGTCAGACTTAACTGGTATTTCTTAGAGAGTCTAAGCCTAGAGGCATGCAGATGATCATGGAAAGGAGTTGTGCATGTCATATATATAAGAGTTGCATATAGATGCATTTGGAAAAAGTTGCCTACCTAAATAGTCAAGTTGTTGGAAATAAATAAAATATGACTCATGATTTGATGAAACATGGATCTTGGATCGTTAGAAAATTGTTCACTACAGTTTTCTAAATTGATACTTGAGGGTTGTCAATGTGATCAAAATAATGAGAATGATAGTTAATGAAAGACCTAATTAATATCGCCAAATCATAATAAAATCAAATCAAAATGAGTTTTGACAAAATTGCAAATTCTTTTGTAGAGTCAAATGGCAACAAACAAAATCACTTTTCTCTATGATCGATCCTTGAGAAGGACAAACGTAATAGGAATACCTTCCACAACTATTTTAGGACATTGAGAATTGTTATCACAAAGGAGAGCAAGCTCTATGTCCTCGAGACGCTAGAACCAAATGCACCCCTTCTGACTGCACCTAGGGTTGACAAGGATACTTACAAGAAGAATATCGAAGATGTTGTGGATGTCAAGTGTTAAATGGTATGCTCCGTGAACTATGAGTTGTAGAGGCAAATGAGAACATGGATGTGATTAATATGATCACACATCTCAAGAACATATGTTCCAAGATTAGATGAGACAAGAGAGATATGATGTCTCCAAAGCACTATTCAAATGCAACATGGTAGAGGGAGATCCAGTAGGTCCTCATGTGCTCAAGCTTATTGGGTGTGTGGAGAACCTAGCTAGACTGGGATTCCCCTTGGGTTAAGAGTTGGCTACTGATGTGATTTTATAGTCTCTACCAGAATCATAAAGTCAGTTTGTCATGAACTACAACATGAATGACTTTGACAAATCATTAACAAATTTGTTGGGCATGTTGAACAGCTGAGGAATATATGAAGAAAAACAAGCCCAAGTATATGAAGGTGAACAACAAGACAAAGGGGAAATCTGAAGGCTAAGGAAAATCTAAGAAGAGTTCTAAAGCTAACCAGAAGCCCAAATCTTCAGATCTCAAAGAAAAGGGAGGAGTCAAGAAAAGAGGCAATTGTCACCATTGTCATCAGCCTGGACATCAGAAAAAAAATTGCCCGCTCTGGTTAGAGGAACTAAAGTAGAAGGAAGGTTCTAAGGCATCCTCTTCATGTATAAATGTTATAAGATAAATTTGACTACTTATTCTGGGTATATGATACCAGATAGAGATCTGACATACTTGATGTGTAGGATCTCACAAGAAGTAAAAGCCCTCATGAGAGGACAAAATGGACAAGTTGGAGAAAGAGTTGTGGAAGCTTTATTCTATATTTTAATTTATCTTAGCTTAATGGGCAAGTAATAGAGTTGGTTGAACTGCTATTTCATTATGCCAAGAAAATAGAAACATTTACTTTAAAGCATCTTGTATGACAAGGATGATAAATCAATAAAGTGTGCTATTAGTGTTTCTATTTTTAAAGATATGATCTTGCATGAAAATTTCCAGATATCTATTGATCTTTGCTTGAAAGAATCTTGGATAAAATTTTCAACATTAATACCAAAATATTGTTATTGATAACTCAATACTGTCATTAGCAATAGTCACATTGGACGTACATATAAGAATTGCATGTCTGGAATACATATCAATTTTAATATAGATTCCCTTGGTTATCAAACCTAAGGAAACATGCAAAGCCTTATTTACACACAATATGGCATGGCATCCTTCACTAAATGAAGTGAGAGGATAAGATGTCCATCATACCTCATACATATGATGCATGAAGATCTTATGGAATGAATGATATATATAATTTCTTATACCTCATTTCATTTACTGATAATATAATAATATGTACCCAATAAAATAGAAACATAAAGCTCTTGAAATGTTCAAGGAGATTATAAATGATGTATGAATTTGATGAAAGTATTAAGAAGCATTGATAAGATCAAATGTTGAAATACTTTGCATCAATACCTTGAGAACCTACAAGAAAGAACTGTGATAATATATCACAAATCAAATCCATCTGAACATGATGATGTGTCAGAATGAAGGAATTATACCATGATGAGTTATGATATAATTATCAATTAATCTAATCTTCTTGTATCCTCATAAATATATACATACTACAAAATCATGTACCATCTATATGATTTATAAGGCATCATATATGATATGATATAGGAGTCACCAAATATGTCTAAAAGGATTAAAACCTATATTTAGAAAGTAATTTCTTTAAAAGTTTTATACCCAAACCATGACTGTTGTATATTACTATTAATCCCTATCCAATAATAAAATTGTTTTGTTGAAAGGATAACTGAGTTCCTAAATAATCAGTGGGAGTAAAAGTAGAACTCAAAATGTTCAAGGACAAAAAATAGGTACAATAAGAACTAAGAGAATAAAAAATTGTTCTGGAATCTCAAGTTCATCATATGACATAAAATAAAGTATTTCTTTTAGAACATGTCTTGAAAAACACTAGAGGGGGGGTGAATAGAGTTTTTAAAATAATTTTAACAATTTATTTTACTCAAACAACCACAATTGAAATTGGAAGAAGGAGACAGGTGTTTAGAGTGGTTCCAACTTTAGCAAATACTAAAGTTGTCAGTCCACTACCCGGTTGCTTACCCAACCGGGATTTTGAAAGTATTTATTTTATTACCTTCTCAAGGATTTATACAAAATACAATACTTTCCTTAACACCCCTTGAACAGCCTTCACTTGAAGTAGGTGCACCAACTTGAGGTAGCCTTCTTGAAGTAACTCCAAGCTCCCCCTTGAAGTAGCCTTCCTCTCTAGAAGTAACCTCCCGTTGCACCAGCCTTCTGAATTAGCTCAAGGTCACCTTCTTCACCAAGAAGATCTCCACCCTCTCCAATCCGCAGCCTCCAACCTAGGAGTAGCAAGGATAGTACAAACAGTAATAGAGAACAAGAAAGGAAAAAGGAAATTACAACTTATCCTTTATAGCCCAAGGCTTGATTTGCCTAGATCAAGCGTATAGATCTCCTAACCAAGTGTATGGACTTGTGATTGCAGTGGGTAGGATATACTAGCCTATAGGACACGAATTTTGAGCTAAGGAAGAAAGTGGCCAATTGTCACAATGCTCAAATTACTCACAAACAGATTGCTCAAAGTATGCTCAAGGATTTCTCAAGTGTAACAAGTGTATTTGAGTGTCCTATGGCTTGTCCTATTTATAGGAATGGTCTAAGGATGCTTAAGGACGTTCTAGACAACTTCTAGGGGTTTCTAAGTGCTTAACTAGCCGTTAGGTACAAGTTTGTTGCTTTAGTAACGGCTAATTAATTTACTCTGCAGTTGCTGTCAGAGTTCATCTCGGTCGAGGAATGGTCGACCGAGATACCTACTCGGTCGAAGTTTTGTCGACCGAGAGGCTCTCTGGATCAAGTGATTTGCAACGTCTATCTCCAACTGCCAACTACCTTGTCAGTTGTGTCTAACGACTACTTTGGATCTTTCTCGGTCGAGAAGATTGTCGACCGAGAGTGTCTCGGTCGAGGAGTTGGTCGACCGAGATTGATCTTGTTTCAATGTTTCAATTTAGGCACTAATTATATGTATGAGTGTGCAAATGTGATCCTATTTGAAGGGGATGACTTATCTAAATGTGGTGTTTAGCTAGGGAAGATCTAACGCTTGATTTACATGCAATCTAAGTACTTGTACATTATATATTTGTACAAGCTTTTACAAGGTGATTACATTGCATGAAAATATAAATATGGAAGCATATGGACTTCCCTAGTTGCTTTGTCATCCACCTTAATCCTGCACACTCAAGTAGCTTGTTAGATCAATAAGAATGAAATGTTTGTCATAATCAAAACAAAGGGATTTATAGATGTCCATTTAGCCAACAATCTCCCCCTTTTTGAAGATGACAAACATTTCCAAAATATAAATAAAGGAAATATAAAACATATGAGTTTCATAACTTTAGATTACCTTTTGTAGCTTTTCCTCTTGTTTATAAAATGTGTGCTTATTATTCCCCATGAATTATGGAACATGAAATCCAATTCACTAGGGAAGATAGCAACTTTCAATGTAAAGCCAAGAGTTTATTTATGAAACTCATTGATTGAGTTTTTCATAATTACTAAGTTTTAGTTTTATATTTATTTCTCCCCCTTTGTCATTTCAAAAAGATATCCGTTAAGAATAAAAACTCCCCCTTAATTAGATGTCCCATCAAATCTAATGAAAAAGATGTCCATTAAAAGTTTTTGTTAAGAAGTACATATATCAAAGAAAACATCTTCCAAAGGAGTGATAAGCAGTTGCTTCCTAATTTTGTTAAATTGATCTAGTAGAAGCGGTTTTGTAAAAATATCAGCCAATTGATCTTCCGTATCAACATGATGAAGGGAAACATGATTCTTGGAGATATGATCCCTTAAAAAGTGATGACGGATTTCAATATGTTTAGCTCGGCTGTGTAAAATAGGATTGTGTGCTAAGTTTATAGTGCTTGTGTTGTCACAAAAAATAGGCGTAGATGAAAGAGTAAAACCATAATCGTTTAACACTTGTTGCATATAAAGTACTTGAGCACAACAAGACCCGGCTGCCATATATTCGGCTTCAGTTGTAGATAGGGAAACCGTATTTTGTTTCTTGCTAAACCAAGATACTAAAGCTCTCCCTAACAAGAAACAGCCACCACTAGTACTCTTGCGATCAAGTCGACAACCAGCATAATCTGCATCAGTATAAGCTTTAAAATCCAATGATTGTCCTTTTGGATACCATAAACCAAAACAAGTAGTGTCGGCTAGGTAACGAAGAATTCGTTTAACTACTAGAAAATGAGAGTGCATAGGTTGTGATTGAAATCGAGCACAAAGACGAACAGAAAACATAATGTCCGGTCTAGAAGTAGTTAAGTAAAGCAAACTACCAATCATGGCTCTATATAAGGAACATCAATAGGTTCCCCATTTTCATCCTTATCAATTTTAATAGAAGTAGCCATAGGAGTAGTAGCATGTTTGCACTGATCCATCCCAAAACGTTTTAAGAGTTCTTTAGTATATTTTTCTTGGCTTATGAATATTCCGGCAGGTGTTTGTTTAATTTGAAAACCAAGAAAGAAAGTTAGTTCACCCATGAGGCTCATTTCAAATTCTTTTTGCATAATGTCACTGAATTGTGTGCACAATGAATCATTAGAAGCTCCAAAAATAATGTCATCAACATATATCTGCACAACTAGGAAATCAGATGTATATGTTTTGAAAAATAAAGTAGAATCTGAATTTCCAATAGAAAAACTATTATAAAAAAGATATGTCTTGAGCCTTTCATACCAATTTCTAGGTGCTTGTTTTAAACCATAAAGTGCTTTCTTAAGTTTATAAACATAGTCACCTTTTTCCGGTATTTCAAAACCAGGTGGTTGGGCAACATATACTTCTTCTGGAATGATGCCATTTAGAAATGCACTTTTTACATCCATTTGGTAGAGTTTGATGTTTTTATGTGCAGCAATAGCTAGTAACATTCTAATAGCTTCAAGTCTAGCTACCAGTGCATACGTTTCATCAAAATCTATTCCTTCTTGTTGATTATATCCTTGTGCTACTAACTGAGCTTTATTCCTTATTACTTCTCCTGCCTCATTTAGCTTATTCCTAAAAACCCATTTAGTTCCTATGATGGTTTTATCTTGTGGTTTAGGAACTAAATCCCATACATCATTTTTAGTGAATTGATTTAATTCTTCTTGCATGGCTATTATCCAATAATCATCTTTAAGAGCTTCAGATATCTTCTTAGGTTCAATGATAGAAACAAAAGCCATGTTTGCAACATCTTTGAAGGAAGACCGAGTTTTGACTTTATCATTAGGATCTCCAATGATTAGTTCTTGAGGATGATCCTTAATAAGCCTAGGTGTAGGTTGTGGTTCAGCTTGGTGATTATTTGTAGTAACTTTTTCACTATCATTTGGTATGTTTAAATTTTCGAATTGATTAGTGAGATCTATGATTTCTAGATTTTCAGATTTGGGCTCTTCATGAAAAGAAACATGAATAGATTCCTCAACTTTTCTAAAGATAGTGTTATATACTCTAAAAGCTTTGCTAGAAGTGGAATATCCCAAAAAGAATGCTTTGTGTGATTTAGAGTCAAACTTATCTCTATCATCTTTGGTATTTAAAATATAGCATGTGGAGCCAAAGGTATGAAAATAGTCAACTCTAGGTTTCTTAGAATGTATTATTTCATATGGAGTTTTCTTCAAGTGAGAGTGAACAGTTACTCTATTTAACACATAGCATGCAGTGTTTACAGCTTCAGCCCAAAAGGTTTTGGATGTGTTGTGTTCGAGCATCATAGTTTTAGCCATTTCTTGTAGTGATCGATTTTTCCTTTCTACTATACAATTTTGTTGTGGGGTGCGTGGAGCAGAAAAATTATGAGTGTACCCTTGAGATGTACAAAATTCCTCAAATGTATGATTTTCAAATTCTCCACCATGATCACTTCTAATGGTACATATTTTGCTTTGTAATAGATTTTCAATCTTGGAACAAAATTGTATAAAAACATGAATAGTATCAACTTTAGTTGCAATAAAGTGTACCCATGTGTATCTACTATAATCATCAACAATAACAAAACAGTATCTTTTACCACCAATAGATTGTGTCCTCATGGGTCCAAATAAATCCATATGAATTAATTCTAAGGATCTACTGGTGCTAAGTACATGTTTTGGTTTAAGAGAGGTTTTGGTTTGCTTTCCCATTGTGCATGGTTCACAGTTTTCAACTTGATCAAAAGATAAAGTAGGCAATCCACGAACAAGATCGTATTTCACTAACTTTTTAATAACATGTGAACTAGCATGTCCTAGCTTTTTATGCCATAGTTGTAAGGTATTTTCATTTGCAAGTAAGCATTTTCCCACTACTGATTTCATAGAGTTAGGTTTAAGGATATAAAGATTTCCAACTCTATTTCCTTCATAAACAACATTTGTAGTGTTTTCTATCAATAACTTGCAGCATGTTTTGTTAAATAACACATCATAACCACTATCAAATAATTGACTAACACTTATCAAATTATGGTGCAAACCATCAACGAGTAGAACATTCTTTATTTCAAGGTTTGTACCAACATTACCTATTCCAACGATTTTGCCCTTACCATTGTCTCCAAAGGTGACCGTTCCACTTTTCTTTTCTTCAAAGGTTTGAAATGCATCCTTGTTCCCGGTCATATGTTTGGAGCATCCACTATCAACCGCCCATTCCTCTTGAGATTCTTCATCATCTTCTCTTGCCATTAGACATTCCACCTTTTCTTCTCCGCTTTCACTGTCACTTGACTCATCCCATGCAGCTTTATAGGCTTTTTCTCCCTTCTTCTTGTGTGAGCTTTTCTTTCCTTTCTTTGCTTTAGGACATTCATTTTTGAAATGCCCTTTCTTCCCACATTCAAAGCACCTAGGAGGAGTAGAAGAAGAACTGGAAATTTTGTTAGATTTAAATCTTTTGTATTTCTTACCGTTGACGATCAAGGCTTCTTCTCCTTCTTCTTCACTTGACTCCTCACTTTCTTGTGGGATGACCTTTGAAGCTTTTAGAGACACATCCTTCTTCTTTCCTTGCTGAAGTTCATGTGCTCTTCTTTCTTCCTCTTCTAGGGTTGCTTCATGAGCTTCTAGGTTGCCAATGAGTTGCTCCATTTTCAGTCAAGTGAGGTCGTTTGCTTCTTCAATGGCTGTCACCTTTGGCTTATATTTTGGAGGAAGTGATCGAAGGATTTTTGATACTTGATCTTCTTCAAGGACAGGTTTTCCTAGGGCACTTAAACCATTAACAATAGTAGAGAATTTTGCAAACATTTCACTAATAGATTCATCAGGATCCATACGAAAGTGTTCAAACTTTTGTTTAAACATGCTAATTTTGGAATTTTTGACTTGGACTGTACCTTCATAGGTTATGGACAGTCTATGCCAAATATCATAGGCTGTGTCACAATTAGATATTCTATTAAATTCTCCTACTTAAATAGAACAATATAAAATGCTTACAACTTTGGCATTCATTTGAGCCAGTTTTACCGTATTTGCATCCCATTATGCAAATTGAGTTTGAGGGAGCTCATATGGGGTTGACACCATTCTCCATAAGTCCCAATTGATGCCTTGGAAGTAGAACTGCATCCTTCTCTTCCAATATTGGTAGTTTGTTCCATCGAACGCTGGAGGCCTAGCAACAAGTGTCCCTTCAAGGTTAAGGTTGTTGAGCACTCCGTCACCCATTTCTTCAAGACCTTGTTAGGGTTCCTTGAAGCCTGCTCTGATACCAATTGAAAAACACTAGAGGGGGGGGTGCATAGAGTTTTTAAAATAATTTTAACAATTTATTTTACTCAAACAACCACAATTGAAATTGGAAGAAGGAGACAGGTGTTTAGAGTGGTTCCAACTTTAGCAAATACTAAAGTTGTCAGTCCACTACCCGGTTGCTTACCCAACCAGGATTTTGAAAGTATTTATTTTATTACCTTCTCAAGGATTTATAAAAAATACAATACTTTCCTTAACACCCCTTGAACAGCCTTCACTTGAAGTAGGTGCACCAACTTGAGGTAGCCTTCTTGAAGTAACTCCAAGCTCCCCCTTGAAGTAGCCTTCCTCTCTAGAAGTAACCTCCCGTTGCACCAGCCTTCTGAAGTAGCTCAAGGTCGCCTTCTTCACCAAGAAGATCTCCACCCTCTCCAATCCACAGCCTCCAACCTAGGAGTAGCAAGGATAGTACAAACAGTAATAGAGAACAAGAAAGGAAAAAGGAAATTACAACTTATCCTTTATATCCCAAGGCTTGATTTGCCTAGATCAAGCGTATAGATCTCCTAACCAAGTGTATGGACTTGTGATTGCAGTGGGTAGGAGATACTAGCCTATAGGACACGAATTTTGAGCTAAGGAAGAAAGTGGCCAATTGTCACAATGCTCAAATTGCTCACAAACAGATTGCTCAAAGTATGCTCAAGGATTTCTCAAGTGTAACAAGTGTATTTGAGTGTCCTATGGCTTGTCCTATTTATAGGAATGGTCTAAGGATGCTTAAGGACGTTCTAGACAACTTCTAGGGGTTTCTAAGTGCTTAACTAGCCGTTAGGTACAAGTTTGTTTCTTTAGTAACGACTAATTAATTTACTATGCAGTTGCTGTCAGAGTTCATCTCGGTCGAGGAATGGTCGACCGAGATACCTACTCGGTCGAAGTTTTGTCGACCGAGAGGCTCTCTGGATCAAGTGATTTGCAACGTCTATCTCCAACTGCCAACTACCTTGTCAGTTGTGTCTAACGACTACTTTGGATCTTTCTCGGTCGAGAAGATTGTCGACCGAGAGTGTCTCGGTCGAGGAGTTGGTCGACCGAGATTGATCCTGTTTCAATGTTTCAATTTAGGCACTAATTATATGTATGAGTGTGCAAATGTGATCCTATTTGAAGGGGATGACTTATCTAAATGTGGTGTTTAGCTAGGGAAGATCTAACGCTTGATTTACATGCAATCTAAGTACTTGTACATTATATATTTGTACAAGCTTTTACAAGGTGATTACATTGCATGAAAATATAAATATGGAAGCATATGGACTTCCCTAGTTGCTTTGTCATCCACCTTAATCCTGCACACTCAAGTAGCTCGTTAGATCAATAAGAATGAAATGTTTTTCATAATAAAAACAAAGGGATTTATAGATCTCCATTTAGCCAACATGTCTAAGATTGAGGATTGAGAATCCAATGACCCAGACATGTTGATCATAACAGGATCAAGCCAACCAATCAACTAGAAGATATTAAGTACCATAATCCGAGTAATGTCTATAGGTTGTTTTGAAGTCCATGTAGGCTAACAAGGTAGGACCTTGATAGTTCTACCTAAAGTGGTAATACTTAAAGGATACAATAGGGTCTTGTGGAAAAGACCTAAGTGGATAACATAAAATGACAAATTGGTTGAAAAAGATTTCATATTAGTTCAAGTTGTTGAACATGATAGAAATTCCTTTACCAATTGTTAAGCTCATTGTTGTAGTTAAAATAGACTATGAAATTTATCATATGAAGATAGAAACCTGATGCCTTAAAGGGAATACATCAGAGGATGTGTAAATAACACAACCTAAAAGGTTTTATAACTTCAAGAATGCAAATATAGTCTATAAACCACAAAGTTCAATCTGGGATTGAAATAAGAATCTCAGAGATGGGATCTTTTGACTTGATAAGATAGTCAAAGAGTTTGACTTGAATCAAGATAAAAGATGAAATCTATGATACACAAGTTTTAGTGGGAGCATATATGAATATTCCGCATATGATGAGGAATAACATCTCAATATTGTGAATATTGAGAGATGGCATGAAAACACCTTCAATAATGAAGGATTAGATGAAACATCTTATGAGACAAGGATCAAGACCTATAGAGATAGTTCTTGAATGTTTCATAATATAAGTTTGAGCACATACAATAGAAATGTGTTGAAGGAGTTCAACGTGGAAGGGTTCAATGAGAGAGAATCCAAATTAGTCTCCCATGAACCATATGTTCCAATTCTTGTAAAAAATGGAAATGACTTGATAAGATGCCATAGGATGTAGAAATGGATCTATCATGAATGCTATAAATGTGCTTATTCCATATAATCTTGTATTTACTAGACATGACAATGTGATATTAGAATTCCAATCAGAGTTTTTGGAAATTAATTAAAGATATCCATTAGGACTTGAAAAACACTTAAGGATAGATTATTAGTTATTAAATATAGCAATAAAAGGAAGAGTTGGATGTAAAGGGTTACATCGATGCAAACTTCCTTAATGAAAAAGTGATCACAATAAAATATGTTTGATTTAAAAGGAGAAATGTTGTTAGTTGGAAGGGTTCCAAACTAATAGCCATTAAGAAACTAATAACCAGTAATTCAATTCTATAATAGAAGCCAAGTATACTTGTATTACAAACACAGAGCGATGGTATATGGATCTAGAAGTTCATATGACAAACTTATAGATGTTACAAGCATTAATGACTCAGTAGTAACATGGTGACAACAATGGAGATGCTTGTTAGGCAAGGAATATTTGATACCATATTATGATGGTTTCATCTCACATCAACGTGATAATAAACATGAAATATATTGACTAATGGAAAAAGAATTGCTAACCCTCTAGATTAGCACTAGCACAGAAGAAACATGGTGGACATATTTAAATCACTAAGAATGAGATTCATGGGTGATTGGATCTAAGTGTAACTGGGAGTCTATTGGTAAGGTATGCCCAGAGAGACAATAATGTGATGTTTGACATGACACATATCATAAAAGTATTTGATTAATCCACATAAAGGCAAGCTTCCAATTTATTATGTTTCATTCATTATGAGATAATGAGGAAACATTATGAATGTATAAGGAATGACAATACTCAATGACGTATGTCTTCAAGTACGTGAATTGGAGAATGAAATCTTATGAATGTTAAGAGTGTGTACATTCCTATCATGTCCCTAGTTAGTTGTTACTGTGGAAGGTAAACAAACATCCATAACACATAAGAGTGAAATGTGGGTTGGTTGATGATGGAATCTCATTAGTCATGATATGGCAATATCAAACCAAGCACACAAATATATGTTATAGAACAATGTATCAGACAAACACACCTTGAGAGTGACACATGGAAACCATCATTGATGGTTGTAGTCATCTCATATAGTAAAGGCGGTGATTGTGATTCTTAGACCTGAAATCACTGCACTCATCACATGTCGTTGGGTATACTTTGACATCATCAAATGTAATCCTGAAATATGGGTTGGCATAAAGGTGATGCTTGGGTAGCTTTGACACATGGGGACTGACTGTGCTTTATAGAGATGGGATTTGTCCCTCCTACTAGAGTTTGATAACGTGGCCACTTGATTAGTGAGATTGTGAAACGCATGTGCATGCACATGTGAATCCATATATGATATTGAGGTTACATTATCTCAAACAGTCTTCTCATGGTTCAAGAAACATGAGTTGAACATTAAAAGGATGATGATTTTATGCCTTGAGTTCGCTGTAGATATCAAAGATGAAGGATTTATACAATTACTATAACTCCTTACACAGAGATAGGTTGAAGTTGTTCTCCAACTTTCCATTCACTGGTGTGAGACTGATGTGTGACTAGGCACCACTCTCTACTTTTGATGTCATAAGTCGGTTATGGACACTCATTGCCAACGTGTGATGGAGCCTATAGGGTCACACACAAAGGAACCAATTTAGAAGAGGAGTTTAATCTTGAACGATGATTGGATTGATTATTAAAGTGTTTAGTTATTCAATTCATACTACAGATCAGTTGACTGCACTTCTAGTCGATCGTCTCAGGTGTTGAGATGAACGTTTGGATTGTCAGTCTAATCAAAAATTGAATTGGTTAAGTTTTGTCCAAACTGAGGTGTGAACCGACCAGTTCATTCTGTTGAACCGATCGGTTTGTCTTGGGTCACCAGACGAATATCTAGGTGAGCAAAATAGCCATCTCGCATGTGAGACCACTACTACAGAAATGGCTTATAAATTCACTTTTCAAGGTGTCGGTTGTATACATAAACGGACACCTAAACTCTACAGTCCGACATACAATATGTGAATGTCGACCAGACACGGGTACCGCTTTTATTAAGTGTCGGTTAATTAATAAAAAACCAACACCTAAAATCAACCGCCAAAACCAAAATTCCAGCAAAAAAATTACCTCCAAAATTTGACATATGTCATCGGTTCATAAATAAATAACCGACGACTAAAGGGTATTCGCGATACAGGAATAGGTGTCAGTTGACCTTTAGTTAAAAACCAACGACTATAATATAGTATAGGTGCCGGTTTTTGGAATAGAACCGACACAGTTGGTTTATTTGTCGGTTTATTAGAATAACCGACGCTTATTGTCAACTTAATAGCTCACCAGCGCGAGCTTCTCTTCCCCTTTCCCAGTTTCATTCCCGATTTCAGTTAGGTCCGGTGATTTCTTGGTCGCCCCCGCCGGTCGTTGCTCCTCTGCTGCCGCTCCGTGCTCCTGCTCCTGCCCTTGCCGCTGCTCCGTGCTCACCGGCGGCCGTGCTCCTGCTCCTGCTCCTGCCCTCTGTGCTCACCGACGGCCGTCCGTGCTCCTGCTCCGTGCCCTCGGCGCTGCTCCGTGCCCTCGCCGCCATTGCTCCGTGTCCTCGCCGGTGCTTCTCCTCTCTTTGCCGCCGCCTCTGCCGGTGGTTACTGTGCTCCGGCCGCTGCTCTCCTCTGCCCTCAAGGTATGCCCGCCCGCCCTGCCTTCTTCCTTCTTCCTTCTTCCTCTGCTCCGGCGGCTGCTTGGGCGGTGCCAAGGCACGCCCAAGCAGCTGCTGGGCGTTTTTTTTAAGTTATTTACTTATTTGTGTTTAGGGTTTAGGTACTGATTTTGTGCTTCTACTGATTTGAATCCTCTATTGTCTATACAATACATGTAATTTTGTTCAAGTGATGATATGTAAATGTAGAAATAAGTTAGTAAGGTATCAATGATAAGTCTGATGTAATGTGATGCAAAATAGTTATTGTATCATGCATATCTTAATACTTTTTTGTTTTATAGTTGTATAGGGTGTTTTATGTGTGACAAGTCTATTGTTTTATATATAGTTGTGCATACCTGTGAGTTATCAAGAACACCTAAATGAATGTCTAACACCTAAATGAATATCTAGTTGTGTATTTTCCTAGTATCGTGAAAGATTCTCAATCGTGTGTATCACATGGGATTCTTATCTCAACACAATGGACTGTAATATATGCATCTAATGCCTTAAATGGAAGACTTGAATGTTATAAAATCCCATCAAAGTAGGTAGAAACAACTTATATATATATTCAGATCTTAATAATTCCATGAAGTGCACATTATCTTACTCAGGAAAAGTATGTGTATAATGTAGGATTAGTTCCATATAATGGTTCTATTTTAGTAAGCACCTAGAAACCCATCCAAGATTTACTCATTAGGAGTAAATCTTGGATAGTCCCCAGTTTGGGACTATTCTTGAACACCTAATCTCACTTAGGATGTAAGTGTATAATGTGTTTTGGGTTTTCGAGAAAATTTCGGTAGCATTTCCTCGTTTGTTCTCTAAGTACATATGTAGACTTCTTTTCAAGCTATCATGTCTACCACAATAAAGTTGGTTATTACAAGCAATAAAAGGTTAACTGATGTTATACAACTTTTTCTGAAAATATATAACATCGTTATATGTACTTACACTTTGTTAATACTAATATTATGCAGTCTCTGTCCACCCATAACAGTCACTATGAACTGGGCCTCTATGTCAATGTTAACGTTCCCTATTGAAGAACAATTGGACATCATCCTAGATGATCGTTCCTTAAATCAATTGGTCATACCCAAACATTGGCGTTTTCTAAAAGGAAGACACTACATGCCTGGTACAGTGACCCTAACTTTTGGAAATTATTCACATGTTATCGAGGTTGAGTATGATTTGGCGGGAAATCTTGTATCAAAATCCAGTTGGCGTGATTGGATTGGAGAGATGCCTGTGGTCCGTTGCAACAGGCTTTTTCTCCGTCCAGTTGGCCATAATTCCATCAAAGTTTGGATAACCAACAACAACTGTGAGACCCCCGATCATCTACTACGGTATGAGCGCACGTCGTCGCATATCAGCTCGGACGAATCTGAATCTGAGGCCCCTGTCAGTTCAGATTCATCTAAATACAGTGAGGAGCTTCGTGACACAACTTCATCATAAAAAGAAGTTACTGATGCGGGACCATGTTGGTGTAGTATTTAGTTGTCTATCTATCTAGACTTGTCTGTATTAATAGTTTTTTTAATTATGCGCATGTTTAGGGGTACACCAACCCCTTTGTTTAGTTATTGTTTAGGGGTACACCCCTGTGTGTGGATGTAAAAAGAGATTAATGAATGGAACTGAAAGTTGCTACATGAATGCTTATAACTGAAGTGTGTGTTCCCATGAATGTTCCCATTTGCATGATTACACTACTATTTTCTCATATTGTATAGTCTATTTTAATATGACATACTTACTTATATCTTGCTTAATGATGAACTGTAATGCACACATGTGACATGCTTGGAATGTAAATGATGAACTTTTCCCTAAA
This sequence comes from Alisma plantago-aquatica, assembly GCA_963693085.1. Lineage (NCBI taxonomy): Eukaryota > Viridiplantae > Streptophyta > Magnoliopsida > Alismatales > Alismataceae > Alisma > Alisma plantago-aquatica. Next base: position 287,101,054 of record OY856411.1, read on the forward strand.
TTGCCAATCTTGCTTTTAAAGACATCAATAATCACCCTAACTTGAAGAACTAGGATTTTAGGTATAAGAATGACAACACATTATTTGTTGGCCTAGAAACCCATCCAATATTTACTCATTAGGAGTAAATCTTGGATAGTCCCCGGTTTGGGACTTTACTTGAACACCTAATATCACTTAGGATGTAAGTGTATAATGTGTATTGGGTTTTCAAGAAAATTTTGGCAACATTTCCCCGTTTGTTCTCTAAGTACATATGTACTTGGAGAATAGTGGGAAAATGCTGCCGAAATTTTCTTGAAAACCCAATACACATTATACACTTACTAGTGAGATTAGGTGTTAAAGAATGGATAGGTGGTACACATTTATTATATATAATAATGACATCACATGTATTTGTTAACCCTAGACCCTAATCTTGTCCTAATATATACTTGTTTTCTCTTTGATCATAGAATGGATAGATCATGGATGTCCATTCGCAATCGCTGCACCCCAGAGTTTATTTTTGGTCTTGACCAGTTCATTAGATTTGCCGAGGAACATAGGAAACAACCTGGAGATAGGTTCTACTGTCCATGTAGGCATTGCGGTAACAACTTGAAAGTCAACACTGGTGACGTAACCAAAACTCATGTCATGTGCAACGGGATTATACAAGGATATATAGAATGGCACTGGCATGGAGAGATTTCAAACCCGAAACCAATGGATGTCGATAGCAGTGCTTGTGTGGAAGAAGAAATTGCCTACGATGACGTAGATGTGAATGAACCAGTTCCAGTAGACATCGTTGATGTGATGTTGGATACCGATCCACCTCCCATTTTTAGAAACATTGTGCATGATGCTGATATGCCGTTATACACAGGTTGTACTAAGTTTACGAAGATTAACGTTGTGTTGAGATTGTATAAGTTGAAAGCTAACAATAGATGGAGCGACAAAAGCTTCACGTCATTGCTGTCTTTGTTGAAAGAAATGCTTCCTGAAGGAAATGAGCTGCCAATCTCAACATACCAGGTAAAGAAATTGTTGTGCCCAATGGGAATGGATGCCAAGAAGATACACACATGCCCTAATGATTGTGTATTATTTCAAAAGGACTACGCGGATTTGAAAGATTGTCCAAAATGTGGTGCGTCACGGTATAAATTGATGACTTCGGGGGAGTCCAAAACTGGTTCTCCTGCCAAGGTGATGTGGTATCTACCTATAATATCACGGTTTCAATGCTTGTTTGCCAATCTGATAGATGTGAAGAATTTGAGGTGGCATGCAGATGTTAAGAAAAATAATGATGGGATCCTACGACATGCGTCTGATTCCCCACAGTGGAAGAAGATTGATGTATTGTACCCTGAATTTGGTGAAGAAGTCAGGAATCTAAGACTTGGGCTTTGTACAGATGGGATGAATCCGTACGGGACATTGAGCAGCCAACATAGCACTTGGCCAGTCATGCTTGTTATATACAATCTTCCTCCCTGGCTGTGTATGAAAAATAAGTACGTAATGCTGTCGTTGTTGATATCGGGCCCTAAACAACCTGGAAATGACATCGATGTTTATCTTGAACCTCTGATTGATGACTTAAATAAACTCTGGGGTGAAGGTGTGATGACCTATGATGCTTCACGAAGAGAGACATTTCGTTTGCATGCTATGTTGTTTTGCACTATTAATGACTTTCCAGCATATGGGAATTTGTCTGGATATAGTGTCAAAGGAGCTAAAGCGTGTCCTATATGTGAAGAGAACACTGATTCAACAAGACTAAAACATGGCGGTAAGAATGTATATCTCGGTCATCGAAGGTTTCTTCCAAAATTCCATCCGTATCGTAGGAAGCGCAAAGCATTCAATGGATTGAATGAGGAACGCAGTGCACCTAAACCTATACCAGGGGAGGTTGTTTATGAAAGAGTAAAAGACTTTGTCAATGAATTTGGTAAGAGATCACAATGTATGACACGAAGTGACAATTCTTCATTCAAGAAGAAGTCAATATTTTGGGATCTTCCTTATTGGAGTTCTTTGACAGTCAGACATTGTATCGATGTAATGCACGTTGAGAAAAATGTCTGTGATAGCATCATTGGTACTCTGTTAAATATACCAGGTAAGACTAAAGATGGGATAAAATCCAGACTAGACCTACGTGAAATGGGAATAAGGTCAGAATTAACAGAATTACGTGAAATGGGTAATAAAAGAACATACTTACCTCCCGCTTGTTACACGTTGTCTAGAAAGGAGAAGAAAGCTTTTTGTGAATGCTTGGTAAATGTTAAGGCGCCACATGGTTACTCATCCAACATCCGTAGATTGGTATCAATGAAAGATCTGAAGTTGATAGGTCTTAAATCTCATGATTGTCACACTCTAATGCAACAAATATTGCCTGTGGCAATTCGATCTATATTGCCAAAGCATGTAAGGTTTGCAATCACCAGACTTTGTTTCTTTTTCAACAGTCTCTGCAGCAAAGTTATTGACCTTGAGACTCTCGATAATTTGCAAAGAGAAGTGGTTTTTACCCTATGTCAGCTTGAGATGTATTTCCCTCCTTCGTTCTTTGATATCATGGTACATCTTGTTGTCCACTTGACTAAGGAAGTGAAAATCTTAGGACCGGTTTTCTTGCATTGGATGTATCCCTTTGAACGATACATGAGCATTTTTAAAGGTGATGTTCGAAACCGTTATCGTCCTGAAGGGAGTATTATTGAAGGTTATGTGGCGAGAGAGGTTATGGATTTCTGCAATGACTTTCTCAGTGGTAATGACACTCCTGATAATGACAAGAATATTGACGAGCTATTTGGCAAAGGAATTTTGGGATCACGTGTGAAAGTAATCAGCCATGAGCAGTTGGAACAAGGTCATTTGTATATTTTACACAACATGGACGAAGTGAACGTTTATATCGAGGAACATACCAATTTCATCAAAAGACAATATCCTCGAGCCAATGCAATGTGGCTTGCTAGAGAGCATAACAAGACTTTTATTAAGTGGTTTGAAGATAAAGTCTTACATCAACTATCTCAAACACCAGATGATATTACTGAAACTATCAAATGCCTCGCCTTTAAACCAAAGTTGACTGTTATGTCTTATGAAGGGTATGACATTAATGGATTCACATATTACACAAAGCGCCAAGATGATAAGAGTGTCGTCCAAAATATTGGGGTCACCCTTCAAGCATCGACTATGTTTTTTGCAAGTGCAAAGGATAAGAGTCCACGTGAAGCTAAAATGTCATATTACAGTGTCATTGAAGAGATATGGGAATTTGACTACATAGATTTCAGAATTCTGCTCTTCAAATGTAATTGGGTTGATAACACCAAAGGAGTTATAGTGGATGAATTGGGTTTCACTTTAGTGAACTTTGAAAAGATTGGCGAGAAGGCTGAACCATTCATATTGGCATCATAGGCGAAACAAGTATTTTATATCGATGATCCTGCAAATGATAAATGGTCGGCTGTTCTTCATGGTAAAAGACAGTTCATTGAAGATCCTATAGATGAAGAAGAGTACTATGATAAATATTATGACTCCAGTCCATTCTCAGTTGGGTTGCCAACTCCACAAAATATTGAAGCTAATGATGACTTATATGTGCGCAGAGATCACAATGAAGGATTGTTAATTGATAAAAGATCACAATTTTAGAGGCATGCATGTTTATATTTTTTTATTGAAGCTAAATGTTTACTTTTTTAATATCAATATCATTTTCTAATTTGATGTTTCATTATCTTCTAGTTAATATAAATGCTAAACATTGTGGGAGGGTGCTAAAGAACTATAGGACCAATCTCACCCGAGATTACATACGCGATGCTGAGAATAGGTTCTTGATTGATTCCAATTCTAGACATTGATCAGTATTTCACTAACTCTACACTAATAATTTTTGTTTGTATTCTCTTTGAAAAATAAATATAGGAAGAAGGAAGCCACACAGCAATGGAACTACTTGGACCCCAAAAACTGGGAGGAGTTTGTTACCCAAAGAAAAACAGATGAATTCAAGGTATTAAGCGCCACTCCCAATTTAATTAATATACGTTTTTATGTATTCACCTATTAAAGATTAACCTTTATTGTTACTAACTAAATCAATGTGCTAACTAACTAGGCTATCAACGATGCTCAATGACAACTACATGTTACGACCACACAATGGGTCCAAGAGGATATGCAGGCGTTCGCCAAAGGTTATATAGATATAGGCAGCAAGCCATGAAACAGCAAAAGAAGCCCCAATGAAGAGAAGCAGGATACAAATACAATACATAAAGTGCAGCACACACAAGTGCTTCAGATTCATATAACAACATGACAGACTAACACATATATAGTGCATAACAACAGCAGCGCCGAATTTACATACAACACTAGCTTAGTACATATATAGTGGGACTAAGGTGATGATCCCACCTGCTAAAACAGGTTATCGACAACTACATGTTATGACTGGGAGGTCGTGATTCAGCAACCGTATGCATTAGCAGGTGGATCTGTTTGTCCTCCTGCTAATGCATACAGTTGCTGAATCACGACCTCCCAGTCGTAACATGTAGTTGTCGGTAACCTATTTTAGCAGGTGGGATCGTCACCTTAGTCCCACTATATATGTACTAAGCTAGTGTTGTATGTAAATTCGACGCTGCTGTTGTTATGTACTATATATGTGTTAGTTTGTCATGTTGTATGGACATCGATTGTATTGCTCAGGTATTATATAGTCTCATTAGATAATATGAAATATATCAATCTTATTTATAGCTCATTAATTATATATATACATCATTCTCTTTACAGGTGTTTAAAGCTGACCCCACTACAGGAACGGACTTACCAGATGTACATGCTCCCTATACGATGGGAGAATTAAATGAAGTAAGAGAAGAATGGGCAACAACCATACAAATAGTGGGGGTTTTAAAATATAATTGGGATGTTGATAGCGAATAATGACTAAAGAATGATATTTTGTAAATGAATTTCTGAATTATAATATATGTGTGAATGTTTCTACATGTCTAGATGTTTCTACATGTGTCTGAGTGAAAATGAATGAAAGTGTTGGTTGCTATATGAATGTTTCTACATGTGTAAATGTGAATGAATGGAACTACAGATTGCTAGCTACATGAATGTTTCTAAATGTGTGAAAATAAAATGGAACTGCAGGTTGTATTGCTAAATGCATGTGTGAATATTTTTGTTGTTAAATTTGTAGGTTTGTGGCCTGTTGTTGGCTGATATCAATGGATGTCGTAAAACCTGCAGTTAACTGTAGGTTTCTCATCCTGTGACCAGCCACAGCAGGTCTGCAGACTGACAGAAAAAAAAATAGGTGTCATTTATTTGAATAACACCGACACACAAAGTTATAGTGTCGGTTTTATATAAATAACCGACGGCTATTTCCTGTGGCGCGAAGGTATATGGCGTCAGTTTATTATCTATTAACCGACGCTGATAGTGGCCAAGATGGCGCCCTTTCTGTGGCGCGAAGGTATATGGCGTCGGTTTATTATCTAATAACCGACGCTGATAGTGGGCAAGATGGCGCCCTTTCTGTGCTGCGAAGGTATATGGTGTCGGTTTCTTATCTAATAACTGATGCCTATACCTTCGCGCCACAGGAAACAGGCGTGATTTCGGTGGCGCGCGAAGAGTTTGGGCGTCGGTTTTGGAACCGACGCGTAATGGGTGAGCTTTTAGTGTCGCCCACATAGGTGTCGCTTATAAACCGACACTAAAGGCCTTAAATAACCGACACTAAAGGTAGGTTCTGTAGTAGTGGACATTTCTCAGTTTGTGGAGAATTTGATTTCATCAAGGATTAGTGCTGACGTCACGTTGAGCATTAATTGGATTCGAATTGCAAAATTCATCTACGATCAGGAAACATGGAGAAACAACTGTCTGGTTGTACTAGACGACCATCTCTCATCAGAGACGATTGTTTTACTTGCAAAATGGCCATTTTGGATGTCACAGGTTGCAAAAATTCAAGATCTTCCGATCCCTTCCACTTCTACACATATCCCGAACCAACTTGAAACCCTGGTCCTAACGCTGCCTATAAATAGAGGGGTAATGTGGGCTTCCCAGAGTACAACACAGACAATTGAGTATCAATTATTCTGACAATTTTTTTCCTTTCTCGTTATGGTAATCAAGAGATCCCAAACAAGTCCTACCCAACTAGGGAGGGATAGTGACAGGAGAGAACAACTGAGGATCATTGTTGTGGGAGAGCAAGTTGGTGACTAGTACACCAACGGGAGAGACAACTCCTTCTTGTCTATTCTAGTTGAACGATAGGAGTTCTAGTTGGTTCGTCTAGACTACTCTAGAGGTATGAGTCCTTTGGGTTCTTCAAGGAGGACAACATCAGTTTACAGTCTGTGGCGAGACCGTAGGAGCCTTCACTGAAGATGTTCAGTGTGTCATCTGTAGAAAAGACTAGGAGATGCACATACACCATCTAAGAGTAACTAGAAGATAGTTGCATTGCAACAAGTTGTTGTCGCTGGACTCTCTCTAGGATCAAGTATAAACCAGTTACACCATCATTCCTATTTCATAGTAGTTGACATGATCTTACTATTATGGGGAATATAAATAAAAAAAAAATTATATCTAAAGTTGTACTATATGCCCGTATTACCAAACAAAACCATCATCAACCTTTATGAAAGTGGTCATATATATATATATATATATATATATACAAATATATATATATGCACCATTCATTTACTATCAAGTGGGTAACTAAGATTAGTTACTCGTGCATCTATTTTGTAATAGGAAGGCACATACTTGTAATGAGATTGCCAACATTGTAATGAGATGACAATTTTTTATAGAAAGAATCATTTTGTAATACTACGTAAACAATTGTCATAAATATCATTCTTACTGTTTTCAGAGGGAGAATAAACATTTCATTCTGTATTTACATAATGAGTATTTATATTACAATTTTGGTTGTCTCATTACAGTTAGGTGCCTTCCTATTACAAAACATATTCACAAGTAACAAAAGTTAGTTCCCCACATGGGTAGTGAATATATATATATATATATATATATATATATATATATATATATAGAAGGATGGAACTAAGACTTCCATAGTTATGGTTCCATATTCTCATTTATTGCATTTGATGTTAATATTTTCGTTCAAGTCTTGCTCAGGCAAGGTATAGCACCACTCATGAGTTGTGGGGTGAAACTCCATGTATATTATCATATTATATCATTAGGTTTAGCACCACTCATGAGTTGGTGGGGTTTTCACTCCATATATTTTGATCATATTATACCATTACTTTTTTTCTCAAGATATTCATCACAACTTTTGTGTATTTACATGTGGCTACCTTTTCTCTTACACATACATAAAGCTAAAATAAGTATTTGGTTGCAATCTATACAAAAAGCTCACCTTATATCACATGTAGAGATGGTGAGTCCAGAAAACATAAATTTTTTGAAATTAGGTGGAGTCATGCTTAATGATTGACTCATCATACATGAACATTTTTCTAATCCCAAAGCATTTTAAAGAGTCAATAGTCCATGGGAAAATGTTCTTATATTAGAGCCCAAGTGTTTGTGCACAACCTATCTTAGGGTTTCATTATTACATTAGTCTTTACAAATATTCCTCATGCATTATTGGCCGTAGTCATCCCATCAGTATTTCTAGATGTATTGGTACTTATTAAGTGATATTCTCATAACCTCTCAAGGCTTATGGAATGATACTCTCTCCTAACCCCTTGGGCCTTATGTACTTCTATATCTTCCCACTTGACCCTATGGTTTAATTAGGGATTCATCATGCATAGGATTACCTGAGATGTTATAGGCCAAACTTAGTATCTATTAGAATTTATATATTATTTTTAATTAAGGGTTTCATATATTATTAGTACTTCATGTCTTTCTTATTCATTTTGGACACAAAATCCCTTAATATTCCATGCATGTGTAATATTTTCTTTTAGTGTATTTAACTATAATATACTTTACCAAATACATTCATGAATACATATCCTCATGCATATAGTGAAATTGTTTGTTCAATCACTAAAATGGAATACTTTTATACTTAGTTAATTAGGTGGTTGTTAGTACTTACATGCCCCATATGTTATACCACCAGATCATAATGCATTTCATCTTTTAGGTTGAGGTTCATCTAGGATAGTCAGATTCATGTCAACTTTATAATCAATGATAGGGTGGTTCAACTAATCTTTAGAGGAGTCTAGTCTAAGGTTTTTCCTAATATCTTGTGGGGAGGTTAGGTACTCTATCCATATATCATGGCCCCATGGGATTTGGACTAATATACCTCCATAAGGTCCTTCCCTTTACATGGAATGATCCTAACACATCAGAACACCAATCCTTAAAGGAGAATTTGTGTCATAAATGTCATTCTATACATAACCATTGAGATATGGCATTTATTTTACTTTTATAACCACTTATGTGTATCTCATATACTTTCATGACCACTATGTGTACCTTATGTACTTGCATGACTACTTGTACTTTATGTACACATTGTAGCATCCTCCAATTGCAATCAATAAACAATATCACAAAAGCATGGGCCATAAATATTACACTCAGGAGACATAACAAATATCATATTCATTCATTACAATAATAAAAATAACTTTATATAGGATAAAAAAAATTGATTCTCATACATAAATTTTTCACAAAACATAAAACAAGGAACATATACAAGATATAACTAGAAAAGTAGTTAAACCTCCTTGGATCTTATAAATGGCACCCTACCCAGGTCTTGAACTCATACATAGTCCTTGAGATATTCCTTGCATGCCAAATGACTTTATCCTCTACGTTTTCTCCTTACCAGCGAGCATCACACCCCCAGCCATGCATTCAACAAATCAATGTAAGTACTTGGGTTTAAGTAAATATATGAACATAATCTGAATAAAGCTTAAAACTGATATGAACTTGCATAAACATTAATTATGGCTTAAGGTTGCATTCTTAACTTGATTAAACATTCTTATAAGGGAACCTACTCAATGAACCCCATCTGATCTGATCTTACAACACACACACAATGTGTGAAGGCTTCTGAACACACTGAAAGTGAACATGATCGGACTTGAACCCAATAATGTAAAATCACTGAAAGTGAATAGGCTTCTTAACATAGTGAAAGTGAACAGACTTAGGCTTGAACCCATAAAGTTAATGTGGTTCATGAGGAACCAACATTCCATAAACATGTTCATGAGTAGGGCCTAATCACTAGTTCTTATTCTGGTATGATGTTATCTTATCTTACTTAGGGTTTTCACCCATAATTGCATTATTGACCTTAAATATGAAGAATATATAGTTTTAACTGATATGATCTTAACATGAATCTTAATGCAGTAAATCTTAATAAGCTGTGCATATTTAAATACCTCTTAAGCATTAAGATGCTCAAAAGATAACATATGTTATATGAACTTTAAACATGATTAAGTAAGAAAAAATGAATGACTATAGTATATAGAAACACAAGGCATGGACCACTTACCTAGTCTACTAGGAACACTCGCTCCTAGGTTCCTGATCTTGAGACTTAGTCTGCCTACAATTATAACCAAAACCCTAATTATTATCTCATAAACTCTAATTAGGTTACGTCTAGATATTTGAGAAACCAAGGTCAGAATCATGACTTCTAACTTAGCCCAATGGATAGATCTCAAAATTTTGATCAAAAATCATATATTACTTGACCTCATATGACATACCAACAAAAAGATATTAATTATCTTGTGTTGGCCAATTAGGGTTTAGATAAATCCATTTATCTTAATATAAGATACATATAATGCAAATTCAAAAAAGACCAAACTACCCTTTGATTAAATATTGGATCATAGGCATTACAAGGGGTATCTTTTAAAAATAAAACATATCAAAATCATACCCCATACTCATCCTATGACCTAAGTTTGACTAACCCAACAGTGATACATGCATCTGATAAATCTATAGTACATCGTAGCTTTCCTCTTTTTAGGGAGACCCCCTCCCTGACTCCTCCTACATCCAAGGTGCAAGGCCAACTCAAAATATGAGAACCATGCTCCTACCAACACGAGGACACACCAAATAGAATCAAAACAACTTCTCGAGTGGATTTCTAAAGTTCTACTGACCCAGTGTGAGGAAGATGCTCTCAAGGTCCCTTGAACCAGGTCGTTGCACCTAAAAATGGAGCTTGGGGGTTCGAAGTTTAAGGATGATGACACACGACCAAACCTGAAACAAAACCTAGTATTAGATTTTCCACAGTATGTAAAAGGTGTTTGAGAAGAAACCCAACCGAAAACATCCATCACAAGAGCTAGACGTATGTTTTGTCACTGGGAAGGATATCGAGGTTTGATGGTCCAACACTCAACCAAAGTGGACTACACAAAAACACCATAGAAAGGAAGAAGAATAGTCCAAGATGCTTACATAGGAGAGAATTCATCTAGGACAACTTAAACTTTTATGGATAGCCTGCTGTTGTTGACGGACCAACGTTGGCCCGCAATAGTTGTAAGGATAACCTCCGCTAAGATTAACCCAAGAGAAACCTATGTGGGAGCCCATCATAGCTTCCAAGGTTAATCTATGTCCTTGCGATGAACAAGAATGACATCTACAACTGGTAGATAGAGATAGGAGAAAGGATAGATTTTGTTGTTTCGTGTGTTTCCCAATTAAGGTTAGTCTTTGGGTACTTATAGGTTCGGGATTGGGTCCTGGTTCCATTAGGAGTCCTAGTTTCCATGGAAATGTGCAAAAAATCATAGATTAAGAGTCTGAGGCTTATGGGTTTCTATTCCCACAGATACCATCCAGAGTTGGGAGGTAGAGGATGGGCTACTTGCCCTCATATGCTAATCCAATGCCTAAAATAAACTTGCATACATAAGAAACCTGAAAGGGCGTGTGTGACAGCCAAATGAACTAAAATTTGGTCAAAAATCAAAGATATGCGAGTACTTTCAGTGTGATATTTAAAATAAACTCAAACCTTATGAAATTCTAGTCATGTACTCAAATATTAATGTTATTTATGTCCCCACTATATAGAAACTTCCAAAAATCATTTACCGAATCAAAGAAAGTAAACAAATTCCAAATTTAAGCATGGATTACCATTAATACAACATCATTGTGGGCTCATATTCCTAAATTTCTCAACATAAATTCCTAAGTAAATTCGTTAGTTTCAAACCCCCATAAATCCTATTAAATCATACAAATAACAATATCTCGCCAAAATTGTCTATGATGCTTATTTCAACATGCTCCTTCACATAAACATTTCTTTCATCTCTTATTATACCCTTAAAAGTCATAAATAACACCTTAAGGATTCTAATCTTATAAGGGGTGTAATATGTAGCAAATGAAATTTCATACCCATTAAATTGAGGATGTGAAACATACATACATACATACAATCATATTGGTACGTATAGAATTAAGGCCTAGGCTAGTTCACGCATGTTTTCACAACCCTGATGCTTTCATGTGATTCACCAATTACGAACATCTTCACATTCTCACATGGTTTACTTACTTGAATTCTAACTCACTTGTGTCCTCCACATACTTACATGCATTAAAATCCACTATTACATGAAATTGTGGGTTATCCAAGTTACCAAACATAGTTGGGTCTTCATAAAGAAATTTTTTCATGCAAACCCCTTATCCACGCACATCAACTTATGCTAGCATGGGCTCATGAAGTTGGCTGGGATGAAAACTCATTAGAGTCCAAAATTTCTCCTACCAGGTCTTTTCTTATCTTGATATATATTTGGATTCTTTAAGTGTTCTCTTGAAAACTTAGGAAAGTTTATCATGATTTATCCTTATTCTGGTTTTGAAGCACATTGGATAGTCTTATCACCTAGCTCCATCAAGGGTGATACAGTCTAATCCTAAAAATTTGGTACTCTATTAACATTTTTTCATCATTACCTTCCTAAAGTGGTTTCTCTTACTCTTAGCATGACCATGGATATTGTTGTCATACTCCTTGGTATTCATCTTCCTTGTAGATCCCTCAACAATCCATGCTTAGCCTGTCATACTTTCCTTTTGTACCATAGAGGTATGTCTTCATTGCAATTCCATGTCATCAGGGCTATCATAAAAGGGAGATCTAGCGGTTGAAACTAGAGGACAACTTATCATAATAGTGGGATAGAGTGGTTGAAACTAGGGTCGTCGAGGTAATAAAAGATGATTCAAACATCCAAACTTTCTTCTTTCTAGGTTGTAAGTATGTAAAAACATGTTATCACTTATATATTTAGGTTGTAATGCATTTTATTACACGTGGCTAGTTTCAAAGAACTTCCTCTTATTTCTTTCCATGCGTAAAGGTCATATTGCCTTTGAATATACTCGGGAAAGGCTTGAGAAAGATGTAAATTGATTAAATGATCACCATTTTTAGAAAGTGGCCAATCGGTTAACTAGGTATCACATTCAGCTGATTGGTTTGAAGTAAAAAAATGATGAGGATATTACACATGTCCAAAATTGAGATGGATTGATCAATTGAATCCGACCAAGAATGGAAAATCGTTTGATTGAAAAGATAATTGGTCGATTGAACTAGCCAGTCCCAACTAGTCGACAAGATAAACAAATCAGTCGACTGGAAGTCTGTCTTAGTTTCCCAAGTTTGATTCTGTTTTTGAGTTGTGATTGGAAACAAGAATGGATTTTTAGGAAATGCATGCCCATGACTTCCTATATAAAGGAATGGACATCCAAATTCCACATTGAGACACACGTTCTCTAATATTTCTTTGTCTTTGAGAGAAAAATAATTCATCCCAAGGACAACATCCCACAACATAAGAAGAAAGAGAGTGAGAAACACTAGCATGACAAAAAAGATTGAGTTTTGCTTCCTCTATGAGACTAAGGTGGTGTTTACCAAGAGTTTCCACTTCAACATGGAAGAATTAGAGTCTAAGGCACTTGGGAGGAGGCATGAGGAAAAACTACTTCTATAAGGAGAAGACAAGTTTTTGCTGTAAGTACAAGGCGATTACAACAACAACTTTGGATCTGGATTTGGAAGTGCAAGTTCTACATAGGAATAAGATGTGTCTAGTTATTTGACAACTAAAGAGTGCTATATTCCTTGTATGTACTTAAATATTGGAGCTTCATGGCCAAGTTTGGATAAGAGTTTTGTTGGGAGAAACATTTATTTCCAGTGCACATGTTCCCTCAAAATCCTAGTGGTGTCTACATGTACATAGTGTGATTTAACAACATTTTGGATTCTGAACCACATTTATTTGAAAATGGATAATTGTGCAATGTGTATCCATGTTAATCATCATCTATCATATATGATTTAATATATCTATATTACATAAATCAGTATGATGCCTTTGAAATTGTTTGTTTGGTGGATGTGGATATGGAAAGTAAATTCATTGTGCTTCTTGTGTTTTAAAACATGTAGTCATAGTTTTTATTGTGATAAAAATATTCAACAAGTATATGTCCTGTATGGAATACCCCCTCTATTTACACTCTCCATATAAGTTTTTGTTCTTGCAATTAGATTAGGATTATTTAGTGATATCAATGGTAGACTATGGTGGGGAAGAGGATATGATTAAAATCCCACACCAATTAGGAATGTACTTGGAGTATTCATGATGAAGATAAATGATGAATCCATTAGAAGAATTATCCAAATAGGGAATCCAACCAGTAAACTGACAAGTAATTCCTATAAAGGAATTTTTGGATTAAATGGGATGCAAATCTTTTGGTTGTTTGTTTATAACATGTGTTGCCTTAAGATGTTGTATTGGTTATCATATCATGTTTTATCACTTATGGTGATTGTTATAGTATATGATATGCATGACAATGTATATATAGTGGTTATTGGATATATGTATATGTAATATAAAATTCATAAATTTGATACTAAGTATAAGGTGTCCTCTAATGTGTGATACACATGAAAACCTTGATTAACTATGTATTGTCATGCCAAAGTGTGGTGCATTGTCTACTTGGAGACATATCATAGTAAGTATGTGGGTCAACCAAAGTAGGATACATATCTTATTATATTAACCTTCGGGATTGACTTAACTAAGGTGATCTTTGTAGGATTAAGCACATAGAGGCATAACAGAGGTCACGATCATCATAAAATGATTTATGACAAGGAGTTGTGCAACCATCTATTTAGGAGTTGTATTAGATGCAACTGGTAATTGTAACCTATCTAGATAGTTGAATTGTGACCCGTGAACAAAAGGTGACTCCTAACTTAATGCATATATATCTTGACTCACTAGAAGATTGATCTCTATAATCTTATAAATTTAGTGGTGAGGGCTATTGATTTGATTAAAATAGTGGGATCATTATTAATGAAAGGACAAATTAATATTTCCAAATCAAATTAATTTTCAAATCAAAATTTTGACTTGTGTAAATATTTTCTTCATGGATCTAACAGAAATCATACATAAAACTTTTGTTGTGATCGATCCTCAAGAAAGAAACGTTGTATGGATATAACTTTCATGGCTAGTATAGTACATTATGAATTGTTTTAAGTAATGAGCGTAAGCTCTATGTCCTAAAAAAACTAGAACTAGAGGAACCAACTCCAATTGTGCCTAGAGCAGAAAGGGAATCTTATAGTAAGCATACTAATGCCATTGTTAACATCAAGTGCCTCAAGATATGCTCCATAAATCATGAGATTTGAAATTAACACGAGCACATGAGACTTCTAGAGATGTCTACACATCTCAAGTATATGTTCTAAGAAGAAACAAAACAAGAGAGATATGATGTCTCTAAATCTATGTTTAAGTGCAATATGGTAGAAGGTGCTCCCATTGGACCCCATGTGCTTAAGTTGATTAGGTATATGGAAATCCTATAGAAACAAGGATTCCTTTTAGGCCAATAGTTGGTCACTAATGTAATATTCCAATCCTTTCCTGAATCTTATACTCAGTTTCTCATGAACTACAATATGAATAACTTTGTTTGACCGTTATCAGAGTTTCTTTCCATGTTAAGAAATTTTGAGATCCAGATGAAGAAAAGCAATCCAAAGTCCATGTTTATGGTAAAGGAAGTAAAGGAAAAGTCAAAGGAAAAAGGAAAATATAAGAAGACTTCTAAAGCTAGAAAAAGCCCAAATTTTCTACACTTAAAGCTAAAATAGTAGGCAAGGACGAAAATTGTTGCTAATGTCACCATGTTGGACATTGGAAAGAAATTATCCCCATTACCTTGAGAAAAAATGAACAAGATGAAAAGAATAAATTTCACTACTTATTCATCTTGGGTATTGGATACTAGATGTCAATCTCACATATGTTCTAATATGTACGATCTAAAAGAAGTGAACTCTTAATAAAGGGATAGGTGGATCTAAATGGTGTTAATAGAGCAAGAGTTGTTTCCATAACTATAGACACCTATGTTTATATCTTCCCAATGGGCTTGTAATAGAGTTAGATACTTAATATTATATACCTAAAATAACTAGAAATATTATTTATGTATCTAGTTTGACCAAGAATAATTTTGAATTTCTAACAAACAATGGTCGAATATCTATTTCAAGATATGATACATTCTATAGAAATACCCCAATGTGAAATGGTATTTATCTATTTGAATTTTGAGACAAATATTTATAACATAAATACTAAGAAATTAAAACTTGACAACTCAATAAAAACTTACCTTTGGCACTGTACTCTAGGGCACATAAATGAGAATCACATTTCTAGACTTAGTTATCTAGTCTATTTTCATTTTCAATCAACAGAGGCACGTGAATCTTATTTATTGGGTTAAACAAAAAAGTTTCCTTCACTAGAAATAGTGAGGGTGCAAGTGACATATTAAGACTCATACATACTTATGTGTGTGG
Organism: Alisma plantago-aquatica; assembly: GCA_963693085.1. NCBI lineage: Eukaryota > Viridiplantae > Streptophyta > Magnoliopsida > Alismatales > Alismataceae > Alisma > Alisma plantago-aquatica. Next base: position 287,117,114 of record OY856411.1, read on the forward strand.
ATATTTTAGTACAAGAGCCATATGTGGATATCAATACTTCCTTGTATTTATCGATGACTCTAATAGATATAGATATGTGTATGTTATAAAAAAATAAAAATCTCTTGAAAAGTTTTAAAAAATTAATGAATGAAGTACAAAACCAACTTTTTAAGAATATTAAAGAACTACAATCTAATCGTGGTGGAGAATATATAAGTTATGTGTTTGAGGAATTTTTGAGCAAATTCAATATTATATCACAATTGACTGCACCTCCAATAAAACAACATAATGTCATGTCATAAAGATGGAATGTTACATTCTTGGACATGGTACGATCAATAATGAGTTTACCTAATCTTCTGACTTGTTTGTGGTCATATGTTCTTCAAACAGTGTTTACACTGAATAGTGTACCTTCAAAATTGGTAGATTGGACAAAGCAATCACTCAATTAGGTGAACCCATTAGCTTGGGTTGACTAGACAAACGAACTGGTTGAGTGGAATTCTATTTGAGTTTTTCTATTTTTATTCTATTTTGACTTTTGACTAGAAATGGGATTAGATTTTTGGAAATTTCAATACCATGAGTTTTTATAAAGAGATAGACATACAAAGAGAGGTAGACACACTGGGACACACGTTTCCTAAGAGTTCATTTTGTTAGGGAGAGAAAAATTCATCTAAAGGACAACATCTCATAATGGGAGGAGAAGGAGAGTGAGCGACACTAGCACATCGACACTTTCAAGTTCTGCTTCATCTTGGTGACCGAGGTGGTGCACCAAGAATTCCTTCATTTGCATATATTATGTAGAGGCCAAGGCCCTTTGGAGGATGTTTAAGGACAAACTACTTCTCTAAGAAGAAGATAAGGTGTTGTTCCAAGGAAAAGGCAACAACAACAACAACTTCAGATCGAGATCCATAAGTAAGAGATTGCATCAACATAAGACGGGTGTAATTGTCGAACAACTAGTGTGCGTCAATGTATATTAGATATCTCTTAGTGTTTTTAATATACTGATGTTTTATGGCCACAACACTTCTGTTGGATAAGAGTAAATTTGTTGAGACAAGAAAGTAGATATTGATGTTTTTGGTCAAGTAATGATTATGACCATGTTCCTAATGACCCTTCTATAATATTGAGGTCGTACATTCAAAAGAGGCATGCACTGAGATGCTAGATTCAAGCTTAGATTGAAAATAAAATGTAGTGTTGTGGGGAACTTGAACAACACACACACTTACCAAAAAATCCTAAAAGGAAAAGAACAAAGCAAACCTCGTTGAGACCTTCAATAATTCTAACACTAAAATTGTCATCATAGTTGCCATCGTTGTCTCAAGTGCGAGAGATTTCTCATGAAACCGGTGGGTGGACACAAATGGATGTGTTAGGGTAAAAATAAGATGAGAAAATAAGATATGCTGCCACCACATAAAAAATGAGAAAAAGTATGAAAAGGTTTGAAAAATTAGTGCATAAAGCAAAAAGAAAATAAGAGATTGAGTAAGAAGTCAAGTTATATATTGAACAATTAAAATGCCTTTCACCACTAAAAAAAATGGTCTTTAACTATAAAAAATTGTAGTGAAAACCCCATATTTTGTAGCTAGAGGCTTTAACTACATATTTATTTACACATACAAATTGTAGTATATGCTCGTATAGCTAAAGCCTTTAACTATATTTTTCAAATATGTAGTTAGATAATCCATTCTCTACAAATTCATATGTATCCATAAGCATAGCTAGATATTGTCCTTAAATATTTAAATATAAGTATAATTATAGCTAAATGTATGACTACAATTGCATATATAGTCAGTATGTAGCAAAAACATGAAGTTAATACATTTTATATGTATTTAATGTGTAGGGAAAGGCATCAGTTACTATATACATATATATGTAGTTGATTATGCATCTAGCCACATATGTAGTGCCATTTAGTACACATACATATATGCTTAGTTCGACTGTATATTCATATATATATATATATATATATATATAGTGTAATTTGTTAGTACACAAGTTCTTTTAGTAACAAAATTGTAGTATTTAGAACAAGTGATGCTTATTATGCCAACAATCTTACTTTCATTTATGATGAAGCATCTAATATACATGGGGAGGATGTATACCTTGCCCTTATTACACAATGTGTACAAAGAAAAGTATATACATATATCAATGATTCAGTGGTCTACTAACATCTTTGTGAAAGAGTTGTGTCTTTATAGGCCAGTTTTAACATCCTTGTTGTCTTCTTTTTTGTTCAAGCTCTTGTTGATCGGCCAACATCGTCCAAAAGCAACCGAGATAAGAATCTGAAAGGAACCCTCCAAGCAAAGATAGAAGGAATATCGTCCCTATGAAGTTAGTCACTATGTTTGCAGCTACAGACAGTGACTGTTAAAAAATATACATAGATCTATGCAATGCAGCCTTCTCATAGCAGAAAAGAGCCATATCAAATTGCAACATATCATGATACACTGTTGTTCCTGTGGCTGTTGCTGCAGCTGTGGCTGGGTGGGCTTGGGCTTCAAATGGAGTTACATCGTCATGCTTCAAAGAGAAATGAACCACAATATTAATCACAAATAGTATACAGCTCCAGGACATGAGTAGCTGCAAGCACTTCAAAAATAATGCTATGTATAACACTATAATAGGGAGATATGGACATCTATTGAGATGAAGTTAATATTCATATATGTCATAAGGTAAAGATCATCCAAATAGTTTAATAAAGATATATAAGCATTCATACATGGAATAAATGAAGGTTGCTATGAGAATAAGATGACAGAATCAGTACCTTGAAGAGATGAGAAGTAAAGGAAACTTCATTCAATTGTGCAACCCCCAATATGTACTGTCAGATGTACCAAATTGTTAAACCACAAAACTTAGCAAAATAGATAATTGAGAACTTTGTCATATATATAGTGAAGCCTTAAAACTAAATTTGAGATACACCAGTGGTGTAGATACCTGATGTTTCTAACAGGTCATGTTGAATGCATAACTCAATTTTTAGTTACAAGATAAAAAATGTTGGCCAATTACAAGATATTATTCTAGACTAATTTCTAAGGTTTAGGTAAGATCACATTCTAGTAAATAATTAATCCCCCAATACTCAAACTATTTAGGACTGAAGTGAACCAGGCATGTAATGTTCTGGTTTTGAAGACAATGCTTAGTTATTGTGACACCAAGTTAGTAAGATTTTTATATAGGTCTTGTTTGATTAGGGGCGTGAAGATTTTACCACTCATTTCACCTCTACAACGAACCACTTCATGTAAAATTCCCTGCTCTATTCATTTGGTTGAGAAGTATCACCCGTTTAGAGTTGTAGCACCTATGAATATGGATCCCATGAAGCTTGAAGGTGACTAGGATTCCTGATGATTAAAAAAGTATACTTGAATCTTAGTTTCAGTGCAACTGATTTTTCTGGACATGACATTTACTGATATGTATTCCTCTTGAATGGAATTAGATACAAATAATTGATAATGAATTCTCTACAAATGGTAGAAATGTATTCAACTTGTGCATGTTAAAATAGTGATATCGATAAGGATTAAGGAGCCTAAAATGTGTTCTCAGCATGCAACATAGTTCATTTTCAAAATGAATCAGAATATTCACCATGACCTATAAGAGAAATAGAACAAGAATTTTTAGCACTGTCTTCAGATTCATCTGTGTAAGAGTATAAAATCAAGAAAGATTCTAAGTAACTAAAAATTAGAGGTTTAGCACAAATGTGTGGCAGATGTGTGCAAGCTCCACAGTAACCAAAAACTCCAAATATGCATGCAACCTTTGAAATTGTGATTGTACTGAAGGATATTAATTAGCAAAATCTAAAAAATCAAAATGAAATTAGTAACAACTAGCATGGGATTTTTCACTTTTAAATTGTGTCCTATAACTCTTTGAGGACGAGTTCAAATGGTGGAAGTTCCCTCAGTGCTACACAAAAATTTCCCTAAAGTGATGTTTGTGAACAAAACTTTTACTTATGTTACAACAAGATCTACAACCTCCATAACCTCAAACAAAGACATTTGGACCAGCATGTAGCATACTCTTCTAACATGTATGCTACAACAAGGTCTACAACCTCCATAACCTCAAGATTGTTAATTGAAGGATGAAAAAAAATGTAATGAAATGATCTCTAATGAAATATTATCGAAGGATCTTAGTACTAATCTTGGGTGTATATGTGATAATGTTCTTCATTTTTCATGTTGTTGGTTTTAACCTATTGGATTTCATTGAACTAGTTTTCACTTGAGCAAGAGTAAGATTTTTACAATAGACCAGATGCCTCTAGCTTAAGATTTTGTAATGGACACCAACTTATGGCTCTATTTTGATTATCAAACTACTTTTAGGATTGTTATAATATACAATAAAGACATGATAAACTAAAACATACTTATTTCTACCTGAAAACCAAGCAAAATAGACATAATTGGGTAGGTATCTTCTAAAAAATCTCAATCCTAAGATAACACAAAGAGTTATACACGATTTAGTTCTCTGTTGAGTGATTTGATTTAGTTCTTAGACTAGCTTGTAGATCGACCTAATCACCTTTAGAAGAACTTGGAAATTTGGAATTCCATGTTAAGGAGGAATACCTAAATTCAGAAGGGTACATAGTTGGAATCCACATGAACTTGATGTTGAAAATAGAAATGCAATGCAGGTATGATCATGCATCATAGATTCATGCCATTGAGACTAATAGTTACTAGCCGACCTTCACACATCTTCACATGATTTTTTAGATGCATTATTTAATTTGGCTTCTGCATGCACTTTTTTTTTTATTTCTGTTCTTTGTATGTTTAAGTTCTATGATTGTATGAGATCTGACAATACCATTTTGGAAACAACGTGAAAACAAAGAAGAAGATGTTCTGATAGTTCGCAAACGTTGACAACAACATTGAAGTGATTATTGTTCTGGTCTATTCATGTGACAATGGGTTGAAAATGGAATATACCCATTTGGAAAGAAAATCCACCTTTGGACTGTCTGAGTAAAAATTCATTTTATCATATCTAAGGCAGTTAGAACATCATTAAACTCACCATGTTGAAAGCCTGCAAAAGAAGAGAAATGTTTATGTTGTTTCTCAAATATGTCAGACTAGTGTCAGCATTTTAGTGCATGTGCTGACAGGTTGTCATGTCGATAGTCTCTTCTTGAAAAGACATTTTAAAAGGCTTTTGAACAAAATCATCACTACAAAAGCTCTAGAGAAATACAAAGAGTTAGACTCTAAGAAAAACTTACATTTTTGCTCTTTTGGTCTGTCCTGCCCTTAAAGTGTTTCAGAACCACAAAGCTTGATTGTAGCTAATCGATGGAAAATTAGAAGATTGGGCTTAAATAAAGCACATATATGTATCTAGGAAAAATCAAACAAGCACTTAAATACAAACAAACACATTGTCATCTATTTAACATGGGATTGGCAACCTAATTTTTGTACAACCCTTGAAAGATTAGAGAAAAAATGACATGTTAGAAAGAACAAATTAATTTCATAGATTGGTTATCAATTAAATTTCTCCAGATTTTAATTTTGAAAACAAAAATACAAAATGTTCCACAACATGAATCTTAATGGATCTATGATGAACAATAGCTATTAAATTCAAAAATTACTACCACAAATAGCATTTTAATTGCCATTTCATATCATAGGAATGTTAGAACTTGAAAATTGTAACCTACAAACTTAGTTTCCCTTTTCCACTCCTTTCATATGCTAGTTTGAATCAATAGAAACCAACCAAAACAACTAGTATAAGTAAATAGATCACAAAATGAATAAAAGAACAATGAAGAGGTTGACTAGTCTGACTGAGTGATACAGATTATTTAGGAAGTGGGTAAGAGTTAGAGGAAAGGTGGTCTGTGATGACAACTGCTTCCATAGTTAGTGGTTTTGGATTGAAGTACACAAATCATGTCTTTGTATTTGTATAGTTTTCAAGCAATTTCTATAAGACCTTTAGTAAATTTATGTGACTAGATTTAATGAAGCAAAAGTACCTTATAACCAAACATCATCACCATTTCTCTAATACTGGATGTTCTTTTTGCAGATGAGGAGCTGATGTTCCCTCATCTTTAAGCTGGTTTGTAGATGAGGAGCTAATGTATTACTCAATGTAGTATAAGTTAATGGTCTTCAATACCATAAATGGAAGTAAGTACTATATAGTGATGATGGTCCACTCTACCTGGGTTAATCATTGATGGTATTACTTTCCTACCAAAACAAGAGCTCAACTCTAAAATGTCATTGAGTATTCTGAGAAATTTCTTACCACAAGGGCCTCGCTCAACCTATTGATATAGAGAGACAAATTAGAAGACTAAATGCACATATATATTAAAATACACATAATATTCAACCAATAATAAGATGTATTCCAATAAAAGTGAAGAACATCATCAATTTACATGATAGAGACATAGATGTATATTAGACAAACTCTGTAGGTTATCTTAATATAACTAGTCATATATGTGTCATAAAACATCATCATTTAAAAGGGAAACTTCCAGATGTTCCAATGCTCAACAAGAAATATGGATGGATTACTTATAGATCCCCTACATTTCAATTAGCAATGTTTTAAATTAGCCACTAAATTGGCATTAATATCACTGGTTCTATTTACTGAGGATAATTTCATATTTAAAGTTCAATTTTAGTTCTAATGATATTTAGGAAAATAACTATGACTATTTTTTTATAAACAATAATTTAACAAGAAATCTGGTAGCAAAACAAAATTATAGGTTGCTTATCTAGAAAATGCTCTGCACCTACAACACCACATCACAATATTAATTCTTCACACATCTTGTGAATCTGGTCACCTTCAATTTACCTAACTATTAAACACAAAACATGATAATTTCAGTAGCTCCATACTATTTTTTAAAGAAAACTTTGATCATGAAGAATGTAGAAGTAGATATATTGATCTTATTGCATCTCTTATTGGTCATCTAGCATTTTTGGAACCATTTGTCTTCAACCCATAGAATACAAAATTGTTAGTGGCCAGATCCAAAATAGAGAGAGACTGAGAAGCAGACAGCCTGCAACTCCATGTTAGAAATCAAACAGAATTGGAGATGAAAGAGACCACATAACAACTGACATGCCTGCCTTACCTGCTATGCTGGAACCAACCTGCTTGAAGGAGAGATGACATGGGAAGACTGAAGATACTATGTCAAAATGAGAGGCATGCCTCTAATTATACATGCAAATATTCACTATAATGTCAAGCCTTTTGTAACTATAGTTCAAACTTTCCACAGTACATCAAGATTGAATTATCCATTTTCTGATGAAGATCTTGTCACTTCAAATTAGACCCTGTAGTGGTAGAGTGATTTCACACTATGTTGAGAAGGCATGTTGGAACTAGATGCTCAGGTATGCAACATCCAAGCCTAAAGAGATGTATGTGCAAGGCAACCTAATAAAGCATGGAGAACCACATGATCATTAATGAATGCATATGAGAGTGTTTGGTACCTTCTATGCATAAGGAGATAAGCTTCAGCCTCCATGTATAATAAGCTTTAGCCTCAAAAGCAGTGTAACAGTAATAGTAAGAGGAAATTACTAAACCACTATCAAGGTTTGAAATATACATAGTTCACACATGACAAAACTTAGGAACAACTCAATAGCTACAAGGAATTACCCTAGTATAATGAGCAGTTCTCCATTGAAACAGAGATAACAATAGAAAAATTGAACTAGAAAAGAAATATTTCAAGTCACTAAGAAATCAACAACCGTTCAACAACATCGACAGACATAACAAAAACTCATTTTCTCAATAAAACAACATAATCAAGAGCTAACTCTAAACATACAATATTGGGAAAAGGTAGTGAAGAAGAGCCACAGAAAAGTAGAGAATCTAATGATAATATGACGCATAGAACTACATACATGAGTACAAAGAAATCTAAAGCCTCAATCCCTAATCCCTAACATGTTGAATCCGACTCACATATAGTAGATGGTCCCATTACACCCTAATTCTTTTAATATGATTTGGACCCAACTTCTAGTTGATTCCCAGCCAAAATCGATCTGTGTTGGTCTTGAATGGAATTTTTTCAAGTAAAACCAACCAAACAAAATCTAAAAGAGACCTACAACAAGATACAAAAATGCTCTGACATGGGAGAAAGAAATAATTCATATATATTTTAAATATAAGCCTCCATTGTAGGATGCTAATTAGTTTTTGTGTGTGTCTTGGGGGATACATCCTGTCTATGTGAGGATCAGATTTGTCGATAGCTATTCTTTTTGGACTGAAACCAATTGTTTTGGCAGTGGAGTTTAATATGACCATTGAACCTTTTGGTTGTGCAATCATAGATTTTAGATGATTATTGACTTAAAGATTGCTTTATGCATATAAGAACTGCAACTAAACTGACCATGTCAGTGTTGTCCCTGCTTCATCTAGGACCCCTTTCTTCCTTGAGAAAATTGATCTTTTTGGAGGCTATAGGAACACAATCACCCCTGAACAATATTCAACAACACAATGCCACGACTAAAGCAACCGAAAAAATTGATCTTTTCATAATCTAATGAAGCAGAGGTTTAGCAAATCTTGAATATATCACAAATCTAGAAACAAGTCAAGCCACTTAGTAAAACCAACCAGATACTAATGAAGTATAAATTGAAGACGTGTTTACATTTGATAAAATCTTGTAAGGTCTAAAATTTACACCCAAGAAAATGAAATAATGAATGCTACTACAATATGTGTGACATCCACATTTATTTAAAACAAACTAAATGAAATAATGAACGTCAGACTTCTATTTTTGTTGAATCCTATAGGTTCCTATGATATGTGAATCTCTATTTCCTCTATCAAATGAGTGCTATTCTTGGATTCCACATATCTCTAAATGGTTCACCTTCAATGATGAATACAAAAATTTAAGAAGTAGAATTCTTGTATTGAGATTATTTTAAAAAAATGTTACCTAACAATAAGTAATTTATTTGGCCAAGCTATCACTGTCCCAATTACATCCCCAATGACTTGGTGTTGATCAAAAGGCCTAATCAACTACTGTTGAGGTTGGATTGATACAGTATTGGACACAGAAGGAAATGTGGAACCCAACATTGCTCCTATACAACATAGGTTGGACTTGTAGAAGTAATGTGTCCTTATGCTATGATTGGTTTCCCATCATCAAAGCTTAACAAGGAAACAACATAAAAAATTAAAAAAAGTGTGTCAAGTCTTATGTATACCTAAAATTTAGGTTAAATATTAAATAAATATTTGCATATAATAACTTGTCCTTCGTTAATGGGTGTTCCACTACTCGATTGATTTGGTATGGATAGTCTTTTATGGGTGGTCCTTGTAATATTCTACAAAATAAATTGGTGACTATAATAAAATCAACACTTGAAAATATCACTGTATAGGAATTTGAAGAGTTACCTCATTTGATTGAAATGAACCACTCAGGTTGGAATTTCTCAAAATCATTGCTTCAAGATTTTCTTGTCTTTTCTTCATTTCAAACAACTCCATTTGTTGAGCCTCATATATTTGTTTTTAAGCATCAATCACCTATTCTAAATCTTTGATTTTATTATCAAACCCCTCCACATACAAATGATGAGACTCATGTATCACATGTTTCAAAAGAATCTTCTTTGGGCCCAAAATTTGATCAAATATCTCATCTTCATCGAGATTTCCATGATTACTAGAAAGTGTTGCATTCAACTTGTGCTACATTACAGTATTAATGAGAATCTTTACTTTTAGTGAAAAATAAATTTATTTATAGATTACTTACAATCGAGTCTACAAATTTTGCATCCATAGTAGTACCATCGTTATTCAAATGTGTGGCCTTTAACAAGTCTAACTTGTTGACATTGCCACAATTTTTCATTTCTTACAACTATATTTAATAGTACAAGTAGATATAAGCATAGTAGTATGAAAGTTTAATGCACATTTCAAGCAAAAGAAAACTCACATTAGCCTTCACACAAGCATACAACGTCGATCTCGATGTATGTCTCATCATAACAAGCTTTTAGCTCATTACGTTTTTAGCACTCCTTAACTAAATCTCCAAGACTAGAATCACCAACACATATTTCCATATAGCGGTTTTGTTTTTTGCAGGTACTTGTCACCAATCAAGATAGTTTAATGGTGGAAGATTAGAATTTCTAGCAACAGTTCACAAAAAAGAAGACATGTCATTCTGATGTGGTCTTATTGGATCTCCATTCTCATCCAAAGTAATAGCCAGGTTTCGAACCCCTATCTTACCCCATAATCGGATACACTTAGAACAACCCCTTGTTTTTTTATTCATAGATCCCCCTAAAAAAGGAATATGATGCAAGCATTTAAAATAATATACATATACACACATAAATAACTAATACTTTGTGAAAAATATAATGTCGATCTTTATCTAAATTCCCTTGCCTTCACACAACCCAGGATCAACGGTAGGAAAATTAGCAACAAAATGTTGATCTTTATCTAAATTTCCATCATTTAAATTAACAACTTCAACCTCTTAATATTTTACATGATTCATTTACCAAACATTGCATACTTGCTCCTACATGCACCCCTTGATGACTTCTTTTTCTATGTTTTTTTGTAGAATGACTGACTTCTCTAGAATTATTTGAGGTCGCCCCATATGACTTTTACCAATGGTACCAACTCCATTATTTGATACAGAGGGATTATTTTCTTTTGTAAGGTTCACAAAAGAAATTTTGTTACTATTTGCAATTGATCCTGCTATGGTTTTACTATTTCTAAGTTCTTCTTTTGGAATTGAACACACCCAATAAGCATTTATCGAACCAAGATATCCTCCTTTTGGTCGTTTGGAAATACCTGTAACTAAAATGATGACACAAGTTGTTCTAAGAAAGATATTAAATGATGTAATAATTTGTGATTTTACCTGTCATACTCCCATGAGTTATTCCTTCATTGTAGATATTGTCAGTAAGTGGAGACAATAGCTGACTGTGTCTTTTCGTTCTCCTAAAAAAACAATTCATATAAAAAATATTGAATTACAAACTAAAATCATGGCTTACATTCAATAATTATGGCCCTCAAATCATCATAAACATTTCAATAATATATATATATTTTGTTGAAGCCAACATCCAACATGCAAACAAATAAAATAGATTAACCCAAAAGAAAACATTTGTACAACAAATGTATAATCAATGTAAAATAATATATGACATTTTATAAATAAAATGATGACAGGAGGGTTTGTACTATTTGACCCAAGTAATAAAATAAAAAGAGTTACATAAGATCAATGTTGGTGATCATGACCCCTATCATAAAAGGTCACACCCTCCATGTCTTCTCTGACTAAATTAAAGACACCACAAATGTCACTTAAGATATCTTCCAAATCACTTGAAGTATTATCTTCAAATAAGCAGGTTCCATCCATGAAATTGTCCTGAAACTTCTCCTCCATGTCATAAGTATCACAAGATATAGTGTGCACAAAAAGCTCCAGTTATTTTGACTTATGTCTTTCACATAAAACACTTGTTGTGCTTGGAGAGCCAATGCAAATAGATGATCAGTTACAACAATATGTTTTAAATTTACCATTGTGAATTCATTTTTAGATTTTTTGATGCATCTATTTGCATTGACCCAGTCACATTTGAACAATACAACTTTAAGTTGCTTGTAATAACTAATCTCAAAAATGTCTCTTAACACTCCGTAGTCGGTAACTTGCTCCATTACATGATTTTTATCTTTGGAGCAGGCAAAACTTTCTGTCTTAGAGATCACCATGATCCCACTATTTTTTATTTTTCGACTGCATTATCGATCCTTGGTGTGAAATCTATAACATTTGTTACAAATCCCGCATATTGCATTGTCATTTGTTGCATCTCTTGAGCCAACACTAAAAAGTTTGGTGACATAGTTGTTGACTTTGCATTCTCCTCAATATGAAAATATTATGAAATTAATTATTTATATGTTTTTGTTATCATGCTAATAGAAATAACTTATTTAAACTTACATGTTTCTTAAACCATTCATTAAAATTGTTCATATGAAGATTATTGATGTCCCGTTGTCGTGCACGTGTATTGACTTTCTTCAAGTACCAGATGTGCTCCTTGCTAACAAATACATGTAACACACCTAGACGTAAAGATGAAATTACATACTCAAAAGTAACCAGTGATCTTACTTCACGTATGGATCAACTGCATCATAGTTGGCTAAAATATATTGATGCACAGTTTTGAGCATTGCCTATCACGAGTAATATGAGTCTTCTTTCCTAAATGACACCCTTTATGAAATAACATAGACCACTCATCATCATTATTCATATCTTCATCTTCCACATCATTTTTAGACAATTTAGTGAACCTTTTCTCAACTCCTGAGAGATATCTTGAACAGAATGTTAAGCATTCCTCTGCCAAGTAACCTTCTGCTATAGAAGCTTCTAGAAAAGCTTTATTTCACACATATTATTTTAAAGTTTTTAAGTGTCTACAATAAGAAGTAGAAAATATTTTGTAAGATTATCACATACGATCAAATGTAAAGTCTGAAAAAATTTGATTGTTAGAAAGATCACCTCTCCACGGGGTACATCCAATGATAGAATATTGGTCCAACTATCTTCATTTCTCATGGAAGATGAATGACCACATGCTCCATCACATCAAAGAATGATGGTGGGAGAATCTTCTCCAAATTACAAAGAGTTACTACTATTCTGGATTCTAACTTTTCAAAAGTATTTGTATTTAAGACTTTTAAGCATAAGTCTTTAAAGAACTTGGACAACTCACTCAATTACAACAGATCTAACATTTTTGTTGGGCAACACTACCTATAAATCTAATGGGAGAAATTGTTGCATCAATACATGATAATCATTACTCTTCAACGCCATCAACTTTCTTTCTTTGACGCATGCATTTCTAGCTATATTAGAAGAATACCCATAAAAAACTCAAGCAGACTTCAACAACTTACAGAATAATTCTTTTCCTCCTTCTTCAAAGAAAACATGAAGGCAGGATGGTATTTTTATTTCCGTTCTTGATAATGTGAAGTCTATGCCTTATGCCCATCTCTTTGAGGTTATATCATGAATTTTCAGTATCTTTTGACTTCTCCATTCCTAGCAATGTGTGAATCAAACTCTTAGATACATTCTTTTTTATGTGCATCACGTCAAGATTATGACATATAAGGTTATGCTTCCAGTATGGCAACTAAAAATATATACTTTGCTTTTTCCAGTTATACGGTAAATTATCTACATATCTAGTTTGATCTAGAACTTGACTTCCAGACAGCATCTTAGGAGCACTTCTAAATTCTTCTTCTCTGTCAAATGATGAAGCATCTTTATGAAATTTATGATCAACTGGGAGGAATCTCTTGTGACCCATGAAACATACTTTCTCACTATATGGTAGTCTCTATGAGCACGTGTCTTTTTTGTAGAAAGGACATGCAAGATACCCACTAGTTAGCCAACCAGATAGATAACCATGTGCAGGAAAGTCACTTATCATCCACAGTAAGGAAACATGCAGCTTGAATACCTCTTTACGACAATATCATAAGTATCAACACCAGCTTCCCATAGTTCTTTTAACTCCTCAATCAATAGTTGTAGGTAGACATCTATGTCCATTCCTAGTTGAGTTGGACCAGGAATAATCATGGACATGATAAAATTAGGAGACGCACAACCATGGTGGCAAGTTGTACAGAATCAATATGATGGGCCAAATCCTATATGATAGACTCATGAGGCCAAAAGGATAAAATCCATCAAAAGTTAATCCAAGGCAAACATTGCGAGAATCAGAGGCAAACTCATCATGCACATTATCAAATGTCTTCCATGCTGGAGAATCTATTGGATGTCGAAGAATCTCATCCTTAGTACGAATTTCATCATTACACAACATTAGGGGTGACAATTTCAAAGACATAAACGGTCTCTTCAACCTAGGAGTCAAGGGAAAGTAGCGCAGAACTTTAGAAGGAACTCCTTTCTTCTTCATATGAATATTTTCTACACCCACTTCATCCATTCTGATTGCTTTATATCTAGAAGCACCACATTTTGGACATCAAGTCTGATCTGCAAAATCCTTTCGATACAAAATGCAATAATTTTTGCAAGCATCAATTTTGTCACAGTCAAGTCCAAGGTCCCTGATTATTTTCTTAAATTCATAATAAGAGTCGAGCAACGTCTCACCCACTGGAAGCAATTCCTTTAAAAGATCAAGAAGCTCAGAAAAGGACTTATTACTCCAATTGTTGATACATTTTATGTGAAACAACCTCACAATAGTGTACAATTTAGAGTACTTCTTACTTCTAGGGTACGATTTCTGTGCAATAATCTCTAACAGTTTGTAAAATTGCTCAGCTTCTGCATCATCAAAAAATACAAATCGATGGTCATCGTCTTCCATATTCTACCCATCCTGTGATACTCCATACGCATCATGCAAGATGTCTCTCATGTCATCTGTGGACGTGTCATTTTCTATATGTGAATCCTCAGAGCTATCAAATGAACCCTCACCATAAAAAATCCAATTTGTGTGGCTGGTTAAAAATCCATTCCATAACAAGTGTTCAGTTGCGACTTGTCGATTTTGCCTATGCACATTTATGTGTTGCTTACAAGGATATAAGATAGTCCCATCTCTATTGGATTTTGAAAATGCATGCTCTTAAAATTAATCACCCCAAGTAAATATGTGGTGCTTGTTCTATGTTCCTCGTGGATCTAATTTTTATCTATCATGACTACCTATAACAATAAAAAAAAGAATAGAAATATAAAGTATTAAAAATTGTTACATAATTTAGTTTCAATATAGACAATTTAAAATATTAATACATAATTAAATTTTAATGAAAAAATAAAAAATAAAAATTTGTATCCAATGGAAGAGAACAATTGTTTAGAAAAAAATGATATTGTTCCAATATAAAAAAAATTGTCTCGTGTTGATGTATAACTTTTTAATTTCTGATATCGGTTATTTAGACTTGTACCACTATTGTGTATTAGGGTTTTTATACTTTTTCCCTTGACAATTAATGAGGTCTTATCAATAAAAAACTTATTTTCAGCTCTGCACTTACTCTATCAGAGGATCAAATAGAATATTAATTCACGAATTTAAATTGTAGTTTGGTACGATGTTTATGTGATGGTCTAGGTAGATATGATGTATGTATTACTTTAGGGAATTGTTATATAATACACTAAGGGTGTGCGAACCTTAGTATATACATAAGAGAGTCTATGTGTAAATTGTCATGTTGTACTCATCTTATATATATATATATATATATATATATATATATATATATATATATATATATATATATATATATATATACAAACAGACATGAATAAGATCAACTCCCCAATATTGAATTTGCAAAACATGTGGCTCCCCACTATATAGTGTTGTCTAAGTTGTAAAATAAATAGACAACAATAATATATGTGTCTCCCCAATATATAATGTTGTCTAGCTTCATATGCAGCATGGTCCAATGTTCACATTGTATATCATATGTGGCTCAGTGTAACTTTGCACTACACGCGCAAGCTATGTAGCGATTGTGGAAATGGACACATTTGCATAAATATACACGTAATAGACATTTAATTATTTGATTATATATGCAATTAATTAATATGATTAGTTACAATGATTGTGGAATGTTAATTGATTGTTTACAGTAATGTCTTCTACTCTCCCCAATATATAATGTTGTCTGGCTTCATATGCAACTTGGTCCAATGTTCTTATTGTATATCATATGTGGCTCAATGTGACTTTGCACTACACGTGCAAGCTATGCAGCGACTATGGAAATGGACACATTTGCATGTATATACATGTAATAGACATTTGATTATTTGATTATATATGGAATTAATTAATATGATTAGTTACAATGATTTTGGAATATTAATTGATTATTTACAGTAGTGTCTTCTAGTCCTCAAACATCTTCCCATTATTTTTTATGTTTATTTAGGCATATACAATGTTATATTTTATATTTTTGGACATAGTTGTATATCAACTATTCATTTTATTCCTTTTTAGGTTTTTCTTTCATCCCTAAGGTTAATGTTTCTCCCTTTGTGCCAAATATTGGAGGAACCACTAGGAAATGCATCTTTCCTCTTTCTAACTTTAACATCTCTAAGATTGCATGACATATGAAGCTCTTAGTGGAGATTGAACCTTAGTGCATGTCCTAAGCCTCCTAATACCCTTTTTATAGGCTTGAAGACCACCATTCCTGCAGTTGTTGTTACTTCTCTCTGCTAGGCCGACATGCATGTTATCCTATTCCTACAGTGCCACAGCCACCCAATGGCACCAAACGGAAAAATTACAGAGTCCTCAAATTGGGACTTGTAAGATCAAAGCTCCAATGTGCATCTTTTGGTCACATAGAATCCTTCTAGTGCCATCTCTCTACTTACTTCCCGCCTATTGAAAAGATTAGTCAAATCTAGATTTTGAGGTGCTTCACTTAGAATGTACCTCGCTGGCTTTGATGATTAGCACCATAATACCACATTCATTCAAAATGAATGTCTACTTCCTATATTTGTTGTTTACATCTCAAAATCATAGTGAAGGGAGGCCATGCCCATCATTAGCTTACCATTGTTATGAAAAATAGAGAAGACACCCGCAACTAGTTTTAGAAAAATAAAACATTTGAACTGTGCCCATGGGCCCATCTAAAATTCTCAACTATAATAGAACAACTAATTTATGTATACATGTTAGATCAGACATTACATGACTCAGAGGCAGAGACAGAAATTCAAAGTGGGTGAGGCCCAAATTATAACACTTCATCATTGTTACGTTAGTTTTTTTATAAGCTTAAACTCAATTTGTATACAACTATTAAAAATAGAAACATTTAAATTAAAAAGAAGAATGGATGAAAAAATATATTTACTCCTAAAATAAACAAATGATATGTCCATATATATGACGGGCGATGGCGTAGCTATTAAGAAAAGATCAAATCACTAAAATAGTAGCATGTGCTACATTATTCTTTAAATTAGTTAATAGATATGTCAAACTAAAATGTTAGGGGTGTGGAGAAAATAAATGATGACTAAACGATGTCTTTTAGATTAAAAAAAATGATGATTGTACAAGAAAGAACTAATTTCAAATGCATGACTTTTTGTGTGACATCATCAGTACAATATTCAGAGAAAGGTTGGGTGTGGCACAATAAAGTAAATACCTGAAAACAAAATGACAGCTAGGTGATCAAAGACAGAGGCTAGCAGTGTTAGGTGATCTCCTCCTCTCTGTATCTTGTCAGGAGATGAAGGTGGACAAATGCTCTTGCATGTAAGGAATCCAGCAGCCCAGCGTGCGGCGGGAGTCTGATAAGGACAACGTTCAATAGGGGTCTGGTGATCTCCTACTCTCATTTCCTACTCGAAGATAGAAGCAGACAGGTGTCTGGCGGGCACAGGGAATGAGCTTTAGGCAGAGCAGTAGACCGCTAGCGGCAACTGACCAGCAATGATAGTCAGCCGTTCGGTCGGGGAGAGGGGAGGCATTGGCTCACGTGAAAAGAAGGGGGCACAAAGAGTTGGGCTTCTTCCCAGACGACGCAGGCGATTGGGTGAGGCATCGATCAGGATCGAGGGGAGGGGAAACCGTTCACAAAATAGAAGTGTTTAGTGTGCAGGGGATAATGGAGAGAGAGTGTGAGAGTTTTTCCCTCTAGTCCATCTCATTACAACTAAAAGGAGTGAAAATTTATACCTACATCTTATTTATTGAAGTGGCTACAATTATTTAAGTTACACAAATATATTTTATAAGTAAAAATAGCTCTCGCTACACATACATTAAATGTAATTGAAACAATCATAGCTAAATCATGTTTTTTTTGTAGTGTTTGTGTAGATAAGAATGACAATCTCAAACACACTAAACTAGCTACCTCTATGCCTTGTTCTCATACACTCAACATGAAAAACATGTTAACCATGCCATTGATGCCAAAATTGATTGGAGATCAATCAAATTAATATAGTAGTTTATATCCTAAGTGGCATTGATAATTTACTTCTAATTTTTTGGACAGGTTGAGGGGCTCTTCTCATATCTCTCTCTAGTTACCGCTCCCCTTTCTATCTAGGGCTCCCGGCAGCTCCGCTGGGGGGAGGGGCGCCTCCCTGGCATTTTCCTCCCCCTGGCCTCCCCTGCGATGATGCTCTATGATGGAATGGTGAGCGTACAACCTAGATAGAGCTAATGTTGCAGTCTTTGCCTGTTGTCAAGGACGAGTTGGCGAGGGGGGGTCATCTTCCTCATTTGCTCATCTGGTTCGGGCGAGGTAAAGGAGGCTAAGAAAGAGTTCGGTAGCGGACTAGATGGCTACAAGCTGGATCTGGATCTGGTGGCAGAACGGCCGAGTCGAACCGATCGACACCCACCTAGATGAATGGAGGTTAGGGGGAGTCGAGCCGTCCTCATCCAATGTCCAGTGATGATCTGAGCAAGTCCTTTAGGCCGTTGCTGCAGGCTCAGTGTTGTCGCGCTCTGCTCTCGCCTTTCTTCTTCCTCTTCCCATTTCTGAGTTGTCGAGTCGACCGGTGAACCATGACGTGGTTTGGCGGCTTGCCGTCAGGCTTGGTCTGGGATGCATCCCTCACAACTAGGTGTTACCCCCGGTGATGATTCCCAATTTTGGGACTTTAACCCCGACGCCGCGTGACTGGAGTGTCTATGGGAGGGTTAGCAATCTTCCTTGTCGTTTCACTCCTATTGGGCATCGTGTGCAGCTCTTCCAGAATCCGGACAGGTCGCTTGCTGCTTCTTGTGCCAGATTGTTGCTACCCACAAAGTGCTCGTTGTGTTGCCTCTGTGCAAACAGGGGCAACGAGCCTGCCTCTCAGGCGGATGGTCTGTTGTTGCTTCTTGGCGACACCTTCAGACTTGGGAATCCAACAGGTAGAGGGTGCTTGGTGGAATACTTTTTCCCGTCTGCTGATTCATGATGGAACACTCCTAGAGTGTTTGAAGTTATGCCTCTGTGCAAACAGGGGTTGCTTGTGGTGTGGATGGATCCTCGGGGAGCTGAGTGCTCGTGGTCCTTTTCCCCCTTAATCTCTCTGCCTTCGTGACATGGCAGCATCTTTCAGATGGTTGCTGGGATGCTTCCTTGATCCTGTCTCTATCTGCTCGTCTAATTCACCAAGACACTAATTAGTTCTGCTCGACACCTTCGTTCGAGCTTTGTATTTCTTCTAACCACTAACTTCAGAATATGATCATACTGCCATGTGGGAAGGAGTTATATGATGTTCGATTGGAGCTTTGTTTCAGCCTGTTCAGTTGTCTTTGGAGTCTTCTTTGAGTAGATGGGTTGACAGGAGGTTCACCTTCGGGTGCATGTGGGGTGTAGCTGTGCAAACAACAATATTCGTTGCTTGGTCTTTGGTTCTTGATTAAAGTAATAACCAGGTCCTCTTGACAGTTTCCTTTGATCGCCAGAAACTCGATGACCTGGATGATAGTAGTGGAGGTTTCTTCTATACTGCTCCTGAGTTTCTCAGGTTGCTGAAGTGATGTTCTCGGCTGCCCATGTTGCCACTATTTCAGAGGATGAGTCTAGTGCCAGTGTTGGCATGTGTAGTTTGGATGGTTATTTCAGGTTCTCTGGTATCTCTTGAGTTAGTATTGTGGGTCTAATTTCTTCTTTTATCTAGGTAGATGGCTACTGCGTAGCTTGTGGTTAGTTTGTTTATCTGGTTGTTTGGATGTCTTCATCCAGGGTTGTAATGGGGGCGCAAACTTTTTTGTACCCAAAGTTTTGGTAATACAGTAACACACTTTTTGGACCAACCAAAAAGAATGAGGTTGTAACATACTAGATCTCGAACCCTCCCCTAGAAGTTTGAACTTTTGGGCTTAGCCAAACAAAGATGAACCTTAGTAAGCTAATGCATGTAATTAGGCCAATAATGTAACATAAGAGGTGTAACATAATAAATCTTGCTTAATAATCATATATGACACATATGGAGATAATATGAATATAATTGGATGAATAATGAGCTAATGGGCCATATGACATATCTCATAAAAAGAAGTCCCAAAAGTGAAATCTAAGTTTAAAATTGTGTTCCTTGGGTCCTAATTTCCTTGGGAGTCAAGTTTCACATTATTCACATAATAATAATAATAATTAATTTAATTCATTTAGGAAAGAAAAGATCTAAGTTTTCTCCAAAATATCAAATAAAAAAATAAATGACTCCAAAAGAGTAAAATAATCTTGGATTCATAATCTACAAAATAAATATAGCCTTTGGGTGAATTTTCATCCAATTTGGAGAAAGTTTGCTTAAAAGGTGAAATCAGGAGAGAGAGAGAGAAAGTGTGTAGAACCTTCAAAATACTATATAAATGCTCAAACAACTCCAACATATAAAATTGATGGAAAATTCATATCCAACACATTAAATATGACTAGTATGTGAAGTTTCATAAAATTTGGAGAATCTTGATGTCATTAATACATGAGAAAAGAGAAAATATGATTTTATTTATTTAACATATAAAAAGTTCCCAAAAGGCAAAACTAATTACATATTTGGATTCCTCATATCAAAAATAGGTTGCGTTTCAAATTTGACTTTATTTGGAATTTGTTTACACCCTCAAAAGGGGAAAGACACAAAAGGAAAATAAATACATTCCCACTATAGTCAGAATCATAGTCAGAAATGGATTAAATGTCATTTTTCTTGGTCAGTGGTCACGCGCATGTGGGACCATTGGATCCACAATCCAACATCTTGCGGTCATATTTTTGCTTGAGCCAGAAAAGGAAACATGACCCTACACACACGATCTTCAAATCCATATATCTCGCTCTCTACTCGATCTTTTCTCACGGTTTTTCTTCCAGTGTGATTGGGAGATGATTATGCACCTGTTGATCCCCTATTTTAGAGTTTTCATGGAGAGTTTGGGAAAGCCCCAAACCTTGCGCCCCAAGCAAGGTTGGTCCCAATCCATCTTGGATTTCCCCTCAACATCGCCTATAAATATTTGTACCAGGTCTTCCCTAGCCCACGTACAATGATTTTCTCAACCCAATTTCATCCAAGATCATGAGTTAAGCTCCCAACAAGCAAAGGTTGCAGCTATGATTGCAGAGCCTATCTCTCTCTCCACAGAGCTTCTCTAGTCGAATTAAAGGTATGGATGGATTCATTTTGTTCTTGACTTTCCATCAGTACTTTTAGTTTCTAGTTTGGTCACAAATTACAAAATCCCCCAAACCCAACCGAGTTGCAGCTTCATGCTATGTAGCAGTGGTGCAGGCAGAGGAGGAAGAAACCCCTCTATAATTTTACAATTTTTCCCCTCCTCGCTACTTCGTTGTTTGTTTTCTCAGTCGAGGGTAATACCATCTTTTCATCGGGTGTTGTATCCTTTGTGGACCAGTGCCATGCGGGTTTGACTGTAGACATGGCCATCGGTGATTGGGCTAGGTAGCGCGGGCTCGTGTACTCTCTCTCCCTCTTGCGAATTTCTTTGATGACATGGTTTTTCTTGATTTTTTGATTGGTCGAACTTTGAATAATTGTAACTAATTATCTGTTGGGCCAAAAATTACAAATAAATAGTTGTTGGATTCAAAAAAAACAAGAGCTATATTTTGGTGTTGGTTTTGTCATCCAAATCCAATTTTAAAAATAGTTGATTTCAATGAATTTACCTAATTACATAATAAATTATAAAATTCATAACTAAATATATATAAGTCAGAAAAATATAATAAAATATGTTTTGGACTCCTAATAACATAAACTAAAATTTGGAACAAATTTCTTAACCTAATTCGCATAATGATAAAAAGGTGGTTGTTAGGATTTGGATAATTTATATGAAATTGACATAAAATCTACACGTGTTTAATAGGATTTTGGAGACCTAGACTTGGATCTAGAAGTGCTTTGGGCAGAGTAGACTCTAAAGTTGAGGTATGATTGCATCCCACATTATTTCTATATTGAGAAATTTCTAATTTTTTCTGTAAATGTATGTTTGCATCCCAAATTATTCTTATTGAGAAATTATCCTATTTTCTTCTTTCTCTTGGTCCTATGGACATTAGCCTATACATGATGTCTTTTCTTTGGAGAATCATGGTTCATTTGAACTACCTTATTTGATATTGATCTTGTTATCATGGATATTCTTTTGGATTCTTTTCGTATGCTTTGTTTATGATGGAACTCTTTATGATGACACATGATGTCTTTACCCAGGTAGATGTATAAGTTTGTCACTTATGTGGTGACTGCTTTGGTATAATATGACTATACTTTCTACTTGCTTGTACATTAAACATGCTATGTGATTCAGTAGCACTAGAGTAGTGTAATTGCATTCATTTTTGGGTTATGTGCCCTTGTTATTATTGGGATGGAGGTGGCCCCATACCCTGGTTTCAAATTTATGAGGTTTGACCAACATTATATATATATATATATATATATATATATATATATGGGAGTTTGATTACACTACTACAGAAACAACATTCAGTGTCGCTTTTCTGGGCGTCGGTTATTTAGGAAAACCGACGCCTATAACATTCAACGTCGGTCATCTAGGTCATCCGACGTCTGTAGCCAAGACACGGGTACCGCTTGTATTAAGCGTCGGTTTTTTTGGTAAAAAACCGACGCCTAAAACTGCCGCGAAATCCAATTTTCGAGCAAAAAAAATATGTCACATACGGCATCGGTTATTTACCTAAAACCCGACGCCTATATAAGATGAAAATTTGCGCGAAAATTTACAGCTTAGGTGTCGGTTATCCTTAGATAACCGACGCCGATAGTGGTTCCCGCCAATTTATTTAGGGCAAATTTTATCTAATTGGACGTCGGTTTTGTAATAGGAACCGACGCTGAAGACCTTAGGCGTCGGCTTTGTTAGATACCCGACGCCCTTTACGAACTTATTAGACGCATGATCGATCGACTTTAGGTCCCCTTTTCTGTTTCATTGTCTTCATCGCCCGCGCTTGCTACTGCTCACCGACGCCGCTGCCCGCCACCCTCCGCTACCGTCGCCCGACCCTCCGCTGCTGTTGTTGCTTGTGCGCCGCCGCCGCTTCCTGCTCCTTCTGCTGCCGGTGTCGCCACCGCCTGCCTGCTCCTTCTCCGCCGCCTTCCTGCCCGCCGCCGCCTGCCTGACTTGTGCAGGTGGTCCTGGAGCTCGCCGGTGTCACCGCCGCCCACTGCCTCTCCTCCGCCGCATCTCCGCCTGACGACCCCCGCATCTCCGCCGCTGCTGCCACTGCCCTACGCCGCTGCCACCTCCACTGCCTACATCGCCGCCTCCACTGCTCAACGTCGCCGCCTCCACTGCTCTTCTTCCTTAACGGAGCTCGCTACCGACAGAGCTACTCCTCTTCTTCCTCCACGAGCTCGCTACTTACAGGTACGATTTTACTCTGTTATAGGATCCTTCAATGTGTGTTCTTTATAAGGTCAGATTGGTTTATGAGTTGTTGGTCAATCATTTGGTTATGAGTTTTTATACCTAGTTACACAGCTCATTTTTGCTTCAATCATATTCATCATGTTGTTGTTTTTTATTGCAATTTGGTTCATTTTGTCATTTATATTTGCTTGTAATTTTTCAAAGGAGAACGGTTTGTACAATAAATCCTAGTAGATTTGGATTTGGTTCTGATTCTAATTCTAATTTTTGCTTTGACCTTGCCCTGAAAGTTGTTCATGTTCTTCTGATAAGTTGTATTGTGGGTGAACCTAGATGACCGACCTCAAAGATAGACCTTCAACTCAAATTTGTTCATGTTCTTCAACTCAAATTTCACAATGTTAATCCTGGGACAAATGACCAACTTCCTTGTTCATTGGCTCATATGGTAGCCAAGGACTGCAAAGATGGACCTTCATCATCCTTAGATGGATGGTTATGATGGACCAGTTTTCTAATTTGTGCATATATTTGTCATACATTTGTGCTTGCATATATGAACAAATCTTTTGCTTGCATATATTTGTCATATCTATTATTGTGTTTGTTGGCCTAGAAACCCGTCCAAGATTTACTCATTAGGAGTAAATCTTGGATAGTCCCCGGTTTGGGACTGTTCTTGAACACCTAATCTCACTTAGGATGTAAGTGTATAATGTGTATTGGGTTTTTGAGAAACTTTCAGTAGCATTTCCCTGTTTGTTCTCTAAGTACATATGTACTTAGAGAACAGCGGGGAAATGCTGCCGAAATTTTCTTGAAAACCAATTACGCATTATACACTTACTAGTGAGATTAGGTGTTCAAGGACGGGATAGGTGGTACACATTTATTATATATAAGAATGACATCAAATGTGTTTGTTGGCCTAGAAACCCGTCCAAGATTGACTCATTAGGAGTAAATCTTGGATAGTCCCCGGTTTGGGACTGTTCTTGAACACCTAATCTCACTTAGGATGTAAGTGTATAATGTGTATTGGGTTTTCGAGAAAATTTTGGTAGCATTTCCCCGTTTGTTCTCTAAGTACATATGTACTTAGAGAACAGCGGGGAAATGCTGCCGAAATTTTCTCGAAAACCCAATACACATTATACACTTACTAGTGAGATTAGGTGTTCAAGGATGGGATAGGTGGTACACATTTATTATATATAAGAATGACATCACATGTGTTTGTTGGCCTAGAATGTGAACAATCATTGTTTTTTATATTACTTGTACATTGGTATAAATTAGAATGAACAATCACTAAATTATATACTGTTTGTATGGAATCCGGCTTCATTATAGATATCTATTATTGTTGGCCTAGAAACCCATCCAAGATTGACTCATTAGGAGTAAATCTTGGATAGTCCCCGGTTTGGGACTGTTCTTGAACACCTAATCTCACTTAGGATGTAAGTGTATAATGTGTATTGGGTTTTCGAGAAAATTTTGGTAGCATTTCCCCGTTTGTTCTCTAAGTACATATGTACTTAGAGAACAGCGGGGAAATGCTGCCGAAATTTTCTCGAAAACCCAATACACATTATACACTTACTAGTGAGATTAGGTGTTCAAGGATGGGATAGGTGGTACACATTTATTATATATAAGAATGACATCACATGTGTTTGTTAGCCTAGAATGTGAACAATCATTGTTTTTTATATTACTTGTACATTGGTATAAATTAGAATGAACAATCACTAAATTATATACTGTTTGTATGGAATCCGGCTTCATTGTAGATATCTATTATTGTTGGCCTAGAAACCCATCCAAGATTGACTCATTAGGAGTAAATCTTGGATAGTCCCCGGTTTGGGACTGTTCTTGAACACCTAATCTCACTTAGGATGTAAGTGTATAATGTGTATTGGGTTTTCGAGAAAATTTTGGTAGCATTTCCCCGTTTGTTCTCTAAGTACATATGTACTTAGAGAACAGCGGGGAAATGCTGCCGAAATTTTCTCGAAAACCCAATACACATTATACACTTACTAGTGAGATTAGGTGTTCAAGGATGGGATAGGTGGTACACATTTATTATATACTAGGGAAATGTTGCCTAATCTTTTCCTAATATATACTTGTTTCCTAATATATACTTGTTTTCTCTGATCATAGAATGGATAGATCATGGATGTCCATTCGTAATCGTTGCACCCCAGAGTTTATATCTGGTCTTGATCAGTTTATTAGATTTGCCGAGGAACATAGGAAAAAACCTACAGATAGGTTCTACTGTCCATGTAGGCATTGCGGTAACAACTTGAAAGTCAACACTGGTGAGGAAATCAAAAGTCATGTCATGTGCAACGGGATTGTACAAGGCTATACAGAATGGCACTGGCATGGAGAGATTTCAAAATCGAAACCAGTAGATGTCGATAGCAGTGCTTGGGTGGAAGAAGAAATTGCCTCTGATGACGTAAATGTGAACGAACCAGTTCCAGCAGACATCGTTGATGCGATGCTGGATAGTTGTAGGGTAGAGCACACCGATCCACCTCCTATCTTTACAAACATTGTGCATGATGCTGAGATACCGTTATACACAGGTTGTGCTAAGTTTACGAAGCTTAGCGCTGTCTTGAGATTGTATAAGTTGAAAGCTAACAATAGATGGAGCGACAAAAGCTTCACTTCATTGTTGACTTTGTTGAAAGAAATGCTTCCTGAAGGAAACGAGCTTCCAATCTCAACATACCAGGTAAAGAAAATGTTGTGCCCAATGGGAATGGAGGCCAAGAAGATACACGCATGCCCAAATGATTGTGTATTATTTCAAAAGGACTATGTAGATTTGAAAGATTGTCCAAAATGTGGTGCGTCACGGTATAAATTGACGACTTCGGGGGAGTCCAAAACTTGTTCTCCTGCCAAGGTGTTGTGGTATCTACCTATAATATCACGGTTTCAACGCTTGTTTGCAAATCCGAAAGATGCGAAGAATTTGAGGTGGCATGCAGATGTTAAGAAAAATAATGATGGGATCCTACAACATGCGTCTGATTCCCCACAGTGGAAGAAGATTGATCTATTGTACCCTAAATTTGGTGAAGAAGATAGGAATCTAAGACTTGGGCTTTGTACAGATGGGATGAATCCGTACGGGACATTGAGCAGCCAACATAGCACTTGGCCAGTCATGCTTGTTATATACAATCTTCCTCCCTGGATGTGTATGAAAAATAAGTACGTTATGTTGTCATTGTTGATATCGGGTCCTAAACAACCCGGAAATGATATCGATGTTTATCTTGAACCTTTGATTGATGACTTAAAGAAACTTTGGGCTGAAGGTGTGATGACCTATGATGCTTCAGCAAGAGAGACATTTCGTTTGCACGCTATGTTGTTTTGCACTATTAATGACTTTCCAGCATATGGGAATTTGTCTGGATATAGTGTCAAAGGAGATAAAGCGTGTCCTATATGTGAAGAAAACACTGATTCAATAAGACTAAAACATGGCGGCAAGACTGTATATCTTGGTCATCGAAGGTTTCTTTCAAAATTCCATCCGTATCGTAGGAAGCGCAAAGCATTCAATGGATGGAATGATGAACGAAGTGCACCTAAACCTATACCAGGGGATGTTGTTTATGAAAGAGTAAAAGACATTGTCAATGAATTTGGTAAGAAATCACAATGTAGTATGGCCACACGGAGTGACAATTCTTCATTCAAGAAGAAGTCAATATTTTGGGATCTTCCTTATTGGAGTTCTTTGACAGTCAGGCATTGTATCGATGTAATGCACGTTGAGAAAAATGTATGTGATAGCATCATTGGTACTCTATTAAATATACCAGGTAAGACTAAAGATGGGATAAAATCCAGACTGGACCTACGTGAAATGGGAATAAGGTCAGAATTAACAGAATTACGTGAAATGGGTAATAAAAGAACATACTTACCTCCCGCTTGTTACACGTTGTCTAGAAAGGAGAAGAAAACTTTTTGTGAATGCTTGGTAAATGTTAAGGTGCCACATGGTTACTCATCCAACATCCGTAGATTGGTATCAATGAAAGATCTGAAATTGATAGGTCTTAAATCTCATGATTGTCACACTCTAATGCAACAAATATTGCCCGTGGCAATTTGATCTATATTGCCGAAGCATGTAAGGTTTGCAATTACCAGACTTTGTTTCTTTTTCAACAATCTATGCAGCAAAGTTATTGACCCTGATACTCTCGATAATTTGCAAAGAGAAGTGGTTGTTACCCTATGTCAGCTTGAGATGTATTTCCCTCCTTCGTTCTTTGATATCATGGTACATCTTGTTGTCCACTTGACTAGGGAAGTGAAAATGTTGGGACCAGTTTTCTTGCATTGGATGTATCCCTTTGAACGATACATGAGCGTTTTTAAAGGTGATGTTCGAAACCGTTATCGGCCTGAAGGGAGTATTATTGAAGGTTATGTGGCGAGAGAGGTTATGGATTTTTGCAATGACTTTCTCAGTGGTAATGACACTCCTGATAATGACAAGAATATTGAGGAGGGCAAAGGAATTTTGGGATCACGGGTGAAAGTAATCAGCCGTGAGCAGTTGGAACAAGCTCACTTGTATATTTTACACAATATGGATGAAGTGAGTGTTTATATCGAGGAACATACCAATTTCATAAAGAGACAACATCCTCGAGCAAGTTCAATGTGGCTTGCTAGAGAGCATAATAAGACTTTTACTAAGTGGTTTGAAGATAAAGTCTTACATCAACTATCTCAAACACCACATGATATTACAAAAACTATCAAATGCCTCGCCTTTAAACCAAAACCGAATGTTATGTCTTATGAAGGGTTTGACATTAATGGATTCACATATTACACAAAGCGCCAAGATGATAAGAGTGTCGTCCAAAATAGTGGGGTCACTCTTCAAGCGTCGACTATGTACTTTGCAAGTGCAAAGGATAAGAGTCCACGTGAAGCTAAAATGTCATATTACGGTGTCATTGAGGACATTTGGGAGTTTGACTACATAGATTTCAAAATTCCGCTCTTTAAATGTAATTGGGTTGATAACACCAAAGGAGTTATAGTGGATGAATTGGGTTTCACTTTGGTGAACTTTGAAAAGATTGGCGAGAAGGGTGAACCATTCATATTGGCATCACAGGCGAAACAAATATTCTATATCGATGATCCTGCAAATGATAAATGGTTGGTTGTTCTTCATGGTAAAAGACAGTTCATTGAAGATCCTATAGATGAAGAAGAGTACTATGATAAGTATGATGACTCCAGTCCATTCTCAGTTGGGTTGCCAACTCCACAAAATATTGAAGCTAATGATGACTTATATGTGCGCGGAGATCACAATGAAGGATTGTTAATTGATAAAAGATCACAATTTTAGAGACATGTATGTTTATACAAATGCTAAATGTTTGCCTTTTTCTAGTTAATACAAATGCTAAATGTTTGCCTTTTTCTAGTTAATACAAATGCTAAATGTTTGCCTTTTTCTAGTTAATAGAAATGCTAAATGTTTGCCTTTTTAATGACATTTTCAGATGGCTGACCATGATGAGCATGATGTCCATGATGAGCATGAAGTTCATGATGAGCATGCTGTCCATGACGAGCATGGCGAGGATACTAATGTAAGTTCTAAAAACATATCCTGTATTTCTATAAAATTCATTATCTTCTAGTTATGTCATATATCCTATATTTCTATATTGGGCTAAGTTAGTGTGTTTTATTTTTGTCAAATTTTAGGTTGATGCACCTGTACCCACTGAAGCACTGGAGCAACTTGATGCGCAACACCAGACACTTAACAAGAAAAGGGGCATCACTCTGTTGAAGAAGTTATTAGCGCTAAGTGGTAGTGGATCTAAATTGGTGGTGGAGTTTGATAATGGAGGAAATCCAATTGGAGTGAACCGCAATAATTTTGT
Organism: Alisma plantago-aquatica; assembly: GCA_963693085.1. NCBI lineage: Eukaryota > Viridiplantae > Streptophyta > Magnoliopsida > Alismatales > Alismataceae > Alisma > Alisma plantago-aquatica. Next base: position 287,146,797 of record OY856411.1, read on the forward strand.
GAACTATCTTGGGTGTACCACTCGGAGCCATTGTGGTGTTAAGTATGACAATTGGCATAAAGTTCCTCAAGGGAAAAAAGACTTGATATGGAAGGATTTATGCGTGAGTTATTATTATTTGCAATTCTATTTTGTAGATTACAAATTCTATTATTTGCAATTCTATTTTGGATACTAGTTAATAACATTTCTATTTTACAGAATCTGTTTGCATTGGATGAGAAGTTGCATCGTAAAAATGTGATGCAACGCGCTGGAAAGATGCTTAGGAATTATAGGACAAATCTGAACAGAGAATACATAAAAGAGGGTGATAAGAAGAAGAAGTCAGCCCTTGAACAATGGAACTTCTTGGACAAAGAAGATTGGGACAATTTTGTTGCTTCAAGAAAATCTGAAGAATTCAAGGTATTAGGTGTCACTCCTAATTTAATTAATATACATTGTATTCACCTGTTTCAAGATTAGCATTTAGTGCTACTAACCAAATCATTAATGTGCATACTAACTAGGCCCTCAGTGACGCACAAAAAGCAAGGCGTGCACTGAATGTGCATGACCACACTATGGGTCCAAAAGGCTATGCAAGCGTTCGCCAAAGACTACAGGCGGAGTCTGCGGCTACTCAGGAGTCTGCTCCTACTCAGGAGTCTGCCACACCCATGCCTCGCCATGATATCTGGATAGCTGGCAGGCAAAACAAGAAGGGTGAAATAAAGAAGCATGTAACTGCTGAGGCGGCTGCAAAAATGGTAAAATACAACTCTTAGAGAAATCGTTTGAATATTGATTATTTGTGGTGTTAACTTACCAATTTCTGTTTATGGTGATTAGCGGGAGCTGCACGAGCAGAGGAAACAAGGCATGTTCATCCCTCAGGGCACAAGGGATGAATTGACAGTTGCTCTGGGTAACCCAGAGCATCCTGGACGTGTTAGAGGTGCCGGCGCTGGTGTTGGCATCAAAGCATTCTTTGGGCCATCCCAGCGCAAACCCAGAGCGGGACTTTCTCAAGAAGAGGTAACCTATTCTTTTTTTAGAATGTTACTGCAAAAGGAAATTCATTAATAAACCGCTAATGTTTCTTTTATCCATGTATAGGAGAATAAGAGAGTTGAGGATTTAGTTGCTAAGAAGATCAACGATGTAGTTGCTGAGAAGGTCAAGGAAGAATTGCTGCGGTGGCAGGCATCTCAGGCTTCCAATACGCCTATGGCGACCCACTCTTCTCCTGATGCACAGACTGCGAGTAATCCTGGAGACCCATCGCCTAGCACGTCTGCTGTAAGTATTGTTTATGACATTGTAGTTAGTCTTTTCAAGTTGTTATGTTTTCAAGATGATATGTATATATGTATAATATTCTTTACGTAAATTTGTAGGCATTGAAGCCATGCCGCTTAAGAATGCAAGACTACATTGTTGCAGAGGCGCAGGCTTACCCGTCCCTTCCTGGGGCAATGTTTCACGGGACTCCAATGCCACAGGGCTACGTTCGTGTGAGCCCGATACGTGTGTTACCTGATTGGAGAGAAGCTACATTGCCATATCCCCACCCGGATATTGATAGACTTGCTGATGCAGAAGGCGGGGTGATATTGTGGCCCAAAGCAGATGTCGTCTACACGACTGAAATTGTAAGATAAATTTACATTGATTTAGACTGTTAATGTGTATATATGATGTCAACTGATCTGAAATTATATGTACAGGTTAAAAAGAAGACACCAGGAGCACCTAGGCCTCCACTTCCACTTCCCGCATTACCCGATTGGGTTCCAACTGACCTAACATACCCGTTAGGTCCTGCTTGTAGGGGAATGGCATGTTGGCTACGGGCACATAATGTACATTGCCCTATAATTATTTCTTTAGATGCAGATTATGCAGGTCAATCATACGATAGCTCTTTATTTATACAAGATATTATTGAGCTGTTTATGTATGATTGGCTGAATACATCAATGATAGAGACATGGATAAGGTGAGATCTTGTTTATACATCCATATACCTTGTGTAAGATCCGGTGATCTGGTTTCTTATATATTAATGCATACGCCTATATGTTTTGCAGCTACCTAGTCGAAGATCATTGCAAACAATTTGCATTTGATCATGTGGGATTTTTGATTCCATCATTGATTAGTTTGGTAGCTAAAGACCCTGATAATGTTCAACAATACTGTATAGATGCTTTTACAATTTTTGGTCAGCAAAAGAAGACGATAATAATAGCTCCATTCAATGTCAAGTAAGTTTACTTTATTTATAATTTGGACTTAAGAAAATTCCATTTTTATTTTGCATTTTGAGTTATTAATTGTTAACTTCTTACTTCTAGCGGTAGACATTGGGAGTTACTAGTTATTGTCCCCGGGACATTCACTGTTTATTATCTAGATCCTGCGGGGAGTACATTGAACACTAAAATTGGACACGTAATGAGAATGCCATTATTCTGGTGAGAAATATTTCATTTTTATATCCGTTAACATCTTTTATTACATTACTATTTACTTATGCAATTTATTGTGTTATATTAACATGTAGGGGTTTAGATGCATTCAAAAAGGCTGGAGGAACGGTCCCAAGGAAAAAGAACCAGCCAATAAATTGGCAGAACGTACAAGTAAGTTCCCGACTCAAATATATATATTATTGATGTGAATTGTGCTTAGTTGTATTATTTTGTATGTTTCAATTTATAGTGTGCTACACAAGACAATGGATGGGCATGCGCATACTATGTGATGCGATTTATGCAGATGATTATCAAATATGCCGCATTGGACATCGATACCATACATGAGGTATTATATATAGTCTCATTAGTTAGTATGCAATATATCAATCTTATATTATTTTTATATTATTACTTATATATATACATCATTCTCTTTGCAGGTGTTTAAAACTGACAACACTACAGGTAAACGTTTAAAAAATATACATGCTCCATATACGATGGAAGCATTAAATGAAGTAAGAGAAGAATGGGCAAAAGCCATACAAGCAGTGGCAACTGTAAGATATAATTGGGATGTTGATAGCGATAATGAATGATACTATGTAAATGAATATTTCTGAATGTTAATACATGTATTTGAATGTTTCTATATGTGTGTGAATGTGAGAATTGAATTGATGTCTGAATGTATGTACTTGTGTAGAATTTTGCTTGTGACTTTTGCAGGTTTGCGGCCTGTTTGTAGGCTGATATCAATGGATGTCGTAAACCTGCAGTTCAGAAAACCGAACTGTAGGTTCTCATCCTGCTGACCAGCCACAGCAGGCCTGCAAACTGATATGAAAAAAAATATATATAAATAGGCGTCGGTTATTTATAGAAAACCGTCGGGAAAGACCTACAGCGTCGGTTTTTTCAATAAACCGACGCCTGATGTGGCCAAAGCAGTCCTGGAAATGGCGTCGGATATTCATATCAAACCGACGCCTCTTTAACCTATAGGCGTCGGTCTTTTGGTTTATAACCGACGCCAAAAGTGTTCGCGCCACAAAAAATGGCGTCATCTAGGGCACTTTATGCGTCGGTTATCTACTAAAAGACTGACGCTATATTCCATAGAGGCGTCGGTTATTTACTAAACAACCGACACAGAAAGTGCCCTAGATGATGCCGTTTTCTGTGGCGCGAACCCTTTTGGCATCGGTTATCTACTAAACGACCGACGCCTATAGGTTAAATAGGCGTCGGTTAAAAAACCGACGCCGAAGTGTTCCACCTTTAGCGGCGCCCACATAGGCATCGGTCGGAAACCGACGCCAAATGGGGTTAAACGACCGACGCCAAAGGCCGTTTCTGTAGTAGTGTTATGTGCCATTCTCTATTAGGTTTCAAGTTTATGAGGCTTGTCCTCCATTATTATTTATATTGTTCTATGGCTATGCTTATCTCACATGCATGTAAGATATTGATGATGATTGTGGGGTGTGTGCCCTACTTTATTTGTGTGCCAGTATTGCACAATCTTTATTGTTTTGATTATGGCAAGTATCTTCTTTTATTATGTGGTGATAATTCCTATCTTTTATGCCCTTGTGGGTAGTCCTTATATCTTGCATGAGAAGCATTTATTCTTGATGTCATTTGGCCAAAATATTGCTCAAGTTTTCTTTAGTATACATATACCAGCCTTTGCTAATGTTTCCTTTTCTCCTCCTTTTGTGGGGTATGCTTCCATCCCCAGGTTTAGATCAAGGAGAGGTTAAGCAAGGTGGACTTGGACAACAATCTTTGTAGCTGAGATTTTGGGAGACTTGAAAGAGGTGGTTACATGATCCTCATCTAGATCCTTGTAGTTTCTTTTGGTAACTCACCCATGTGTGGTGTAGTGATGTAAGAGATATCAAGCTTTGTAATAGTTGGATATATTTCTTTTCTGTTTCTACTCATTGTGTTATGATACATACATGCTGAATGAATTGGTCTTCATCCCTTTGACAAAAAAAAGTATGTGGTGTTTGGTTTAAGGGATGTTGCCTTTTATTTCTAGTAGGGAGTGGTTCCCCTCTGGGATCCCACTCCTTACAACATGGTATCAGAGCCACTAGCAGGCAGTTATCTAACTATTTCAATCTTGTCTCCCTTAGGATGTTTACCCTTATTTTAGGTTGTTTATACCTAGTACCTTACCTTGTGCATGAAAAACCCTAATGGCGGGAGATAACTCAACTATTGACAACCAGTATGGTTATGAGACACCCCAAAACCCTAGTTTTGGGATGCCACTATCTGTTTTACGTCAAGCACTACGTGGAGTAACTCCCGATATAGTAGTAAAAGCAAGACATGTAGGCAGATCAACTCATCCAAGGATGGACCCCCCCTTCACCACACCGGTGACACAAGATGCAACGTCAGTAGGTCAGGAGACCCTAGCCATTGCTAATATGGGCATAGTCATATCTCCAGAGCAAGAGTTGGCCATGTTTCGACAACTTTTTTCTACTACCATAGCAGGAAAGATGAAAGACATGTCTGTACCTGAAAAGTCTAAGGAGTTCTCAATCATGGAGTTCATGAAGATAAACCAACCTCCTTCAAGGGTGAAGGTGAAATAGGGATGGTCGATAAAGATGATGATTGGGTGTTATCCATAGAGAGGACTTTTGATGGTATGGCATGTCCTCCACACTAGAAGGTTAGGATTGCTTCATATGTTTTAGATGGACCTGCTTGAGTTTGGTGGAACAAAATAGCAAGGACTCATGATGTCTCCATTATGACTTGGGAGCAATTTTTGGTGCTTTTCTGTGGAAAGTATATTTGCACTGCTGCCTTGAAGAAAAAGGAAGTTGAGTTCTATAGTTTGAAGTAAGGATCAATGACTTTTTCTTCATATTTGCAAAAATTTCATTTTGTTTGAGAGATATGATTCTAGACTTAATAAAGAACGTAGAGCTGACTTATATCTGCAACGACTCAACTACAACGTGGGTCTTTCTCTTATCTCACAATTGCCTTTGACCTTTCAGCAGATAGTTGATAAAGCTTTGGCTGTAGAATCTTACCCAGGGTTTCAACCTAAGGAGTTTGATAAGAAGAGGAAGTCCTCTGGTGATGAATAGAAAAGAGACGGGTCTGCTAAGTGCAATAGACCCCATCCTCCTGGGAAGTGTCCTCATGATAGATATCAAAAAGGTTCTTCAGTGACATGCCATTATTGCAATGAACTTGGACACATCCGACCTTTATGCCCCAAGCTTCGTTCAAGACCAGGTTATGGTGAAGGACCTCCTCAGAATAAGGGCAACAACAATGGAAATGCTGGTAAGAAGCATGTGGGAAGGAAAGCTGGAAGAGTTTTTACTTTGAATGGTGAAGAAGTTAATGAAGATGAATAAGATTAGGATAATCCATGGTTAGGTTTTACAAGTTATGTTTCCCTTTTTGCATGATTCTTATGTAATAAAATGTAAGGAAGTGGAACCCTATGCACCTAAAGAACAGTTTTTACTTAATAAGATAAATCCTTTATGGGGTGGTGAATAAGTTGTTTCCTTATATGTGGATGTTTTTATTTCGAGGATGAAATCCCTTTAAGGGGTGGTGTCTTATAACATACTAGATCTCAAACCCTCCCCTAGAAGTTTGAACTTTTGGGATTAGCCAAACAAAGATGAACCTTAGTAAGATAATGCATGTAATTAGGCCAATAATGTAACATAAAAGGTGTTAAATAATAAATCTTACTTAATAATCATATATGTCACATATGGAGATAATAAGAATATAATTGGATGAATAATGAGCTAATGGGCCACTAATGGGCCATATGACATATCTCATAAAAAGAAGTCCCAAAAGTGAAATCTAAGTTTAAATTCGTGTTCCTTGGGTCCTAATTGCCTTGGGAGTCAAGTTTCTCATTATTCACATAGTAATTAATTTAATGCACTTAGGAAAGAAAAGATCTAAACTAGCAAGTTGGAGAAACCCGATGGTAGGGTTTGGGAGAGGCAGAGGTCGTTGCGGCCGAGGAGGCCGGGGTGGCTACCAGGAGCCGAGTTTGATCACTGATCCATCTGTGGAACCATCTGTGAACGTTGATCTCACTTCAGCGCTCCCTGCCGGAGAGAACCATCCCAATGATCCTCATCGCATGGATACAGATCCATTGAAGAAGTCCTATGCTGAGACGGTAGCTGGCGTGACATCCTCATCGATACTCAAGCGGGTGTCCCTGGATACCCTATAGCCTAATGACATCTCCGTCGATCGCAGCGGCCTGATACCTACGATATTCGTCGAACACATTAAGATCCAACCTCTTCTCACACCGTGGAAATACGTAGTTGTGGTGAAAGTCTTGGGCATGAATGTTGGATTTAGAGCTCTGATCTCTAGGATCCAGGTTCTGTGGAATCCGTCGGATACCTTAAGGGCAATAGATTTGGAATTGGGATACTACATCATACAATTCTCGAACAACGACGATTTCATCAAGGCCATGACCGGCAGACCATGGACGGTGTTCGGAAATTATCTGTCGGTGCAGTCTTGGTCTGAGAGTTTCCGGCCGACGGATCCCATCCCAAAGAAGCTTGTGGTCTGGATTCGCATTCCCCACTTGCTGGTCTACCTCTACCAGACACAACTCTTGTCCAGTATTGGTGATCTGATCGGGAAGACGATCAAGATAGACACCACTACCTCGACAAGTGATCATGGAAAGTTTCCTAGAGTTGTTGTTGAAGTGGATACAACCAAGCCAATCCTTCCTATAGTTCTCATCAATGGAGAACAATACCAAATCGAGTATGAAAACATGCCTACCATATGTATGAAATGTGGCAGAGTCGGGCATGGAGAGTCTGAATGCAAATTCCTCTTGCATTTCACGTTCCCGACCCATCCACAAGCTCCACGGGTCCGCTTAAAGTTCCCGCCCCTACTCCATGGCCATGCACACCAAGAAGCCTAAACATTGCCCAAACCCTAAGAAGGACAAGAAATCCAAGGAAGCTTAAAACCTTACCCCCCTTGAGGTTGCTGTCCTAAATAAGCACACCACCCCAGACGCTCCCACCCCCATGGCTGATGAGGGCAAATGGAAGACTGTCCAGAGCAGACGCAAGAAGAAGGTTGTCTGCAACTAAGCTCCCCCCCCATGTATCGCTGCCTTATGTAGGAGAAAAAAGTGGTTCCACTAAGCCTACCCCTGGTCAAGACACATCAGTCATCTTGGTTGATGATGAGGTGTGCAGGGGCAGAAACACAGAGGTTGCCGCCTCGAACCAGCGGGAAGGGTCCTTGAATGAAGCAATCCATGTTACATTCCAATGGGGCGTTCAAGGTACTAAAAGCGGAGGAGGTCTCCTCCTCAGGAACAGAAGGGTTGTGTACCAACCCGTCCAAACTAGCCCAGGCCGGGAGCGGAAAAAGGGCAAGAAAGCCCAAGTGCTCAACCTGGCCAACAGCAACTCTGAAGCAAAGCGTATTCTCCAGTTCCAGGAAGGAAACTTTGAGATGGAAGCTATGGATAATGAGAATGGTGACCAGTCTGTAGGACTATGTGCAGCCATCACTTAAATACCCTGCCTTTCCTTTCCACACAGTTCGTTTAAGATGCTAAACATTCTGTGTTAGAATGTCCAAGGATCTAAATCCAAGGACAAAGTGCGACTAATCAGAGAGTATAAGGTGAAATACCAACTGCACATTCTTGCCCTTTTGGAAACTAAATGTAGTGGCGAGGTAGCGCTTGATGTGATTCAACAAATCGGATTCAATTCTTCACACCGAGTCGAGGCAATTGGATTTTCAGGTGGCATCTGGCTCCTTTGGGACTCGATGAAGTGTGATATTGACATTCTCCTCAACCATAGGCAATTTTTCCATTTTCGTATCAATAATGAATGGTTTCTAACTGTAGCCTACGCCAGCCCGAACCCTACACGAAGACATTTGTTCCGGAACAGACTGAAGGAAGTTGGTCACTCAATCACGGACGCCTGGGCAGTAATAGGTGATTTCAACACCATGTTATCTCCTGGTGAGAAACGTGGCAGTAACTACTTTGACAAGAGATCTTGTACCAATTTCTTAGACGCACTCATGTCTACTAATCTGAAGGACATGGAGGTCGGAGATCCGTTCTATACCTTCAAGAAATGCAACGTCAGAGAAAAATTGGACCGGGTGGTCGCCAACGAGGAATGGCTCTCCATTGAATGGGGGTTTACGATCACTGTGTTACCGCGCATATACTCTGATCATAACCCCCTGCTAGTCACCAGTACCAACAAAAGTGCAGCCCATCCCCGCCCCTTTCGAACTAAATCCAGCTGGACACTTATCCCCGAGTTCAAAGAGCGCCTCCGCCAGACATGGAGCCCATCCTTAGACTTCCAGACGACCCTTGGGCAGTTCAAGGATTCCATTACATCCTGGGAGACCTTGCGCCTCCGCCAATGACATAAGGAGAAGAATAAAATCCTTAAACAACTCGATCGTGCTGAGGTACTTTCCACTAACAGCCCCTCTACTCACTACGATATGCAGGTCATTACGTTGCAAGAAAGGCTACATAGGCTTCTTCTCCAAGAAGAGGTGAACTGGAGACAAAAGGCCAATGTCAATTGGCTGCAACATGGAGACGCAAACTCGAAATTATTCCAAACCTTTGTGAAGGCCAGAAGGCAGCAAAACCAGATTAAATGTCTGAAGAATGATGCGGGCGAGTGGATCTGAGAAACATCAACTCCAACATATGGTGCGCCATTACTTCGAGGACCTGATGGCTGGCCTTGGGCCACCTCCAGCCACTTACCAGAAGATATCCAATTATGTGGGTCACTTCGTGTTCCCCTCACCTATCCAGGGAAACTTTCTAGCAAGAACTCTAGGTCCGACTGAGATTAAGGAGGGCGTGATGTCCATGGCGCCTTAGAAAGTGCCGGGACCAGACGGTGTTGTCAATGAGTTCGTTCAATCTCATTGGGATCACATTGGTGGCTCTGTCATCAAAACCGTGCAAAGTGCTTTCTCTTTCGGCTCCATTGGCAGCAGTATGAGTGATTCCCTTATGGTCCTCATCCCTAAGAACCACCATCCACAGAAATGCAGTGATTTTAGGCCAATCTCAGTAAATAATACATGTTTCAAATTAATTTCGAAAATCCTGGTGGAGAGGCTCAAACCGCACATCATCTCCTGGATTTCTGAAACCCAATCAAGCTTCATACCTGGTAGATCCATTACAGACAATATCTTGTTAGTCCAGGAAGTATACACTCCATGAAGACCAAGAAGTCCGGGAAGAAATGGGTCTGCATTAAGCTAGACCTCTCCAAGGCATTCGACAAGATGCACTGGCCATTCATCGCGGACACCCTTCTAAAAACGGGTCTTCCTCAAATCACCAGGTCCCTTATTATGGACATCATTACTAGTGGTTCTACATCTATCCTTTGGGAAGGTACAAAGCTCCCCCCGTTCAAAGCAACGAGGGGGGTGAGACAAGGTGACCCAATCAGCCCCTATGTGTTCGTCCTTTGCATGGAGAGATTGAGCCAGGCCATCTCTGCCGCTATATCTTCAGCCACCTGGGCATCAATACAACTGGCTCATGGTGGTACGGGAGTCTCACATGTGTTCTTCACTGATGATATTATGCTTATGGCGGAAGCAACACCTTGACAAGCTGCAGTTATAGAGAAAGTCCTTCGTGACTTTGCTACTGTCTCAAGATAGTTCCTAGCCAAAGAGAAGTCCCATTGTTTCTTCTCCGCCAACGTCTCCCGTGCAGAAGGTAGACGTTTTTCCTACAGGCTCGGCATTCCTCAGACCAGTGACTTGGGGTTATACCTGGGTGTACCTATTCTCCATCATCGTATCAACAAGCAAACCCATGCTAACATAATCAAGACCATGAAGGATAGAATGTTGAGCTGGTCGGCACAACAGCTCTCCCTTGCAGGTCGCATCACCCTGGCAAAGTCCACGTTGCAAGCCGTCCTGGCCTACACCATGCAATCAGTTAAACTTTCACCGTCTCTCTACGATGACATCAACAAACAAATTAAGAAGTTCATATGGTCTGGGGGCTGGGAGAAGACTCAGTTGTCTCTGGTCTCCTGGAAGAAAATTGCCTTTAACAAGAAGGCTGGCGGATTAGGAATCAAGGAAGCTCGAGCTCAAAATCAAGCTCTCATGCTCAAGAATGTGTGGAATTACATGACCAAGCCTAACCTCCTTTGGGTTCACATCCTGAGGGAGAAATATGAGAAGAACGATATAATTTGCTCAAAACCTTGCTCGCCTACCTGGGCATTCGTCAAAAAGCATCTACCTACCACTCAGATCATTTGCTCCAAAACAGTCCAATCGGGTGCAAATACTTATGTATGGACCAACAAGTGGATTGCTGGAAGCTCCATTGCTAATATGGAACCAAACATTATCATCCCTAAGGGCCTTTCTGATCTCAAGGTGGAATCTATGTGCACGGATGATGGCACCTGGGATAGGTCGTTTATTGAAGCCTATATGCCCCACGGACTGTGGGACAGGATAAAGCTAATTCCAGCCCCAGTTAAAGACTCCGGGCAGGATACTTGGTATTGGCCCTTCCACCCTTTAGGGGAACTCACAGTGTCATCTGCATACTACTGGATTAGACGTGACCTAGCACCTCCACTCCAGGGTAACTAGAAGGATATATGGTGTCTTAAGGTGCATGAGTGGATAAAGGTGTTTGCTTGACTCCTACACCACAGAGCTCTGCTGACCAACATGGAAAAACGCAGAAGACATATCGACGTTATCTCGCTGTGCCCCATCTGTGGCAACAACAAAAATACCATCCTCCACTGCTTCTGAGACTGTCCATACAACGCCCCTCTATGGCGCAAGCTCCCAGTTAATGGAGCGTGGTTTACCTTGACTGAAGACGAATGGATCACGACCATCTTGTGAGGGATTCCTACTTGCAATCCAAGCTTCCTTCTCCTCATCGCCTACTGGCACACATGGCAGGTACGGAATGAACACATTCACTATAACCGGCACCATTCATTGGACGACAAACTGGTGTTTATCCAAGAAAGAGCCCAAACGATCAGCTCGTTGCCGCAACTCTACTCCACCACCGACCCACCGCGAGAGAGCCTGTTCTACACACCCCCAGGGAATGTGTACATCTTTACTGATGTTGCCTTTTTGTTTGAATCCAACCGCACATGTTTGGGGATCCACGTGATTTCACCTTCTGGAGAATGTATTCTTGGCATGGGAAAATACTTCAATGCTCGCTCATCTCTTGAAGCAGAAATACAAGCCATCCTTACAACAGTAGATCTCATAGCTGAGAAAAACTGGACCAATGTTGTCATCCTCTCAGATGCCAAACAAGCTGTGGCCATCTTACAGGCGAGCAGTGAACCTGTAGCCGCACTACGCCCCTCCTGGAGAAAATATCAGATTGCCATGAGTACTACTCATGCAACTCAGGTGGCTTACATACCCCAGAGGTTGAACCAGATTTCCGACCTCATTGCAAAACACTGTCTCCACTTCTCTTCGTTATGTTCCTTTTCCTCTATCAAGCCGTCTTGGCTGATTTTAGATGTAAACATAAACATGTCCAGTCTGTTTCCTGTTCAAGACCACGGGATGAATAATAACTAAGCTCTTGTTAACCCAAAAAAAAGGAAAGAAAAGATCTAAGTTTTCCCCAAAATATCAAATAAAATAACAAATGACTCCAAACGAGGAAAATAATCTTGGAATCGTAATCTACATAATAAATATAACCTTTAGGTGAATTTTCATCCAATTTGGAGAATGTTTGTTTAAAAGGTGAAATCGGGAGAGAGAAAGTGTGTTGAACCTTCAAAATATTAAATAAATTCTCAAACAACTCCAACATGTAAAATTTTCATATCCAACACATTAAATATGACTTGTATGTGAAGTTTCATAAAATTTAGAGAATCTTGATGTCATTAATGCATGAGGAAAGAGAAAATATGATTTGATTTATTTAACACATTAAAATTTTCCAAAAGGCAAAACTAGTTGCATATTCAGAATCTTCATATAAAAAATAGGTTGGTTGTCAAATTTGACTTAATTTGGAATTTGTTTGCACCCTCAAAATGGGAAAGATAAAAAGAAAAATAAATACAATCCCACTATAGTCAGAATCATAGTCAGAATTGGATTAAATGTCATTTTCCTTAGTCAGTGGTCATGCACATGTAGGACTGTTGGATCCACGATCCAACGACTCTCTGTCATCTTCTTGCTCGGGCCAGAACAGAATACAGTACCCATACACATGCGATCTTCAAATCCATATATCTCGCTCTCTACTCGATCTTTTCACATGATTTTTCTTCCAGTGTGATCGGGAGATGATTCCACACCTATTGATCCCCTATTTTTTAGTTTTCATGGAGAGTTTGGGAAATCCCCAAACCTTGCACCCCAAGCAAGGTTGGTTCCAATCCATATTGTATTTCCCCTCAACCTCGCCTATACATATTTGTACCAGGTCTTCCCTAGCCTGCGTACAGTGATTTTCTCCACCCAATTTCATCTGAGATCGCAAGTTAAGCTCTCGACAAGCAAAGCTTGTAGATGTGATTGTGGCACCTCTATCTCTCTCTCTCTCCACATAACTTCTCTAGTCAAATTAAAGGTATGGATGAATTCGTTTTGTTCTCAGCTTTGCAATGATACTTTCAATTTCTAGTTTGGTCGCAAATTGCAAAATCCCCCAAACCCGGCCGAGCTGCAGCTTCACGCAATGCAGCAGTGGCATGGGCAGAGGAGGAAGAAACCCCTCTATGATTTTATGATTTTTCCCCTCCTCTTTGCTTCTTTGTTTATTTTCTCGGCTGAGGGTAATACCATCTTTTGATCGTGTGTTGTATCCTCTGTGGACCGGAACAATGTGGGTTTGGCCAAAGACATGGCCATCGGTGATTGGGCCAGGTAGCGCGGGCCCGAGTACTCTCTATCCCTCTTGCGAATTTCTTCGATGATGTGGTTTTTCTTGATTTTTTGATTGGTAGAACTTTGAATAATCGTAACTAATTATTTGTTGGGCAAAAAATTACAAATCAAATAGTCATTGGATTAAGAAAAATAATAGCTATCTTTTAATGTTGGTATTGTCGCCTAAATCTAATCTTAAAAATAGGTGATTTTAATTAATTTACCTAAATATATAATAATTGTAAAATTCATAACTAAATATATATAAGTCAGAAAAATATAATAAAATATGTTTTGGACTCCTAATAACAAAAACTAAATTGTGGAATAGTTTTCATAACCTAATTCGCATAATGATAAAAAGGTGGTTTTTAGGGTTTGGATAATGTACATGAAATTGATATAATCTACATGTGTTTCATAGGCTTTTGGAGACCTAGACTTGGATCTAGAAGTGCTATGGGTAGAGTAGACTCTGAAGATGAGGTATGATTGCATCCCACATTATTTTTATATTGAGCAATTTCTAATTTCTCTCTCTAAATGTATGTTTGCATCCCTGATTATTCAGATTGAGTTGTTATCCTATTTTCTTCTTTCTCTTAGTCCTATGAAGATTAGCCTATACACAATGTCTTTTCTTTTGAGAATCATGGTTAATGTGAACTACCTTATTTGATATTGATCTTGTTATCATGGATATTCTTTTGGATTCTTTTCATATGCTTTGTTTATGATGGAACTCTTTATGATGACGTGTGATGACTTTTTCCCAAGTGAATGTATATGTTGGTCACTTATGTGGTGACTACTTTGGTATAATCTGACTATACATTCTACTTGTCTATCCATTATACATGCTATGTGATTTAGTAGTACTAGAGTAGTGTAATTTCATTGGTTTTTGGGTTATGTGCCCTTGTTATTATTGGGATGGAGGTGGCCCCGTACCCAAGTTTCAAATTTATGAGGTTTGACCCACATTATATATATATATATATATTTGGGAGTTTGGTTATGTGCCATTCTCTATTAGGTTTCAAATTTATGAGGCGTGTCCATCATTGTTATTTATATTGTTCTAGGTCTATGCTTATCTCACATGCATGCAGGATATTGATGATGATTGTGGGGTGTGTGCCCTACTTTCTTTATGTGCTAGTATTGAAGAATATTTATTATGTTGATTATGGCAAGTATCTTCTTTTATCATGTGATGATAATTCTTATCTTTTATGCCCTTATGGGTAGTCCTTATCTCTTGCATGGGAAACATTTATTCTTGATGTCCTTTGGCCAATATATTGCTCAATGTTTCTTTAGTATACACATAACAACATTTGCTAATGTTTCCTTTTCTTCTCCTTTTCTGGGGTATGGTTCCATCCCCAGGTTTAGATCCAGGAGAGGTTAAGCAAGGTGGACTTGGACAACAACCTTTGTAGCTGAGCTCTTGGAAGACTTGAAAGAGGTGGTTAGATGATCCTCGGCTAGATCCTTATAGTTTCTTTTGGTAACTCACCCATGTGTGGTGTAGTGATGTAAGAGATATCGAGATTTGTAATAGTTGAATATATTTCTTTTCCACTGCTACTCATTATGTTATGATACATACATGTTGACTGAATTGGTCTTCATCCCTTTGGCCAAAAAAATTATGTGGTGTTTGATTCAAGGGATGTTGCTTTTTTATTTCTGGTAGGGAGTGGTTCCCCTCTGGGATCCCACTCCTTACAGAGGTACACATTTTTATATGAATAATTAAATTATTTAAACTAGATATATTGTATGTACTTTTTTAAGTTGAAAATTCTTGTTGTCGATGCTCGATTTTGCCTCTATAGGTTGGTACCTTAAGGACCTAGTAGGCTGAATTTGCACAAAAACTTTATGAAAAGCTTACAACTGAATGTGAACTGTTTATCACAAAGTCTAGGTATTGGACGCCAAGTACGATCCATTCTACATGATTACAAGTTATAGAAGTATAGGGGAAAACGGGAGGATTCCCTGTCCTTCATCATTCATGTATAATTTTGATATGGTTGTGGTCATACGAGGCATGTCGTGCATCTAGGCATGTTGAAATTCAAAACAATATGAATATCGATTTCCAAAATGAATTTTTCTTTTTGAAAAAGAACTCTGGGATATGAAACTTAACCCCAACAAGGGATACAAGTGTCTCAACTCGACAAGATCATATTTTTTTTTATATATTTCCCATTTTATTCTACTGGAGGTGCTCCATTACATCACGATGCAAGGCTATACCATTATTGCTACCTCCCAAAAGCTCATAAATTTTGAAAAAAAGATTTATGGAAAGCTTACAATTGTGTGAATTGTTTTTTTTGAAGACTAGTAAGTGTGAATTAGTTATCACAAAGTTTATGAGTACAATCCATTCAATAGAATTACAAGCTATAGACGTATATGGGAAAAAGGAGGATTCCCTCCCTTTCCTAATTTATATAGAATTTTGGTCATGGTCATACGATTCACACTGTATTGTATGTCTAAGAATATTCAAATTGAAAAAAAAACACTAACTCCAGTTACCGAAATGGATGTTGCTTCAGGGAAAAGAAACTATGAGATATGGAACTAGGGAATTTGTGTCCCCGGTCCAGTATCTACAACTCGAAAAGCTCAAAAGGGGATTTCCCCTCCTTCCACCTTAGTGAAATTTGGATATGTCATGGTTATATGAGGCATGAGACACATGTTGAAATTGAACACAATATGAAAACCAATTTTCCAAATAAATGTTGCTTCAAAAAACAAAAGACACTCTCAGGCATGTCGTGCATCTAGGCATGATGAAATTCAAAAGAATATGAATGTCGGTTTCCAAAATGAAATTTTCATTCTGAAAAATAAACTCTGAGATATGAAACTTAACCTCGACAAGGGACACAAGTGTGTCTGAGTCTTCATGGTCCCATCTCTACAACTCGACAAGCTCATAAATTTGTATAAAAGCTTTATGGAAAGCTTACAATTAAGTGTGAATTGTTTTTATGAATACTACTAAGTGTGAATTTTTTATCACAAAGTTTATGCATGGGATGACTGAGTATGATCCATTCAGTAGAATTACAAGTTATAGATGTATAGGGGCAACAGGAGGATTCCCTCCCTTTCCTCATTTCTATACACTTTTGGTTGTGGTCTTACGAGGCATGCTGTAGTGTATGTATAAGCATGTTCAAATTGAAAAAAATACTAACTCCAGTTTCTGGAATAGATGTTGCTTCAGGGAAAAGAAACTCTTCAGGGAATTTGTCTTCGGTCTCATATCTATAACTCAAAAAGCTCAAAAGGGGATTTTCCCTCCTTCCTCCTTGCAGTACAAGTTGGATATGTCATGGTTATACGAGGCATGAGACGCATGTTGAAATTAAAAATAATATGAAAACCAATTTCCCAAATACATGTTGCTTCAAAAAACAAAAGACACTCTCAAGCATGTTGTTCATCTATGCATGTTGAAATTCAAAATAATATGAATGTCGTTTCCAAAATGGAATTTTCTTTCTGAAAAAACTCTGAGATATGAAACTTAACCCCAAAAAGGGACATGTGTCTTTGAGTCTCCACGGTCCCATCTCTACAACTCGACAAACTTATAAATTTGTACAAAAATTTTATAGATAGCTTACAATTAAGTGTGAATTATTTTTTTGAATACTACTAAGTGTGAATTGTTTCTCACAAAGTCTATGCATGGGATGACTATCCATTCAGTAGAATTACAAGTTATAGACATATAGGGGCAAAAGGAGGATTCCCTCCCTTTCCTCACATATTTACAATTTTGGTCGTGGTCATACGAGGCGTGTTGTAGTGTATGTCTAAGCATGTTTGAATTGAAAAAAATATTAGCTCAAGTTTTCGGAATAGATGTTGCTTCAGGGAAAAGAAACTCTTCAGGGAATTGTGCCTCTAGTCCCGACTCTACAACTTAAAAAGCTTAAAAGGGATTTTTCTCTCCTTCCTCCTTATAGTACAATTTGGATATGTCATGGTTATACGAGGCATGAGACGCATGTTGAAATTGAAAACAATATGAAAACCAATTTCCCAAATACATGTTGCTTCAAAAACCAAAAGACACTCTCAGGCATGTCGAGCATCTAGGCATGTTGAAATTCAAAACAATATGGATGTCAGTTTCCAAAATAGAATTTTCTTTCTGAAAAGAAACTCTGAGATATGAAACTTAACCTCAACAAGGGACACAAGTGTCTCTAAGTCTCCACGGTCCCATCTCTACAACTCGACAAGCTCATAAATTTGTACAAAAGCTTTATGAAAAGCTTATAATTAAGTGTGAATTGTTTTTTTGAATACTACTAAGTGTGAATTGTTTATCACAAAGTCTATGTGTGGGATGACTGAGTACGATCCATTCATTAGAATTACATGTTATAGACATATAGGGGCAAAAGGAGGATTCCCTCCCTTCCCTCATTTCTGTACAATATTGGTCGTGGTCATACGAGGCGTGTTGTAGTGTATGTCTAAGCATGTTCGAACAGAAAAAGATACTAACTCCAATTTACAGAATAGATGTTGCTTCAGGGAAAAGAAACTTTTCAGGGAATTTGTGTCTATGTACCTGTCCCGTCTCTACAACTCAAAGAGATCAAAAGGGGATTTCCTCTCCTTCCTCCTTGTGGGATTTCCTCTCCTTCCTCCTTGTAGTACAATTTGGATACGCATTGGTTATACGAGGCATGAGACACATGTTGAAATTGAAAACAATATGAAAACCAATTTCCCAAGTACATGTTGCTTCAAAAAACAAAAGACACTATCATGCATGTCGTGCATTTGGCATGTTGAAATTCAAAACAATATGAATGTCAGTTTCCAAAATGGATTTTTCTTTCTGAAAAAGAAACTCTGAGATATGAAACTTAACCCCGACAAGGGACACAAATGTCTCTGAGTTTCCACGCTCCCATCTCTACAACTCGAAAAGCTCATAAATGTATATAAAAGCTTTATGGAAAGCTTACAATTAAGTGTAAATTGTTTTTTTGAATACTACTAAGTGTGAATTGCTTATCACAAAGTCTATGTGTGGATGAATGAGTACGATCCATTATTAGAATTACAAGTTATAGACGTATAGGGGCAAACAGAGGATTCCCTCCCTTTCCTCATTTTTGTACAATTTTGGTCGTGGTCATACGAAGCGTGCTCTAGTGTATGTCTATGCATGTTCAAATTGAAAAAAAATACAAACTCCAGTTGCCATAATAGATGTTGCTTTAGGGAAATGAAACTCTTCAAGGAATTTGTGTCTCCGGTCTCATATCTACAACTCAAAAAGCTCAAAAGGTGATTTTCCCTCCTTCCTCCTTGCAGTACAAGTTGGATACATCGTGGTTATACGAGGCATGAGACGCATGTTGAAATTGAAAATAATATGAAAACCAATTTCCCAAATACATGTTGCTTCAAAAAACAAAAGACACTCTCAGGCATGTTGTGCATCTAGGCATGTTGAAATTCAAAAGAATATGAATGTCGGTTTCCAAAATGGAACTTTCTTTCTGAAAAAGAAACTTTCCCTGACAAGGGACACAAGTGTCTTTGAGTCTCCACAGTCTCATCTATACAACTCAACAAGCTCATAAATTTGTACAAAAGCATTATGGAAAGCTTACAATTAAGTGTGAATTATTTTTTTTAATACTACTAAGTGTGAATTATTTATCACAAAGTCTATGCATGGGATCTGTGAGTACGATCCATTCAGTAGAATTACAAATTATAGATGTATAGGGGAAAAAGGAGGATTCCCTCCCTTTCCTCATGTATTTACAATTTTGATTGTGGTCATACGAGGCTTGATGTAGTGTGTATCTAAGCATGTTCAAGTTGAAAAAAATATTAAATCCAGTTTCCGGAATAGATGTTGCTTCAGGGAAAAGAAACTCTTCAAGAAATTTGTGTCTCCGGCCCCATCTCTACAACTCAGAAAGCTCAAAAGGAGATTTCCTCTCCTTCCTCCTTGTTGTACAATTTGGATACACAGTGGTTATACGAGGCCTGAGACGCGTGTTGAAATTGAAAACAATATGAAAACCAATTTACCAAATACATGTTGCTTCAAAAAAATAAAAGACACACTCAGGCATGTCATGCATCTAGGCATGTTGAAATTCAAAATAATATGAATGTCGATTTCTAAAATGGATTTTTTTTCTTCTGAAAAAGGAACTTTGAGATATGAAACTTAACCCCGATAAGGGACACGAGTCTCCACGGTTCTGTCTCTACAACTCGGCAAGCTCATAAATTTGTACAAAAGCTTTATGGAAAGCTTACAATTAAGTGTGAATTCTTTTTTTGAACACTACTAAGTGTGAATTGTTTATTACAGACTGAGTACGATCCATTCAGCAGAATTACAAGTTATAGACCGTATAGGGGCAAAAGGAAGATTCCCTCCCTTTCCTCATGTATTTACAGTTTTGGTCGTGGTCATACGAAGTGTGTTGTAGTGTATGTCTAAGCATGTTCGAATTGAAAAAAATATTAACTTAAGTTTCCAGAATAGATGTTGCTTCAGGAAAAGAAACTCTTCAGAAAATTTGCATCTCCGGTCTCGTCTCTACAACTCAAAAAGTTCAAAAGGAGATTTCGTCTCCTTCCTTCTTGCAGTGGTATGAGGCATGAGACGCATGTTGAAACTGAAAACAATAAAGCATGAGACGCATGTTGAAACTGAAAACGATATGAAAATCAATTTCCCAAATACATGTTGCTTCAAAAAAAAACAAAAGACACTCTCAGGTATGAAATCCAACCCCGACCAGGGACACGAGTCTCTCCGAGCCTCCAAATCGCATCCGACCCCACCACGGACAAGTGCAACGTCTGCTAGCTGCCTCTCCGGTGGCATTAAGAGGCAATTTGCATCCACAACTCGACAAGCTCGCGAAACGCCCATGACGGTTTCAGTTCCGTCGGAGCGCCGTTGGTATAACTTATGGCTCTGGTTCGTCTCCCATCCAGCCCTTACATTTCAGCGGACGCCTCCAACCCTTCACTTTCGGTGGCGCCCAATTTTTAACAGCTGGGTACAGGCCGAGTTCCATTCAGTATGCTGCATGCCAAGAATAAAGATCGATCGTTTCCCGTCAGGAGTTTACCAGCTTGAGACCTTGTCTTCAATGGGCGCCCTGCCGCGGTTTGCTCTTCGAGATAGGACCAGACTTACAGGGAACAGCCGTGTTGTTTGCTTCGCAGTTGGCTGCACCCTGGAAGGGTAATCAAGGCTGGCAACTTTCAGGTGCTAGTTTCGTGAAATGTAGTTTTCAGGCAAATATCGAAGCCGTGTGTGCTTCTTGTGAAGACTAGTCGATGCCGATCTGTTCCCTAAAATATATGAATCCACGCCTACAATTTTCCATAAAGTA
The DNA here is from genome assembly GCA_963693085.1 of Alisma plantago-aquatica. Taxonomy (NCBI): domain Eukaryota; kingdom Viridiplantae; phylum Streptophyta; class Magnoliopsida; order Alismatales; family Alismataceae; genus Alisma; species Alisma plantago-aquatica. The sequence continues at coordinate 287,167,702 of OY856411.1, forward strand.
TTAAATAAAAGAATTTGGTTCCAAAGTAGAAAAGAATAATAGAAAAACACAAGTGCCGATTTTGGTTGTCTTTGTCTTCCTCGTGGACATGCATGGGACTTGCTGGCGGCAACGCCAAATGGATGGGAGAATGATGTTTCCAGCTGGCGAGCTTTATGTGTTTGAAGAGAACTGTGGCTGGTTATAATATGATTTGACCACGTATATGAAGAACGGCAAACAAACAAAAGGTCCCTATAGGAGATAGGTTTTACCAAGGGCCAGGTGATGGCCTACAAATCTGGCTATATTATGAATTGACCACGTACATGAGACAATAGAGAACAACATACAAATAGGACTAAAATTTGAGCAAGTTGAGGCTCGTTACGCGCAGGGGTCACACGCAGGCCAAAACCACGTTTGACTGTTGCGGTCTCTTCTTCTCCCACTTTCTTTTTTGCTCCAATCAACAACCAACAATGACAACAACTACTTAAATGGATCGCACAAAAGGCTGGAAAATGTTGGTTTGAAAGGATGACGTGGTCGGCACTAATTGGGTGGTTGTAGGAAGTTATTTAATAGACATTTTTTTTTCGCTTATAAATTTTGAATCGTTTGACAAAACAAAAATCAATATTTTTTTCACTTATAACTTTTGAACCGTTTGACGAAACAAAAATCATTGTATTCATTATGAAAATACATTCCAACAAAATTAATATTGATATATTTTTTAAAAATTTGTGATGAGAGAGAAAAAAAGTGTTTATAATATTTAAACCATGATGTATTTTTTAATGATAAAAACTATTAGATTTGTGATAGAAAATACATTCAAATAAGACTAAAGTTGAGTGAAATTAAAAGATAAGTTGTTGGCTAAATATAAAAAAAATTAACAAATCCATAGATGAATTGGCACCCAATGGTTAATTGACACCTAGAGATGGTTCATTAACGTCTAGAAAGGATTTATTGACACCCATAAGTATGAAAATGGAGTCCAAGAAAATATTGTATGTGTTAAATAAGGACTAAGGTATATGACAACTAAAAACAGTGTAATGACGCCCATTTAGGTTTGTTTGACCCTAACAACTGTTGACCTAGATGTTATACATTGTCCATATTTTGATAATGACTTAACAATTCCATTCATATGTATCTAATATGTGTATTCACGATTGAGTTCAGACTTTAGGTACATGAAAATGATCAAATTACACAAGCCCTAGCTTGTCAAAGTTCAAATCAAATGCAATCCAAGTGTGCAAATAAGGAAATCACTTCAAACGACCTTAGAAGAATTTTATAATTACTTGTATTGATGATATGACTTGTAACTAAGATGAGAAAAATATATGGGACACTTGTTACCAAGTTTTAATCAAAAAATCGATCACAGGCTGTTGATCGGTCGAGTTCCCATGGATTGATTTTCTAAAAATGGACCGATCCCATGGATTGATTTTCTAAAAATGGCCATCGGTCGAGTTGTGCATTCACAGAACTCGACTGAATGATTTACTGACCAAATATGATTTTGGTTGATCGGTCGAGTTCTACAGAACAAACTCGACCAATAGTTTAAAAATTGTATTTGTCTTTTAGTCGATCGATCGAGTTACCTTTATTGAAACTCGACCGAATGCAGTGTACGAAAAATACAGAAATAGGGATTATAACCGTTGGTGACTTGTTTGGACAAAAATAGATCTGTTTCCTTGTACAAAAATGGTTATATTTTGGCTCTAAGTGTTCCCCAACTCAAGGAGCAACCCCAGTTATAAATAGGACCCATTGGAGTTCATTCCAAGTTTGCTCATTCACTACATTCAAGGTCCTTACTATAGTTGAGAGTGCTACTACTTCTTGAGCCCCTTTCTCTCTCTAGTTTACACTTCATTTCGTGATTTGTGAGTGAGTTAGGCTTATTGTAAGAGAGATCCACCTTTATGCATGTAAAGCTTTCAATCTTCCACTACTTCTCTATCCCCTTCCTACATGTAGAAAAGGTGAAGCAAGCTCCATCGAGTGAAGAAGGAGTTGTAGTTGGTCCTCTTCAAGGTTGCTGAAGTGGTGATCTTCTCCAAGTGAAGGAGAGGGCAAAGGCTGAAGATCCAAGAGGAGAAGCAAAGTCTTTCAAGGTGGAAGACTTGAGTTTGAGTGGGTAAGACCTTGGTGAAGACTGAAGACTCAAGATAAGTGGGTAAGCTCCTTGGTAAGATGGATATCTCCTTGTGGTTGGATGGGTAAGTCCTTTGTTGGTCTATTGATGTAAATCTCTTTGGTGATAATATAGAGAAAAGCACTTGTAAAGTCCTAGACCTCTCTAGGTAGTGGATTGACTCATTTTTAGTTTGAATTGTGGAACCACTCTACAACCCTTTTTCAAGTTCTTGCTATCAATCTCTCTCATCCTTGCTATGCTTGTTAGATAGGACTTCAAATTGCCATTAAGCCATTGATCATAATTGATATAATTTGAAGGTCTAATCTATTTTGTGAGAAATTTGGTAGCTTTATTCACCCCCTCTAGAACACTTAGATCCAACAACAACAACTTAATGACGCCCAAAAATGATTATTCGATGCCCAAACAGTTAACAAATCTACATATGAAATGACGCCCAATGGTGAATTGACACCTAGGTACACTTCATTGACGCCCAAAAATGATTCATTGACACCCAGAAATATAAAAATGATGAAAAGTAAATATTATACAAGTTAGATCACAACTAAAGTAGACAACCAAAAACAACATAATAGCGTCAAAATAGGTCTATTTGACACCCATGAATAACTTAATGGCACTCAAATATGGTTGTACACATTAAAATAAGGTGTAAAGATACTTCACGCCCAACAACAACTTAATGACACCCAGAAATGACTAGTTGACACCTAGTGATGGTTTATTGACACCTAGAAATGGTTCATTGACATCAGAAGTATAAAAATGGTGCCCAAGTAAATATTGTATGTGTTAAATCACGACTAAAATAATTGACAACCTAAACCAATATAATAGCACCGAAATAAGTTTGTTTGACACCCAAGAACAACTTAATGGTGCCCAAATATGGTTGTACACATTGAGTAAGGTGTGTGGATACTTCACGCCCTACAATAAGTTAATGGGGCCCGAAAATGACTAATAGACACCCAGAGATGGTTAATTGACGCCCAAAATGGTTCATTGACACCAAATCATAAAAATGGCTCCCAAATAAATATTATATGTGTTAAATCACAATGAAAGGTAATTGACAATGAATAACAAGGTAATGATGTCCAAATAGATTTATTTAACGTCCGTAAATAGTTTATCGTGATTTTGACGATTTAATGAAAAATTTAGCAAATTTTAAATGTCATTTAGCCACTTTTAGGCGCTATTTAGCCATTTTGGACGCTTTAAGCTGTTTTTAGGTGCTTTTATCAATTTGACGCCCATTGAATGTGTAAGTGATCCGAAAAATACGTAATTGACACCCAAAAACAATTAATGACGTCCAAAAACAAAATAGGTAATTAACACTTCAAGCTAATTAATGACGTCTAAAAATAGATAATTGGTGCCCAAAAATGGATAGTTGACACCTAAAAATAAGTTAATGACACGTAAACATGATGAACTTATCAATATTGGTAACACATAAAATGACATTAGTCTCGTTGATTTATAGGCATCATTAAGTAATTCCAGGTGTCAATTGCCCATTTTTAGATGAGAGAGAAAATCCAATGTGTTGGTAAACATGATGAACTTATCAATACTGGTAACACATAAAATGACATTAGTCTTGTTGATTTATAGGCGTCATTAAGTAACTCCAGGTGTCAATTGCCTATTTTTAGATGAGAGAGAAAATCTAATGTGTTGGTTAGCACATAAATTGACACCCAACCATGGGTAATTGACACCAAAAAATAAGTTGACAACGTCCTAAATTTAATAAACTGAATCAACGCCCAGTAACACATGCAATGACACCAAGTAAACTAGTAAGTGTGCCCAAAAATGGACAGTTGACACACAAACATGGGTAATTAATGCCCAAAAATAACTTACTGACGCCTAAAACTCAATGAACTTAATCAACGCCCATTAACACATGAAATGACACCAAGTGAATGGGATAAGTACGCCCAAAAATGGACAATTAATACTCAAATATGGGTAATTGACACCAAAAACAAGTTGACGACATTTAAAACTTAATGGAATTAATCAACGCCCAGTAGCCATGAAATAACACCAAGTGAATGGATAAGTGCACCCAAAATGGACAATTGACACCCAAATATCAATAATTGACACCCAAAAATGAGTTAAACCCCGTAACACATGAAATGAAGCTCATTGATCAAGAATGGGTAAGTTGTCCAACCCTCCTCTTTTTGTTTTACTTCCCTCATCTCTTTCCTTTTATGTACTTATTTTTTGAGTTAGTGTATTAGCAAGAAAATAAACATTTAACCCAAAATATATTATACTCATTTTTATATTTTGTATTTTTTTTCAAAAGTATATCATTAAAATGTAACTTTTGTAAAGAATCTAATGATTGTTATTCTGTCAAAAATCCAACACGGAATAAAAGTTACAAACCAAATAAACTTGTCTCTCATAACATCATACTCACCTAGCACCTAATAATACTTATTTTTGTGTTTCATATCATTTTTGTCTAAAGTGCATCAATATTGGTCTTGTTGGAAAGTATTTTTTAAGGAGCTCAATAGTTTTTATTTGTCAAAAAAATTATCACAGATTAAAATTTATGTGAAATAAGTTTCTCTCTCACTAATAAATGTCCATCTAGTCATCTCAAAATTACCCTGTCATGCCACTAACACATCATCGCCTCACAACTTGCAATACCACCACACGAAAAGACAAAACATCTCAACTCTTCGAAATCCATTCATCCAAAAAGGTAAAACTTCTCAATTCTCCGAAAACAACCTTTCCTCTGCGCTTAACCTATGCGTGACCGATATCCGTGCGTGACCGAATCATTTTTGATATAAGTAAGAGGTCCCTAGGAGTTTGGTCTTGCCAAGGGCCACGTGGGGAGAGGAAGACTTGGGAAAATAAATTCAAACTAGCAAAAGAAAAAATTGTGTAGGTTTGTCTATGGAATCCATAACATCATTGGACTTGGTCTCAAGTTCTACATACCAAGGTCATCATCTTCACCCTTACCTAGTGCTATAAGATAATGATCTGACTATGAATATGTGTAGTGTGGCAACACATCCCATTATCACACAGATAACGAGGTGTTACGCAAAAACGTACGGAAATCACCATAACCACAGATTATGAAAACACGGATTAATTAAAACCGATTTCGGGAAACTGATAAACTGTGAAACTATTACCTTCCAGTCCTCATCCTGCAGAGAAACGTGTCATATATATACATACACGAGATCTGATATGTGTCTACAGCTTACAGAAATAGTTGTTCATCCATCACATGAGTTCACCACCTGTTCATATACATAAAGGCCCGCATCTGGCCAACAACAGGATATATAAACATGATCGACCGTTCATCGTGAAACAACGTCAAAACACTGTCAAGGACCTGAGAGTACAGGGATGACTCTAGACTCTACTACAAAACATCCAAAACAGCAGCATATCCATTGCTTGCCTTCTACTACTCCTCAAGCTGCTCGGCCGCAACACCACGACCACGACCACGTCTACCTCGACCACCTAAAAAGGGTGTAAACCAGCGGGGTGAGACAATTGAACAATTGTCCCAGCGGGAAACATAACTCCCCACCGCAACTACAGAACCTCATCAAGATAGACTATAACAGCAGATAACTAATAATAGGTATACCAAGAGCAATCTATATAAAGCAAAGCTATTCTTACCGACAAGCTTACCAGATGTACAAAAGCATATAACCACATATCTCTCAATGGAACATGACTGACAAGATAAGATATATCACTATGTAACATGGTTATCAGAATAAGAGATATTGCCACATAACCTGATTATCAAGGTCAGACATATTGTCACATACCTGATGAATATAAGAGTAACTGCAAGATGTAACAGAAATATTACACAAACACGGCCTCAACCAATGTTTCGTGTTTATCTTAAGCAGCAAATACTAAACAGTTGTATTACGTATTATTATGCCCCGAGGATTTGAATCGTACCATTCAAATCCAACCTTCGGTTACGAAACCCAAGTCGGTGCCATACAAGGTCAATGGAAGAGTCAGACTCCACGACCTCCCACCTCGTGGTCAGTACATGAGTACAATACAAGCAAGACCGTAGTCACATGCTGAAGTGGTCTAAGCCACAGGGTCAGCTCCATAGGCTACCCTCACTCTAGCCCGCCTTGGTACAGGTCTCGGCGCTAGTAAAACTGAGCCACGGGCCTGTTCACCATGCTCTGAGCCATGAACGCATTCATGTTCCTCACATCACATATCTTGAGCCATGGGCCTGTTCACCATGCTCTATATACGTATTTGAGTCTGCAACCGAAGTTACACTCTTACCTCCTCATTTTTAGGCTAGGAGCAACCTACACATATTCAACAATATGCGCTTCCAGGTTAACCCGTAGGAGAACCCGTTTCACCATCACCAAGTCCTGATGATGATGGATCTATGGCCAGGGAAAACTACATGATATGATTCCACTGTAATTATTTAGTATCTTTTAGATGGATTGCAAGATTCAACCAAGTTGTATAACATGCAAGATATAACAGAAGGTAAATATAATTATATTATTATTGCAATCACATCAACTTGATCCCTCTCAAGGATCCAACGTTACATACCATGGGATCTCAATCCTTCATCATGTACTGTCACTGCCTCTCAAGGCTCACATCATCATCATGGGACAAACACATCATACATACAACCTCATAGATAATTATCAAAGTAATGTTACTCATCACATGTGGCTCATAGCCCTTTCATGGCTAAACATCACCTGCATGGTTAGGGTACACAATAATCACAGTTTCAATCATAAGGGATATGCTCACTATCATGAAATATCATACAAGATACTCTACTTATCATTCTTACATTATTTGGTGATCAAGTGTATTAAGCACATCATTAACAAACCATATTCATGCTTACCCTTATCTCAAGATTATACAAACAATCAAGGTATTCACTTTATATAGAAATCATGTTGAGTATACAGAGCAATCATAATTGTCACCATCCATTACTATTATCATTTAAGCCACCACTAGTGTAACTACCATTTAACATTGTTATTCACAAATAAGCATAAGACTTACATCATGCATATCATTACTACCCTTATTACCATCACTATTATCAGCATTATTACTATCATCATCCACTATTATCGTTATTATGCAAGCTACTAGTATAACTACCACCATTCTCATTATCATTAATAAAATAATTATAAGGATCACTACATGCATGTCATTACCACTACCTTCCTCATCATCATCATATACTGCTATTAGCATCATTACTGCCATTATTATCATTACTACTATTATCATTAGCACTTTTATTGTTACAAGGCATCACTATCATTGTTGTTATTACTAACATTACTATCGTTTATTGGTGCATAAACATTCGCTTCCATAACACATGAAACTATCACTATAGGATCACATAACCCTCACTATAACTCCTCACAACCCTCACCTATACACTGCTATCAACGGCTATAGCAAGGAGTGCAGAAACGCTGCGTTGCTACCCAACACCCAACACCGCGACACAGCGTCACAAGGCTATCGCGCGTCAGGGTGCAACGGTGTGTCGGGCATCCTTGTGTGTCGGACAACGCCCGTCACACTTCCCTGCCACGACGCCCATCACAGGCTAACCATGACGCCTGATCTACTTGCTAGACATAATAGCCAGATCACTACCCTTTCTAACCACCAAGAGAGAGAGAGAAAGAAAGAAGGGATCACTCCTCCAAGCGGGAAACCACCCATCAAGGTCTATCGGGCGATATACACCAAAGAAAAAGGGTGTAACGCCCGTCACAGCCCAGACCCTGTCGCCCGTCACACAACAAAAGGGTATCGCCCGGTAGGGCTATCGGCCACAAACAACCACCATGCTCATCAAGGCCTATCGGCCAACACCTCAAACAAAGCCTATCGTTCAACACAAGGAAGCAACCCACACATGGCCCTGTCGTCCAAAACCAAGGACACCATGCCATAGTCTATCGTCCTTCATAAAAACAAAGGTGTTGCTCATCACAAGAAGACCATCATGTCGTCCATCACCACCATATCGGCCAACCCTAATCTAGCTCAACCTATTGCCCAACACAAGGGCAAGGATATCGCCCAACACCAAGGACACTCACCATGTCGGCCATCACAAGGAACTCATGTCATCCATCATACCAAAACAAGAGAGGATATCGCTCAACCTAAGTCATCTTCAACCTCCAACTCAAGGGAGCACAAACCCTAGATCATAAGGTATACTAGGTCACAAGGAAACCCTAAACCCTAACGAGGATCAGACACCAAAGGTACATAAGAAAAGGTACAAAAGCAAGGAACTAAGCTAAGCTACTAACAAGCAACAAGATCATAGCTAGAGAGGTAAATGAGTTAGGGTTAGAAGTTATGCAACCCGCCTTAAGCTCCAAGCTCCAAGGAAGAAGAAGCACTCCAAGGTCCAAGGGATATCGTCCACCAAGCTTCTCCAAGAGGGTGTATCGGCCACCACAGCTACTCCAAGGAAGTGTATCGGCCAACACAAGCAAGAAGGAGAGGAGTGTCGTGCACTCAAGGTGGAGGAGAGACCAAAAGAGAAAAGGAAGCTAAGGCAAGGGAAAGAGCTACCTATATAGAAAGAAGGGGAGGAGAAACCAAGGTAGATCCATGCTAAGTGTCGTCCACCCAAGGGACACTTGTCCTAGGGTTCAAGCCAACACTCTAGCAAACCAGGGGACACTTGTCAAAGATGTGCACCAAGTGTCCACCAACCAAGATCAAGCAACATGGGCGACACACCAAGGCTCCTGGGCGACACACCACCATGTTGGGCGACACAAGCTTCACCTTGGACGACACAAACAAGTCTTGGCCAACACAAGGCTCAAGCAAGCCCAAACAAGGCACCTCAAGGCCCAAACAAGCTCAACTCAGGCCCAAAGAACTCAAACAACAAGCCCAAGCCTTCCTCTCAACCCTAGAGGAAGAAAAGAGAGGGAAACATCTCACAAGATGGCAAACTTGCACACCCGACCATAATCTTAGGTTATTTGCAAGCAGCCCCTCGAACTCTCAACAAAGCACAACCAAACCCTAATCACCACTTAGAGGTGATTAGCAAACACAAAAGCACCAAGGTTAAGCAAAACAAATAGGGTAAACCCTAAACGCAGGTCAGAGTCCTTACAAGCTAGCCCTCTTTAAGGGATTTTGTCCCCGAAATCCGAAGAGAAAAGTGAGGGATACTTCCTCCTCATCTCTTCCTCAAGCTCCCACGTGGCTTCCTCAACGCCACGTCGCTGCCAAAGAACCTTCACAAGAACCAGATCCTTCCTCTTCAGCTTCTTGATTCTTCTGTCAAGAATCGCCACAGGACCTTCCTCGTAGGTCACATCTGCATCAAGCTCAACCTCAATTGGTTGTATCACTGTACCTGAATCTGGATGACTTTTCTTCAACATATTGACATGAAACACTGGATGCAACCTGTGCAACTCTGGAGGCAACTCCAACTCGTATGCTACCTTGCCAACACGTGCTACGATTGAGTAAGGCCCCATATACCTGGGAGCTAACTTACCCTTCCGTCCAAACCTTAGCACACCTTTCCACGGCGAGACTTTGAGGTACACCTTGTCTCCGACCTGGAACTCCAAAGGTCGTCGGCGATTGTCTGCATAAGACTTATGCCTGTCCTGTGGCACTTTCAATTGTTGTTGTATCACTTTGATCTTAGTTGTCGTCTGCTGAACTAACTCAGGACCCAACAGATGATATTCACCAGACTCATACCAACACAAAGGAGATCTGCACTTCCTTCCATACAAAGCCTCATAAGGAGCCATGTCAATGCTCCGCTGATAACTGTTGTTGTAGGCAAACTCTATCAAACTCAGATGTACATCCCAGTTGCCTAGAAACTGCAAGACACAAGCTCGAAGAAGATCCTCCAAAATCTGAATAGTCCTCTCAGACTGTCCATCTATTTGTGGGTGAAAAGTTGTACTGAACCTTAACTGCATTCCCAACGCTCTGTGCAACTGTTCCCAAAAGTGACTCATAAACTGAGGACCTCTGTCAGAAACTATCGTTGCTGGTACTCCATGCAAACATACTATCTCATCCACATATACTTGAGCTAGTTTCTCAGCTGTATACGTCGTCTTCACTGGTAGAAAATGGGTAGACTTAGTCAATCTGTCCACTATCACCCAAATGGAATCATGATTCCTAGTTGTCTGGGGTAGATCAACTACGAAATCCATGGTTATATGATCCCATTTCCACTGCGGTATCGGAAAAGGTTGCAATGTACCTGCCGGCTTCTAATGTTCAGCCTTCACTTGCTGACACACCGCACATCTCGCCACGAACTCGGCTACATCTCTCTTCAAACCGGGCCACCAATACAAGTCCTTTAGACTATGGTACATCTTGGTGACACCTGGATGCATAGCATACATCGACGTATGTGCTTCCTCAAGCACCAACTTCCTTAGATTATCAACATCTGGAACCACCATCCTATCACGATAGCAAACTAGTCCATCCTTGGACTCATGAAACCCAACACGCTTGTCGCTGTCGAACTCTGATCTGATCAATTGTACCGCATCATCAGTCTGCTGTGCATCCTTGATCTGTTGTCTCAACGTAGGCTTAACTTGCATCTGTGCGAAAAGACTAGACAACAAAGAAACTTCCATCTGCACATTCATTTGTCGAAGAGAAACAAACATATCTCTCTTATGGCATACCAGAGAACTCAACTGTGCCTTCTTTGAAGAAAGAGAAGAAGACTTTCTGCTAAGCGCATCAGCTACCATGTTCGCCTTACCAGGATCATACTCGATAGTGCAGTCGTAATCATTGATCAACTCCATCCATCGTCGTTGTCGCATGTTCAACTCTTGCTGCGCAAAGATGTACTTCAGATTCTTATGATCCGTAAAGATCCGACACACTTCCCCATACAGATAGTGTCTCCAAATCTTTAACGCATGAACCACTGCTGCCAACTCCAAGTCATGACTCAGATAGTTCTCCTCATGTTTCTTGAGCTGTCGTGAGGCAAAATAAACCACATGATCTTCCTGCATCAACACGCAACCTAAGCCTTTCTTGGAAGCATCACAGAAAACAACGTAGCCTTTCCCGGACTCTGGCAAGATCAACACTGGAGCACTGGTCATCTTCTCCTTCAAACTCTGGAAAGCTTGCTAACATCGATCATCCCAAACAAAAGGTACGTCCTTCCTGGTCAACTTCATCATCGGTAAAGCGATTGCACTGAAGTCCTTGATAAACCTCCAGTAGTAACCTGCCAAACCAAGGAAACTACGAACTTCTATCGGTGTCTTCGGTTGTTCCCAATTTGCAACGGATTCCACCTTCTTCGGATCTACTTTGACTCCTTCAGCGGATATCACATGACCCAAGAAAGTCACTTCCTCCAACCAGAACTCACACTTACTGAACTTGGCATACAACTGATGTTGACGAAGAAGAGTCAACGCTTGACGAAGATGTTGCCCATGCTCTTACCTGTCCCGACTATAGATCAAGATGTCATCTATAAAGACTACTACAAACTGATCTAAGAACGGACGGAACACTCTGTTCATTAGATCCATAAAAGCTACAGGTGCATTGGTTAACCCAAACGGCATAACCACGAACTCGAAATGACCATACCTCGTCCTGAAAGCTGACTTTGGTATGTCATCCACCTTTATCCTCAACTGATGATATCCAGACCATAGATCGATCTTCGAGAACACTATAGCACCACTCAATTGATCAAACAGATCATCTATCCTCGGCAACGGGTACTTATTCTTTATCGTGACCTTGTTCAACTATCGGTAATCTATACACAACCGCATCGAACCATCCTTCTTCTTAACAAACAACATGGGAGCACCCCACGGAGATGTACTCGATCGGATAAAAAATTTCTCCAACAACTCTTGCAACTGCTTCTTCATCTCTGCCATCTCTGCTGGAGCCATCCTATATGCTGACTGTGCAATAGGCAGTGTTCCAGGAACTAGATTGATCTCGAAATCAATCTCTCGGGGTGGAGGAACACCAAGAAACTCCTCAGGAAACATGTCTGCAAACTCTCGAACAACTGACACCTCCTCAAGACTAGGACCTTTCGCCTTGGTAACCACAACGGTATCCACTACGTGAGCTAAGAACACCTCACATCCTTGTCATACCAACTTATCTGCCACCATAGCTGACACCAAACACGTCGGAAGAATCTTCCTATCTCCTTGGAAGATCCACTTCTCCCCAGCAACATCAAACACTACCTGCTTGGAACCACAATCCAAGACAACCTTATATCTCTCCAAGGTATCCATCCCTAGGATAACATCGAAACCATGCATATCAAGTGGTATAAGATCCACTTGAATATGATGTCCCGAGAAAGACAAGACACAAGATGGACACTCTTATCGAAGCAAGGAGGAACCATCAAGAGGGGTTTCTAACAACAAGCTATCTTTCTTACAACTAACAGATAAACGACAGTTTTCAAGCATACTATAGGTGATAAAAGAGTGTGTAGCACCAGGGTCAACCAGAACAGATATAAAGCAAGAAGAAGACATATCAGAATGAAATAACTCCATCTGACCTGTCACCACTCGCGGGTTGACTATCGCCTCCGGCTGACTCATGGCATAGAATCGAGTCGTTGCTTGCTGTCCACGACCTCTGCTTCCCTGAGCAGACGATCTAGCTTGAGACACTTGACCGCGTCCTCATCCTCTGCTACCACTGGCCTTTGGTCTCTCTGACCTCTGAAAACTCTGCCTCGGCTGTTGCGTCACTTCAACGTCTCTATTCGGGCAATTAAGCCTGAAATGCCTGACTTGTCCACAAAGATGACATGACCTGTCCTCAAACCGTGGCCTAGCTGGCCCTGTCACTGCCACAAAAGCTGAACTGTGTGCCTTAGACGGCGAAGAAACATAACCTTTCCCCTTACTCGGAGACCACTGAGAGGGTACACCGGAACTTCTCATCGCTGACGGTGCTGAAAACCTAGGTTACTTAAAGCCACCAAACCTTCGTCCCTGAAACTGAGCAGGTCTTTTAAGAGACATAGACTCTCTTTTCTCCCTTACTGTCCTCTTGATCCTTTGAACAGATTCCACGAATGTAGAAAACCGTTCTCGATTCTCCAACGTAGATACCAGGGTCTTCAACTCAGCACTCAAACCCTTCTCGAAACGTCTGATCCGTTCCTCATATGTTGCCACCATGTGAGGACAGAACCTCAACAGATCCATAAACTTGGCTTCTTACTCAGTGATGTTCATCGTTCCTTGTATCAGGTTCTCGAATTGACTCACCTTCTCATCCAGATACATCTTCGGAAAGTATCTGGTGACGAACTCACGTCAGAACACCTCCCAACAGATCACCTCACCAGGCCGCTTCTCTTCCTTGATGGTCCACCGATGTCCATCACTACCTTTCAGAAGGTAGACAACATGCTTTACCTTGTCCGCTTCAGGGATGTCAAGGATCCGGAAAGCCTTCTCGAGACTTGTCAGCCATAGATCTGCATCTGCTGGATCAGCTGTTCCAGCATATTCCGAAGCTCCAACTCGGCGAAGCCGCTCGAAGGTCTTCCCAATACCCGATGCTTCTCCATGGGGAACCTATGCTCACGGAGGAGGCACTGGTAATCGTTCAACCATGAGATTCATCGTAGCCATTAACTGCCCCATAAGATGTTGGTAAGCAGGATGTTCAAGTATGGTTGGGTTAAATTGGTGAACCTCAGGCACCCGATCTTCATGTGCCTGTTTATCTGCTCCATCAACCGATGCAGCATCACTGTACTCAGCAGAGTGTTCTTCATGGTTTCTAGACATCTTGACTTTTCTTTCACTGAGGGCAGAAGATATTGTAAGAATACCTAGAAAACTCATAAGAACAGACTCAACTTAGTCCTAAATCCCTGTAGACTCAGCGAACCTATAGCTCTGATACCAAAACTTGTGGCAACACATCCCATTATCACACAGATAACGAGGTGTTACGCGAAAACGTGCGGAAATCACCATAACCACATATTATGAAAACACAGATTAATTAAAACCGATTTTGGGAAACTGATAAACTGTGAAACTATTACCTTCCGGTCCTCATCCTGCAGAGAAACGTGTCATATATATACATACACGAGATCCGATATGTGTCTACAACTTACAGAAATAGTTGTTCATCCATCACATGAGTTCACCACCTATTCATATACATAAAGGCCCACATCTGGCCAACAGCAGGATATATAAACATGATCGATCGTTCATCGTGAAACAACGTCAAAACACTGCCAAGGACCTGAGAGTACAGGGATGACTATAAAATCTACTACAAAACATCCAAAATAGCAGCATATCCATTGCTTGCCTTCTACTGCTCCTCAAGCTGCTCGGCCGCAACACTACGACCACGACCACGTCTACCTCGACCACCTAAAAAGGGTGTAAACCAGCGGGGTGAGACAATTGAACAATTGTCCCAGCGGGAAACATAACTCCCCACCGCAACTACAGAACCTCATCAAGATATATTATAACAACAGATAACTAATAACAGGTATAACAAGAGCAGTCTATATAAAGCAAAGCTATTCTTACTGACAAGCTTACCAGCTGTACAAAAGCATATAACCACATATCTCTCAATGGAACATGACTGACAAGATAAGATATATCACTATGTAACATGGTTATCATAATAAGAGATATTTCCACATAACTTGATTATCAAGGTCAGACATATTGTCACATACCTGATGAATATAAGAGTAACTGCAAGATGTAACAAAAATATTACACAAACAAGGCCTCAACCAATGTTTCGTGTTTATCTTAAGCAGCAAATACTAAACGGCTATATTACGTATTATTATGCCCCGAGGATTTGAATCGTACCATTCAAATCCAACCTTTGGTTACGAAACCCAAGCCGGTGCCATACAAGGTCAATGGAAGAGTCAGACTCCATGACCTCCCACCTCGTGGTCAGTACATGAGTACAACACAAGCAGGACCATAGTCACATGATGAAGTGGTCTAATCCACAGGGTCAGCTCCATAGGCTACCCTCACTCTAGCCTGCCTGGGTACAGGTCTCAGCACTAGTAAAATTGTGCCACGGGCCTATTCACCGTGCTCTGAGCCATGAACGCATTCATGCTCCTCACATCACATATCATGAGTCATGGGCTTGTTCACCATGCTCTATATACGTATTTGAGTCTGCAACTGAAGTTACACTCTTACCTCCTCATTTTCAGGCTAGGAGTAACCTACACATATTCAACAATATGCGCTTCCAGGTTAACCCGTAGGAGAACCCGTTTCACCATCACCAAGTCCTGACGATGATGGATCTATGCCCAGGGCAAACTACATGATATGATTCCACTGTAATTATTTAGTATCTTTTAGATGGATTGCAAGATTCAACCAAGTTGTATAACATGCAATATATAACATAAGGTAAATATCATTATATTATTATTGAAATCACATCAACCTGATCCATCTCAAGGATCCAACGTTACATACCATGGGATCTCAATCCTTCATCATGTACTGTCACTGCCTCTCAAGGCTCACATCACCATCATGGGACAAACACATCATACATACAACCTCATAGATAATTATCAAAGTAATGTTACTCATCACATGTGTCTCATAGCCCTTTCATGGCTAAACATCACCTGCATGGTTAGGGTACACAATAATCACAATTTCAATCATAAGGGATATGCTCACTATCCTGAAATATCATACAAGATACTCTACTTATCATTCTTACATTATTTGGTGATCAAGTGTATTAAGCACATCATTAACAAACCATATTCATGCTTACCCTTATCTCAAGATTATACAAACAATCAAGGTATTCACTTTATATAGAAATCATGTTGAGTATACAGAGCAATCATAATTGTCACCATCCATTACTATTATCATTTAAGCCACCACTAGTGTAACTACCATTTAACATTGTTATTCACAAATAAGCATAAGACTTACATCATGCATATCATTACTACCCTTATTACCATCACTATTATTAGCATTATTACTATCATCATCCACTATTATTGTTATTATGCAAGCTACTAGTATAACTACCACCATTCTCATTATCATTAATAAAAAAATTATAATTATCACTACATGCATGTCATTACCACTACCTTCCTCATCATCATCATATACTGCTATTAGCATCATTACTGCCATTATTATCATTACTACTATTATCATTAGCACTGTTATTGTTACAAGGCATCACTATCGTTGTTGTTATTACTAACATTACTATTGTTTATTGGTGCATAAACATTCGCTTCCATAACACATGAAACTATCACTATAGGATCACATAACCCTCACTATAACTCCTCAAAACCCTCACCTATACACTGCTCTCAACGGCTATAGCAAGGAGTGTAGCAACGCTGCGTTGCTACCTAGCACCCAACACCGCGACACAACGTCACAAGGCTATCGTGCGTCAGGGTGCAACGGTGTGTCGGGCATCCTTGTGTGTCGGACAACGCCCATCACACTTCCCTGCCACGACGCCCGTCACAGGCTAACCATGACGCCCGATCTACTTGCTAGACATAACGGCCAGATCACTACCCTTTCTAACCACCAAGAGAGAGATAAAGAAAGAAGGGATCACTCCTCCAAGCTGGCAACCACCCATCAAGGTCTATCAGGCGATATACACCAAAGCAAAAGGGCGTAACGCCCGTCACAGCCCAGACCCTGTCGCCCGTAACACAAAAAAAGGGTATCGCCCGTCAGGGCTATCGGCCAAAAACAACCACCATGCTCATCAAGGCCTATCGGCCAACACCTCAAACAAAGCCTATCGTTCAACACAAGGAAGCAACCCACACATGGCCATGTCGTCCAAAACCAAGGACACCATGTCATAGTCTATCATCCTTCATAAAAACAAAGGTGTTGCTCATCACAAGAAGACCGTCATGCCGTCCATCACCACCACATCGGCCAACCCTAATCTAGCTCAACCTATTGCCCAACACAAGGGCAAGGATATCGCCCAACACCAAGGACACTCACCATGTCGGCCATCACAAGGCACTCATGTCATCCATCATACCAAAACAAGAGAGGATGTCGCTCAACCTAAGTCATCTTCAACCTCGAACTCAAGGGAGCAAAAACCCTAGATCATAAGGTATACTAGGTCACAAGGAAACCCTAAACCCTAAGGAGGATCGGCCACCAAAGGTACATAAGAAAAGGTAAAAAAGCAAGGAACTAAGCTAAGCTACTAACAAGCAACAAGATCATAGCTAGAGAGGTAAAGGAGTTAGGGTTAGAAGTTATGCAAAATGCCTTAAGCTCCAAGCTCCAAGGAAGAAGAAGCACTCCAAGGTCCAAGGGATATCGTCCACCAAGCTTCTCCAAGAGGGTGTATCGGCCACCACAGCTACTCCAAGGAAGTGTATCGGCCAACACAAGCAAGAAGGAGAGGAGTGTCGTGCACTCAAGGTGGAGGAGAGACCAAAAGAGAAAAGGAAGCTAAGGCAAGGGAAAGAGCTACCTATATAGAAAGAAGGGGAGGAGAAACCAAGGTAGATCCATGCTAAGTGTCGTCCGCCCAAGCGACACTTGTCCTAGGGTTCAAGCCAACACTCTAGCAAACCAGGGGACACTTGTCAAAGATGTGCACCAAGTGTCCACCAACCAAGACCAAGCAACATGGGCGACACACCAAGGCTCCTGGGCGACACACCACCATGTTGGGCGACACAAGCTTCACCTTGGACGACACAAACAAGTCTGGGTCGACACAAGGCTCAAGAAAGTCCAAACAAGGCACCTCAAGGCCCAAACAAGCTCAACTCAGGCCCAAAGAACTCAAACAACAAGCCCAAGCCTTCCTCTCAACCCTAGAGGAAGCAAAGAGAGGGAAACATCTCACAAGATGGCAAACTTGCACACCAGACCATAATCTTAGGTTATTTGCAAGCAGCCCCTCGAACTCTCAACAAAGCACAACCAAACCCTAATCACCACTTAGAGGTGATTAGCAAGCACCAAATCACCAAGGTTAAGCAAAACAAACAGGGTAAACCCTAAACGCAGGTCAGAGTCCTTACGTGTAGCTTTATGTGTTTGAAGAGAACTGTGTCTGGTTAGAATATGATTTGATCACGTATAAGAAAGAATCACATACAAACAAGAGGTCTAGAGGAAATAGGTTTTACCAAGGGCCAGGTGGAGAGAGGAAGACTAGGGAAATAAATTGAATCTAGCAGAAGAGAACATTTTATAGGTTTTTCTATGGAATTTGCCACATAATTCAATTTGGTCTTGTCGACTGCTATAAGATAATGATCTGACTAGTAAGCTTTGATAAGTTTGGCCAAGGGCCAGGTGATGGCCTACACATCTGGTTATAATATGATTTGACCATGTATATGAGACAATGGAAAACCTCATCAGGGTTGGTTCTCTTCCTATTAAATATCTGGGTCTCCCTCTTTTCCATGGTAGAATTACCAGGAATCTCTATGGCCCTATTATTGATAAAATAAAAACCAGTATTGAAAGATGGAGAGCCAGACATCTTTTCTATGTTGGGAGGATCTAACTTGTCATCTACACTAGACATCGTTTCTATGCTGGGAGGATCTAACTTGTCATCTGCACTATGTCCTTGTTCAGCCTATATCAGACTTCTTCATTTCCTCTTCCATTGAGTATTACATTGACAAACTTTGTCGTAATTTTCTTTGGGGTGGTGTTGATATGAAGAGTAACATTCATGGAGTCGAATGGAAACAAGTTTGTTTACCTAAAGAAGAAGGAGGTATTGGTGTGAGATTGGCTAGGGACATTATTAAAGCTTGCATAGTTAAGAAAATTTAGAATATTTCTAGTAAGAAAGATGGCCATTGGGCCAAATGGGCCCACGACAGATATCTTAAGAAAGACTCCATCTGGAGATGCAACATTGATTCTAATTCTTCTTTGGTTTGGAAGTAAATTATTCACAACAAGAACATTATTTCTCATAATATTGAATTCTATGTTGGTAATGGTAATTCGATCTAGCTTTTGAGGGACCTGTGGCTCAAGAGTGGTTCCTACCTAGAGGGTTTCATTGGACAGGATGCAATCCTCAAGCTTGGCAAAGGAAAATTTGTTAAGTTGAGTAGTCTTTTTGCTGATGGAGACTGGATCCAATGGAAGTCTAGGAGGCAAAAGGTTATCATTGACTTTGTTGAAGTTTTTTTCTCTCATGATCATAATAGGGAAGACTATGTTTTGTTGAATGGGAAAATCCATGTGAAGTTTAAAGACTTTTGGCAGTCTGTTCATGCTAGAGGAGATGCAGTGATTTCTCCTAAGTGGTTGTGGTCTTCTATCTGAAAGATGCATTATTAATGCATGGAGGATGTTTCTTAGGAAAGTCCTCACTCATGATAAGCCAAAAGAAAGAGGGTTTGATTTCCCTTCTAGATGTGAATTATGCAGGAGAATAGAGGAAGATTTAAATCATCTATTGTTTGAATGAAATTATGCTAGTGAGATCTGGAGTATGGCTATGGATGATGGCTATATCAATAAGATACATATAAGCATGTTGGATTGTGATCAGTCTTTTCAAGGAAGATCAAAGAGTATTGTCATCTTGGTATTTTATGCTATACAGATGGATAGAAATGGGCTTATTTTTTGAAGGGAGGAAGATCAACTCAAAAGTGAGTTGGACATATACAAAATGAGATCTAGACAACTTTGTATAGATAGATAGTTTATCCATGGTTTTTATTTTTGTTACATGTTTGTTCCTATTTCTGCTATATATCATCTCTTGGAAATCTAATGACAAAGAGGGGAGCAACACCCTTTTAAGGACCAAAAGAATAGAGAATCACATACAAATAAGAGGTTCCTAGGAGAATGGTTTATCCATGGGCCAGGTGGGGAGAGGAAGAGTAATGAAAATAAATTGAATGTAGTAGAAGAGAACATCATGTAGGTTTGTCTATGGAAAACATAATGTCATTGGACTTAGTCTCAAGCTATACATATTGAAGTCCTAATTTTCACCCTTATCAAGTGCTATAAGATAATGATCTGACTAGGAAACTCTGATGATCTCGGTTAAAAAGAATGGCGACGGAATCGCTCAGCT
Organism: Alisma plantago-aquatica; assembly: GCA_963693085.1. Lineage (NCBI taxonomy): Eukaryota > Viridiplantae > Streptophyta > Magnoliopsida > Alismatales > Alismataceae > Alisma > Alisma plantago-aquatica. Next base: position 287,188,178 of record OY856411.1, read on the forward strand.
TGTGGATTGTGGTTTCAATGGATTCATGGAGGAGGTTTTTGGATTCTTTATGGTAAGGGTAGTCTCATAAGTTGATGTTAATTGTGGTAAGCATCACATAGATGAATCAGTCCTTTCAAACTCACTAAAACATATTGCATCCTCAAACTAAATCAACCTATGAACTTCTTCCAAAATTCAAGTGAAACCAAAAGAAGACAACTTCTTCAAAAATTTCCATCATGGCCACAAAAAATGTTGTTGATGTGTTCTCTTCATCACTATGTATGCCACACTTTTGGAATGTCCTATATATATTCATTAGTATGTTTTGGAAATTTGTGTTTATTATGTCATCCTGAACAACTAGATATAGAATCATTGTTGGTAGTTAAGAGGAAAAAAGTATAACCAAATTACTCACTACCACATGGGATATGAATCAAGAGGGTGTCATGGGGTTTCAACCAGGCAATGGAACTAACCTTATTTTTTGGTTTTGGAAATTAGTAAAAAATTCTTCTTCTTTAGAATATTTATACAACTAGAGGTACCTTTGATGTTTTGAAACTAATTAACTAACACTTTATTATGACATTAACAGAAGTAATCCAAAATGTCTAGCTTGATCACAAGCTTGACCTAAATCTGAGATGGTGGCAAAGGTCACACAACTACTTGTTCAGATTGTTTTGTTATTTATTCCATGGTTTTCTTGTTAAGTTTGACATCCTACAAGCAAATCGCATGGTTGGTGTAATGTTGAACTATTAAGACTAGTCAACTAAGGACCTACTTGAGTTGTGTCTCCATTAGGAATGTAAATAGCTCAAATTTGAAGCACATAGTATAGTTTTGAATCGACATTCGACAAAAAACATCCAAATTGATATTCGATGGATAAAATGTGGTGATATCAAAATGAAGCATATATATATACATACATATATATGATCAATTTTTATGTTTTTTAAGATGTGTATATATAAATATTTATTAATATATGTAAGTATTTTCCAAATTTGGATTTCTTTTAGAGAAGTTACAACATTATACCACATTTGATCCAAAATTTTGGATCTAAATGTAGCGGATGTTGGGTTTGTTATTTGAAATTTTGAATGAAAATCTAAATTGAATGGATAAATTGTAGATATCCATTACATGCTTAGTCCCCATTGTCTTTTGTATAGTATTACTCCTCCCTTTTAACTATGGTAAGGGAAGGGCATGTTGCTAGTGTGAGAGAATGCCACAAGAGTTAAATAAAGTATATCTCTATACAAGTAGTGTACTCACAAAAAAAAGTGATGTCATTGTACAAGAAGCACATAAACACACCCATTAAATTTTCAATAACTAACGTCTTGGAAATGGACTATCCATTCACAATCATGGGAGATGTTGCTAGATGTAGGAACATATAAAAAAACATCAATAAAACATGAGAATATAATGAGGAGAACACAAGGAAAGGAAATAGAGGGTGATGGGCATTGAGGAAAGGAAGAATAAAGACATAATATGGACAGTGAGTTCAATAAGACAACATGGGTTCATGTAAGGACTATAATTTATATGAGCATAGTGGGGCAAGGGTCACATATGATTGAAGGAGGCACATAGATGGAACATAACTATGTGACCCTTGATATAGATTAACCTTATAGACATGTTTGTTTTGCCTTTCTCATGTGTTTGGATGATTAATGACATGCTTGATTAAGATAAGTGGCTAGCCAGTTGATGTTTTGTGGGAGGGTCTATGAGAAAATTCCATAAGTGAGAGGTTTGTCTTGTATTTTGCACATAGCTTACTTGCTTTCTCTCTCCCTAAAACGAACCAAAATCTAGGATGATACCCTATTCCCTGACTAAGAGGTTAGTAAGCTCAGTTCCTTATATATGACAAAACGGGGATAAAGTTACAACTTAATGAACATTGTTGATGCATATCACATATTTTGTGAAAATATGTTCTATAATCAACACCATTTATCATAATACAATCATATTAACATAACAACTTAGTTATGTGTTACCATGTAAGTAAATTCATTGAATATGGAGTAAAATTTTTTTCCCTACTTTCTCTCTCTAGACACCCACCCGCCCACCCGCTCTGATCCATCTCTACTGGGGTTGTCGTGCCCGATGGCGGCTGACCTAGGGGGGCGGGCTCCTCCATCCCCGCCTCCACCACCTCCGAAACACCCTCTCCTCCCCCCTCTTCCCCTTCCCTTCCGCCTTGGGGTGATCCTCAAGCAGATGTTACTGTGGGGTGCACCTTTGCCAAGGCGCTGGCTAAACCGATGGCCGTTCATAGTAGGTTCAAGCCCCTGCTCTTGCCCGGTGATTCTAGGAAGCCAGAGTTCAAGGAAGGCAACGATCGACCTTGGATGGCTTTCTCGGAGCCGGTTGTCGAAGCTATGGAGGAGTACCATAGACACTCAGTCATCGTTCAAGTCCTAGGAAGGCAGCCGGCCCTCAGCTAATGTTACACCCCGATCTCACAATTTCCTCAAATCATGAGATTAGGGCATAAGATAGGATTTATATGTAACACAAAGAACACCCTTAACTTTTTTTCTTTTCTTTAAAACTCTTGTTTCCCCGCATTGAACCACATAACATCTTAACAAAGGAATCTGAACATTTCTTTTACTAATAAGACTTCAATAGTAAAGATACATGTATAAACATTCATGATGTCTCTCACACCTTATGCACATAAAACTTGCTAATTAGCATACATATCAAAAGAGGAACAATATTACACATCGTAATTACAACTCTCTCTCTTATCTCTTACTAAGGACCTACAGTGACAAGGACCGACTGACTCAACTAATCTTGTACTTAATTCTTGTAGCAGATCTACACTGATGCTCTGACCATCTTCAAGTCCACGCGGTTAACCCTAAAATGTTTGAGTAGAGGGGTGAGCCTACTCGCTCAGTGAATGCGTACTTCAAGGAAACAGTCTAAGGCACTAATGTGATTACAGATATAACTTTGAATAAACGTTATGAAATTTAACAACAATAAATACTACACTGAGCAGTTCTAAAACAATATAATTGAAATAACAAAGAATGTAAATATTGCATCTAAAGAATAACTACTAGAAGACTATGCTCTAGTCTTCCTTAACTCTTTCATTTATAAGGAACTCTGTGAACCTATATGATCATATTTTAATTTATGCCCTGATCTATGCAGTGTACTCTGCATAGAGACTCGCAGTGCACTACGGACACACCGTACAAGACTTAGCGACACACCCGGGAAATGCTAAGTCTGACGCCAGCCCTGTTCTGCCACAGGACCACAGGCTCTCCGGCCTCAAGGCACTACTCCGAGTGCTCTAGACTCCTCCTCTAACCTGAGCACACAGGCGGAGAGTCTCACGGGGTTACCTCCATGACTCCGCACGGATCTTGTTGCAATAACCCCTATTTTCTCCAGTGCCACCGTGACTCCGCATGGATTATTGTTGAACACTGTCTCTCTGTCCTTGTGCCACCATGACTCCGCACGGTTAATGTTGCAACACGAGTTTCACCCCTAAGAAGCAGATCTCTCGAAGGGGTTCTACGGTGTTCAGGGCACCTAAGTCTAACATTAATATTATAGATACATGTAAAACAGAAATCATAACTCATTTTACATTTATCACAAGGCTCACACGGCCTGCCATATCATATCATATAAAACATCATAGCTCATGTATTCAACATATACCATGTCTCAGTAACATCCCTTTCTAGGGCATGTCATATCTCATCACCTGCAATTTATGAGATATGTATTTAAATATAAGAAGCCCTGCAGTTTGTAGATATCAACTCAGAGAGAACAAGCATATAAAGTTAAATGCACTAGAAACATACAATTCAACAGTTAAGTATCACCACATCTCATATCGAGACCTTTCATGTCACCATAACATGATTCATTGAACACCCTATCCTTAGGGTTTCATTTACCTCATTCACTTGTCACATGGCTCTCATAAGGATTTCATAGGATATAAGCATTCACTAAATAAAGATTGTTTTCAACAAATCATATACAATCGATATATGTATGAAACCATGGAAATTGAACTAAATTTAGGTTTCCATGCTATTCACTGAGATATCATGCACCAAGGATAAAATTCAAATAAGGTAATCCATGAGGTACATCCTAACCACTTATAAGTTTACTAGTCCTTTTCAATAAGGTTGAAACTCTAGAGATATCTCAATTAGGTTAAACCCTAATTACATCATATGGTATAAATCTGAAAAGCATTCTTTCTAGGATGTGTTGTATACGTTTCTGATGTGAATCTACCATCAAGGAGTCATTCAAACAGAGAAGGAATCCATATCATATCAAATTGCAACAACTTAAATTAAACGAACATTTCAGGGTTTAGAATCACATACCAAGCAATTAGGGATTTGGATGCTATAATCAAATTTCATGCATTATACTGTTTAAAGGAAGAACCCACTCACCCTAAGGTGTGAAAACACCTCAAAACTGCATCTCAACTCAGGGGATCTCGAACTCATATCAAATCCCTAGCAAATCTCCCAATTCTTCTTCCATTCAATTAGGAAACCTTGAAAATGAGGGATTATGAAGAAAGGGTGAGAAAAGAGGGAATTTCTACATCATCTTGGATCAAATCAGAGCATGGACGGAATCTTGACATGAGAGAGAAGATTCACCATAAAAGTCTATGCAAAGGATCCAAACTTACTTGATTTCACCATTCCTCGGACCGCAAAACCCTAGGTCAGCAATTCCTCCTCTTTCTCCACTCAAGCCCTAACTCTCCCTCTCTCCCTAGATTTTCGTTTCTCTGGGATGGATGACGAAGAATGAGAGCTGTGTGTGTGTGTGGTCGATCATATAAGTCAATTTGATCTGCTTGGGTCAATTGCATATTGACCCAACACTCAACTTTAATTATATTGGCTGAATATTCAGTTATACAAAAGTTACTGTAATTCGTTTATTTAAGAGATCAAACCTTCTCCAACAATTATGGGAATTTAGCACGTTGTTTATAATTGATCTATAAAGCTTCCGTTAAAATTTGAGATCATTTGGAGTTACCAATAAATATTTAAAAATAGAACAGTGCACTGCTATATTGCAGTCTGCAGCAGATTCGGTCGAGTTTGCCCTGCACAGAACTCGACCGACACCCTCACTGTAGAGATCAAAATTCATCCAAAAATTATGCCAATTTAACAGAGTGTCTAAAACTGTATTTTGCAAGCCCAGTTAAAATTTGAGGTAAATTGGATATACCAATAAAAAGATAAAATTCAATTACCACACTGCTATATAAATCTGGAAATATGATCGGTCGAGTTTGAAACTCGACCGATAAACAGGTCAGAACATTCTTCAAAAATTCTGATATTTACCAATGTTGTTCACATTTTATATATACAAATCATATCCAAATTTGAAGTAAATCATAGTTACACATAAAATACTAAAAATCATTTACTGAGACACTATACTTATCAAATTCTGTATTCATGTATCATCAAAACCCTATTTTGGGCCGATTAGGGTTTATGCTTCTCAAACCCTAATTCTCAAGACAAAAGAACATTTAGACTTATTATCATAGTTAAAACATCCTAATTGTGTTATCGTCATTAATTAGATTTCAAGAATGATTATTCTAATTAATCTTTGCAATTGTCTAGGTAAACCCTAGTTTACCAATTAAGCTCAGATGGGGTCGTAACAACTCTTCCCCCCTTAGAATGTTTCGTCCTCGAAACATAAACCCACAATAAAGATGCATTCAAGGTTATTCTAAGCTTCTAAAGCATTCCATGTCATTATATTCTTGTATTTCATGCCTGAATGTAGTTTTCAACATTAGATCTTTTAATTCTTTACTAAATCACAATATATTTCAAATAGTTCTCAATGATATCAAGCAAATTCTTTATGCCACAGTCAAACATAGAATACAAAGATAAACCACCACGCTTTCGCTGCACAACTCTGATACTCTGATACAACTATCTCAACTTATGCGGCTCAGAAAGTTCTATTGTTCTGTATCACCTTTAAGTGACAAAAGAGAGTTCACCATGCTGTTTTAAACTTTAATAAAGTGCTATTCAAATAGCAAAACCGTCTTGAATTAAAAGGCTAGATTCAACAATCAATTGCACAATACTACTCTTGGCATCCCCATTGGGTCATGGATGCATGAGGTGAAGCATTACCACCTCATTCCATACTATCCTGTTTCGATCCTGGGACCTGTGGGTTATGGGCCCACACACAATTCAAAGTGTAACCATCGTATTATATCATTTTAGGGTTTCAACCACAGTAATAAAGTAATCCACAATTGTATCAGTCATTCAAGCATTAATCATACTCAATTACCATCACTCAGTTATATTAGAGCTAGGTATAACAAGCTACACCTCATTAGGGTTATTTGTCCAGACAATCTGATTATCATCCCTTTCTATTAATATGAGTGGATAAGTATGAGTACCTTATTCAGGGTATCTCTCCATGTGTTCTGACATCATCCAAACTGTATCACCATATTACAAATACACAATAGTAAGATGCATATCAGGTATGAATTACCACAACTATCATACGCCTTTAATTTAACATATAGCTTACACAAATACCCTGAAATCATATGTAGAACCAACTTTCATACCTTAATATGCCTTCAACAAATCATACATGTAAAAACAAATTCACATATTACACAAAGCTAGTGTTTTCCCATATCTCTCTGCTCATTCATTACTTCTTTACTTTTTGCTACCTATCATTTTCATATGATTATATACAATAAACATCATTAACATTGAAGTATTTAAGATAGGAATAGATTATTCATCATTCTTGCTATCACACAAGAATTTTATTTCTTATCACACTTCATCATATAGTATGTCATTATTACATTCACTAGATGACCCCAACAAGGTAGTTATACACCATATATGATTCATTTTCTCTTATCATTTCATTCCCACCTTGCTCTCATTAAGGAATATATGAAAGAGAAGATGATTTTAAGACTTGGAATACTTGTATTCAAACATTCCCTTAATACATTCTCGTATGTAGATTTACTTAGTTATCAACAGAGATATTTGATTAATTAGCACTTGCTTGAATCTCACAACCTCTTTATTTATAACTTTTCCATCATATTTCAAACCCTTTCTTACGTTTCATAGTCCTCTTACCATATACTACTCTTTAACCCATCATCTTTAATTCTAAATTTTTCTCTTATGACCATGTTGCTTATTCATATGTATGGTCATGTATACCATGTTGCACATATATCCTCCTTTATCTTTATACTATTGTGAAGTTAACGTTCTAAATTAATAGTCCTTCTATTAGTTTTTCCTCATGTTGAATACATTACATATTATTCATTTTTAAATCAAGTGGATCATGCATGGGTCAAACATAGTTTCTCTTTCAATCAAGTTTTTCTCTCCTGAATACAGTCTACCTTTGTATGACTTATTCATTCGTTAAACTACACCTATGTTCTTTGCTTTGAAACTAGTTTGTTGTTCTAGTCTTATGAATTACATGTTCATACGATTCTCTTTACTTTTACTCTTTTGAAAACTCTTTACTTCTATGGACCTATTGAATGCTCAACCCTATTCTCTACTTAGCCTTTACTTTAGAGTTCATAAAAGCATTATACTCTATTATATGATTCCTTCTTCATGATTGATTCTTGCTATCTTGAATCATACATACATTTCACATATCTTTTCTATATTTCATATGTATAGTTCATATAATATTAATCAATAAACTGATTATGAATCTTATATCATGTTCCTTTATTCCCAATTAAGGGTTTCTCATATGAAGCCCCAAAATTGAACCTCAGATACCAATTTCAACTGATTCTTAGTTGTTCTGATCTTTCCCATCTGTTTCAACATCTTACTGTATGTACATTCTTACTCTGATGTGGGTCTAATTATTCAAATTCTATTCTTATTATACTATTGATAGGATTCATTAGATCCTAGTAACGCATCCTGCCAGCCGGACCAGGCCAAACCTGAAGTCCTGAAGCCAAGAACTACAAAGGATTACTCAACTCCTATTCATCTCAGAAGTGTGGAAGAAAACTTATCCACTAACAAAAGCTCATTCAAAGGTCAATTCTAGTCTACTTGTTACAAAGAATGAAATCAATAAATGCTACAACTGCATAGTGTACAACAGATATTAAAGACCCATATTTCAAAGTATTGAATATTTCAATTCAAACATATAAGAGCATTTCTATACATTTCCAACAAAAACAACATAATGAAATGTAAGTTCTATCTCCTTTTACATTTATGCTCTTAATTCTTGTTTCTTTTCTCGTTTTCTAACCCTAACATTTCTAGGGTTCCTCTCTAGCCCATTCTTCCACTGTATACCTGGCCAGGGTATACGTGAGAGAATAGACAGAGTAGCTTGTACTGGTTGATCCAAGTACTCAGATATCGGGCCAGGATATCCAAATACTCAAATCCCCAAAGCTAACATCAAAACATCTCCTATCTGCCACACTTATGACGCTAACTTACTAACTTAATGGTCCTTTACAACTCACCCTAAGCTCTGATACCAAGCTGTTACACCCCGATCTCACAATTTCCTCAAATCATGAGATTAGGGCATAAGATAGGATTTATATGTAACACAAAGAACACCCTTAACTTTTTTTCTTTTCTTTAAAACTCTTGTTTCCCCGCATTGAACCACATAACATCTTAACAAAGGAATCTGAACATTTCTTTTACTAATCAGACTTCAATAGTAAAGGTACATGTATAAACATTCATGATGTCTCTCACACCTTATGCACATAAAACTTGCTAATTAGCATACATATCAAAAGAGGAACAATATTACACATCGTAATTACAACTCTCTCTCTCTCTCTCTTATCTCTTACTAAGGACCTAGAGTGACAAGGACCGACTGACTCAACTAATCTTGTACTTAACTCTTGTAGCAGATCTACACTGATGCTCTGACCATCTTCAAGTCCACGCGGTTAACCCTAAAATGTTTGAGTAGAGGGGTGAGCCTACTCGCTCAGTGAATGAGTACTTCAAGGAAACAGTCTAAGGCACTAATGTGATTACAGATATAACTTTGAATAAACGTTATGAAATTTAACAACAATAAATACTACACTGAGCAGTTCTAAAACAATATAATTGAAATAACAAAGAATGTAAATATTGCATCCAAAGAATAACTACTAGAAGACTATGCTCTAGTCTTCCTTAACTCTTTCATTTATAAGGAACTCTGTGAACCTATATGATCATATTTTAACTTATGCCCTGATCTATGCAGTGTACTCTGCATAGAGACTCGCAGTGCACTACGGCCACACCGTACAAGACTTAGAGACACACCCGGGAAATGCTAAGTCTGACGCCAGCCCTGTTCTGCCACAGGACCACAGGCTCTCCGGCCTCAATGCACTACTACGAGTGCTCTAGACTCCTCCTCTAACCAGAGCACACAGGCGGAGAGTCTCACGGGGTTACCTCCATGACTCCGCACAGATCTTGTTGCAATAACCCCTATTTTCTCCAGTGCCACCGTGACTCCGCACGGATTATTGTTGAACACTGTCTCTCTGTCCTCGTGCCACCATGACTCCGCACGGTTAATGTTGCAACACGAGTTTCACCCCTAAGAAGCAGATCTCTCTAAGGGGTTCTACGGTGTTCAGGGCACCTAAGTCTAACATTAATATTATAGATACATGTAAAATAGAAATCATAACTCATTTTACATTTCTCACAAGGCTCACACGGCCTGCCATATCATATCATATAAAACATCATAGCTCATGTATTCAACATATACCATGTCTCAGTAACATCCCTTTCTAGGGCATGTCATATCTCATCACCTGCAATTTATGAGATATGTATTGAAATATAAGAAGCCCTGCAGTATGTAGATATCAACTCAGAGAGAACAAGCATATAAAGTTAAATGCACTAGAAACATACAATTCAACAGTTAAGTATCACCACATCTCATATCGAGACCTTTCATGTCACCATAACATGATTCATTGAACACCCTATCCTTAGGGTTTCATTTGCCTTATTCATTCATCACATGCCAACACCCTACTCTTAGGGTTTCATTCGCCTCATTCACCTTTTCATTTACCTCATTCACTTGTCACATGGCTCTCATAAGGATTTCATAGGATATAAGCATTCACTAAATAAAGATTGTTTTCAACAAATCATATACAATCGATATATGTATGAAACCATGGAAATTGAACTAAATTTAGGTTTCCATGCTATTCACTGAGATATCATGCACCAAGGATAAAATTCAAATAAGGTAATCCATGAGGTACATCCTAACCACTTATAAGTTTACTAGTCCTTTTCATTAAGGTTGAAACTCTAGAGATATCTCAATTAGGTTAAACCCTAATTACATCATATGGTATAAATCTGAAAAGCATTCTTTCTAGGATGTGTTGTATACGTTTCTGATGTGAATCTACCATCAAGGAGTCATTCAAACAGAGAAGGAATCCATATCATATCAAATTGCAACAACTTAAATTAAATGGACATTTCAGGGTTTAGAATCACATACCTAGAAATTAGGGATTTGGATGCTATAATCAAATTTCGTGCATTATACTGTTTAAAGGAAGAACCCACTCACCCTAAGGTGTGAAAACACCTCAAAACTGCATCTCAACTCAGGGGATCTCGAACTCATATCAAATCCCTAGCAAATCTCCCAATTCTTCTTCCATTCAATTAGGAAACCTTGAAAATGAGGGATTATGAAGAAAGGGTGAGAAAAGAGGGAATTTTGACATCATTTTGGATCAAATCAGAGCATGGATGGAATATTGACATGAGAGAGAAGATTCACCATAAAAGTCTATGCAAAGGATCCAAACTTACTTGATTTCACCATTCCTCAGACCGCAAAACCCTAGGTCAGCAATTCCTCCTCTTTCTCCACTCAAGCCCTAACTCTCCCTCTCTCTCTAGATTTTCGTTTCTCTGGGATGGATGACGAAGAATGAGAGCTGTGTGTGTGTGTGGTCGATCATATAAGTCAATTTGAGCTGCTTGGGTCAATTGCATATTGACCCAACACTCAACTTTAATTATATTGGCTGAATATTCAGTTATACAAAAGTTACTGTAATTCTTTTATTTCAGAGATCAAACCTTCTCAAACAATTATGGGAATTTATCAAGTTGTTTATAATTGATCTATAAAGCTTCCGTTAAAATTTGAGATCATTTGGAGTTACCAATAAATAATTAAAAATAGAACAGTGCACTGCTTTATTACAGTCTGCAGCAGATTCGGTCGAGTTTGCCCTGCACAGAACTCGACCGACACCCTCACTGTAGAGATCAAAAGTCATCCAAAAATTATTCCAATTTAAAAGAGTGTCTAAAACTGTATTTTTCAAGCACATTTAAAATTTGAGATCAATTGGATATACCAATAAAAAGATAAAATTCAATTACCACACTGCTATATAAATCTGGAAATATGATCGGTCGAGTTTGAAACTAGACCAATAAACAGGTCAGAACATTCTTCAAAAATTCTGATATTTACCAATGTTGTTCACATTTTATATATCCAAATCATATCCAAATTTGAAGTAAATCAGAGTTACACATAAAATACTAAAAATCATTTACTGAGACACTATACTTATCAAATTCTGTATTCATATATCATCAAAACCCTATTTTGGGCCGATTAGGGTTTATGCTTCTCAAACCCTAATTCTCAAGACAAAAGAACATTTAGACTTCTTATCATAGTTAAAACATCCTAATTGTGTTATCGTCATTAATTAGATTTCAAGAATGATTATTCTAATTAATCTTTGCAATTGTCTAGGTAAACCCTAGTTTACCAATTAAGCTCAGATGGGGTCGTAACAGCTAATTTCACGAGTGGATGCTAAGGTCGTGGCGACCTAAGGGGAATCTCCAACTATCCCAGCTAGTCGGAGGCCTCTTCCTGGCGAGGTTCAATACTGAGGCGGACCTACTTATTGCGACTGATCAGGGTCCCTGGTTTTTCGACCAGAAATTGGTCCTTACCAGGCGATGGTCGCCGGAAGCTGATATCAGGCGTGCTGCTCTTACTTATACTCCGGTTTGGGTTACTCTTCCAGATGTCGGACAACATTGGACTAGGAGAGCCATCTCCATAATTGCCTATGGGGTTGGCGATCCCAAGGTCATTGACTTCCACACCCAGGGTTGGTTTGTCGGGGTTGCTCATGTCTGTGTTGAGTTGAGTGCTGATACGAAGCCTCCACCGGTGGTGATGGTGGAACTGCCAAACAAAAGCAATTTGGAGGTGAAGATAATCTATGATGCGCTGCCGGAAAGGTGTGGGAAATGCAAGGTTTTAGGACATGTGGAGGGACAGTGCCCGGGTGTGAGGACCGTGCATCGCGAGCCTCCCATTGTTACCGCTAGACCAACAGTTGATTTACCAGAGAAAGTTAGCAGCAGACCGAAACATAGAGGGGTAAGGAGGAGCAGACCTCTGTTTCCTAGAAATCTGAGGAATGAAAACCCCAACGATAAGGAGGTCCTGACAGAACAAGATATAGAGGTGGTGGAGGTGGAGGTAGTGGTTACCTCCAATGAAGATACAACTGTTGTAGAAGAGGCGAATGCAGAAATGATTAAGACACCTGAGGACATTACGGTAGCCAAAAACTTAGCTGAAGGTGCCAGGATCAACACTAATGAGAACTCCTTTGCTATTCTCGACCTGGTTGCGGACACAGAACTGCAAGAAGACACTGGAAGGAGCACTTCCCTGAGACACACGAGAAGCGGTATAGCCAAAGGTAAAGAAAGGGCCACCCCCGAATCTATTAGAGGTGGTAGAGGGGGTAAAACCAAAAATACTAGATGGTGGTCCTCTCCTGGAATGTGCGAGGTGCTTCCCTTCCCAAAACACAAGGGAAGTTGAAGGGTATTCTGAAAGAGATGGAAGCCGAGATCATTTTTTGCTTTGAAACCAAAATCAAAAGAAGAACTGCCGAGAGAGTTAAAACAATTTTTCCTGAACAATGGGGTACTCTATCTAACCTTGAAGCCTGCGAAGGAGGAAGAATCATTTTGGTATGGAATACTGGTAAATGGCAAGTTGAACCAATCCATATATCTGATCAAATGATGACAGTTAGCTAATTCAATCAAGGTGGTTTCGCGTGTATTATTTCAGGGATATACGGAGAGAACCTGGACAGAGACAGAGATATGCTCTGGGAAACCATGGTCAGTACAGCCCAAGAGGAGATTCCTTGGCTGGTGTTGGGTGACTTTAATAGTACTAGAAGGAACAACGAGAAGCATGGTGGCTTGAGAGTACATGATCGTATCCTGGATAGATTTAATAATGCTGCAGCAGATGCCAACCTTTTTGAACTAAACAGAGTTTGCGGCTTGGTGTCCTGGTCCAATAAGCAAGACCCTAAACATAGAATAGCAAGCCTTCTTGACAGAGGTCTTGCTAACGAAGCCTAGCTCAATGCCTTCCCACACGCAGTCATTAATATGGGAGCACATCCCTTTAGTGACCATGCGTGGATGAGAGTTCACCTCACCAACCTGAAGATGAATCCAAGACCTTTCCGCTTTCTGAACTTCTGGTGTGAATGGGAGGGTTTCGAGGAGGAATTTAGGAAGAGCTGGCAGACTCCTATACACGATAATCCATTATATATCGTGTTGACAAAGCTGCAAATGACGAAAGCTAACCTAAAAGACTAGGCAAAGAAGAAGGTCAATATATCTAACATGCTTTTGAAAGCCAAAGAAGATTACAATGTAGCTGCTCTAAACTTGAGAAATAACCCTCTTCTTAGAGAGGTGATTGAAGAGGAGAGACTGAAGGAGAGAAGGCTTTTGGAGTTGGAAAAAGCCCGTGAGAGCTACTTATGACAGAGAAGTAGAATTAGATGGATTAATGATGGGGATAAGAATATCCGAACATACCACTCATCTATTAGAAAGAAGGAAATGAGGGATACCATCCATGGGTTCATTGATGAGAAGGGACAGATTGTGAACAGCAGGGAGGAGATAGCTTTTAAAGCCATAAACTTCTTCAACAATCTATACAATAAAGATAGAGTAGAGGAACAGGAGTGGACTTTCAATATTGAGAGGAAAGTTACCTCCAACATTAATGAAAATCTTTGCATAGAACCTACTGATGAAGAGATACATAGAGCGCTCAAATCCATTCACCTGTCCAAATCACCTGGACCTGACGGCTTCAACAGCAAATTTTTCCAACACATGTGGCCCCTGGTCAAGGCGGACTTGTGCAAAGCTATTAGATGGTTTATTAAAGGCAAGAACATGGTTAGAGCTGTTAATCATTGTTTCATCAAGCTCATCCGAAAGAAAAATGACGCTTGCGAGCTCACGGATTATAGGCCTATCGCCTGCTGTTCAGTTCTTTATAAAATAATATCTAAGCTTTTGGCTAGCAGGTTAAAGGGGGTTCTACCTCTCATCATCTCTGAAGAGAAAAATGCTTTCATCCAAGGTAGAAAGATTGCTGATTGTTCTCTGTTGGCTGCGGAATTTCTGAATGACTTCAACAGGGGAAAAGCTTCATCGAAAGCATGCATTAAGGTTGATATTAGTAAAGCGTATGACCATGTTCAATGGGTATACCTTTGGAGAATAATGGAAGATATGGGCTTTTCTAAGTAGTGGATCAACATTATGAGGCAATGTACTGAAACTACGTCTTTTTCTATCCTTATCAACGGAGCTCCAGAAGGTTTATTCAAAGCATCCAATGGTTTGAGGCAGGGAGACCCTCTATCTCCTTTGTTTTTCACCATTATGATGGAAGGTCTGTCAGGTCTAATCAAGAAGGCTGAAGCTGAAGGCCATATTAAACCGTATAAAGTCAAGGGTGTGAAAGTTAAGACACACCTTATTTTTGCAGATGATGTCTTACTCTTTTCGGTGGGACACGCTAATCGGCTACGGGAGTATGTGAAAGTACTTATTCTATTTGGGAATAGTACTGGCCTCTATATAAGTGCTATTAAATCACATGTATTCCTATCCAAGTCATGTGATTCTAGAAGGGGAAGGCTCAAGAGAGCTGCCGGCATGAGAAGGGGTAAACTACCTACAAGATACCTTGGAATACCCATAGCGGGGGGGTAGAGGTACTGCTAAGGATTTCAGCATGTGCAAAGACAAGTTCAGGGACAGAATTGAAGGGTGGAGCGGTCTGAAAATCTCTTTGGTAGGGAGATTGGTGATTGTCAGATCTGTGCTTCAAAGTTTGATCAGGTATTGGTCCATGATGTGTGACATCCCGAACCCTACGATCATGAACCTCAGATCTATGATGGGCAGATTTGTTTGGGGTAGTAAAACCCATGGCATAGCTTGGAACGTCATCACTCAACCTTTCTCAAAAGGCAGGCTGCAGATTGTCGACCCTGAGACAATCCTTAAAATAAATAATATCAAAAGAATCAATCGCTTCCTCATACAGAAAGAAAACATCTGGACAAAATGGATGACAGAGAGGTATGGTAGGAACCTTATTCTTAACGAACAGAGCCACCCTTCCAGGGCTTGGAGGAGGATGTGCACTAGCTTTCTAGCTATCCAGCAGTTGTATAGTGTTGATTGTCGTGGTACCTGGCCTTGCTCTAGCCAAACACCATGGATCAACATCGACACAGCTCCGGATCTTGATTAGACTTCTGCTGTTTGGTGTAAACACCATTGTCCCAAATGGAGTACGTGCCTCTACAGGGCGGTCCTTGGGCGCCTGCCTACAAAAGATAGATTAATTAGATGGGGCCTGGATGTTAATCCTCTATGCCCTCTCTACAAAACACATGAGGAGTCAATTGATCATGTTTTCCTGAACTACCCGTATACTAAGAGGGTGTGGTCTATTGTGTTTCTCAGAAACGAATGGAGAAACTTGAACAACTACAGACTGAAAGACATCCTTCAATGATTTGTTACCAACCACAGTCAAAATAGGAAAAAGATGGTGTTCCCTAGTATTTTCCTGGAGGCGACCTGCTATTGCATCTGGCAGGAAAGAAACGTCAGGGTACACACAAATACTGAAAAGAGTTATTTGGCGCTGGTGGATTTGATAGGCTCCCACCTTCGTTGGCTTGTGAAAGCCAACTTTAACATTTTTTGTAATGTCAACTCTAATACGAGAACCTACTGGGGCCTGTAATATAACTCGGTAGCGTGTTTTGGTTTCCTTGGGGTCGATTTCGATGCCCTACTCTGTATAGTATAGCCCTGCTATACTTTCTTTGTTGGCAATACATTTACCTTATCCAAAAAAAAAATTCATTGAATATGTCACATGTTCCTTTTGTTAATTGTAATATAGATAATGGCTAAAATATGTTCAGTAAGAGATATAATGTGCTTTTAGTTAATTCTTGTTGTTCCCATGACCATAAATATAAATAATGTGATATCATCTAAAATAAATATTGATTTGATGGACTAAAAATGTAAAATAAGAAAACTATAGAAAATAATGCATAATAATATAAGGAAGTCTTTTTGGAAATGAGTTGAATATAATATGACTATTAGGTGAATGATGATGATAAATATATAACACTTTGAAAAATATTATGCTAATGAGCCAAAGATTCTAATGGTGACATAACTCCTAAAAGAAAATCTCAAACTCCAAATATAATGGTAAAATTATGTTCTTTGGGTCCCATTATCTTTGGTGCCAAGTTTCACATTATTTTAACAATAATAACTCTCCTAATTTCATTTAGAAAGGAAAATATGAGATAAGGCAAAAAGTATTAAACAAATTATTTAATGACTTTAAAAGTGGTAATAAATCCCAAAATCGTACTCCATATACCAAATTGATCTATGTGCCAAGTTTCATTTTATTTAAAAAATGCTAACTATCTTGATTTTTTAGGAGAGAGAATATAAATTGAAGTCCAAAATGTTACATAAAATAGTAAAGAATAAAAAAAGAGAAAATGAATGGAAAATTTGGTTTCTACATGTCCTAATTAGTTTGTGATAAATTTTGCTTTTATTGAATAATGTTTGTGATCCCAAATGAATAAGGAAATTAAAATAGTTTTTAAGTACCTAATATTCAATGAGTTAAACAGATAAATTTTATTTCTCAAAAAATTTCTCTTTATATTTGTGACGCAGATAATTTTTGAATTTCCTAAACTTTCACTCGTGTTGGGTCTGTTTTCTACCTTCTTTATGTGTGAACAATGTCTGTTTTTTTCTTTTTTCCCCTTCCATCTCTCTCCCCATCATCTCTTGATGCCTTTATCTAATGTCACCTCACTCAACTTCCTCTCTTTTGTCTACATTAGACGACCCTATAAGTATTAGGGTTTCAAGACTCTAATTCTAGTCCACATCCAATATCAGTGTTCCTATGATTTTTCCCATCCACTATTCTCCGCTCGATTCCAGGCTACCAGGCCTTTGGGAAGATACTCTCGATCTCTCCCGCACCCTATTTTACCTGTTCCTGGTGTTAACTCAAACCCTCCTTTTCTTGGACATGTCCCCCCTACTCCATCCACCCTTTGTTGTGGAAACTCAGATGTGACTAAGCTTCTGGATGTCACGAATTCTGGAGGAGTGGAACTCCTCGTTGATGCTATGAGAATGTGTTCGGGAATTGCATTTAGTCTTTGCTAAGATAATTCTCTTTTCTCCCTTTTTTCATCTGCAACTTTATAGTTCCAATGTCAGAAACTATCCTGGAAACCTAGTCATCATTTTAATCTGGTTAAGCCAATATTGACTTTGTACTGTCATCTCAAGCAACTTCTAGTCATAGTTTGTAATACCTCCTTTTGTTGTCTTTCTCTGGATTTTCTTTTCTCTTAGTTTTCCTATCTACTTTGACCTATTGTCCATGGCGGGGTGACGTTCAGATGCATCTGCCCAACTCAAGAGCTGGGTTATGGAACTTGAGACCAATGGATAATGGGGAAGACAATGGGAGCCCTGGTTGCTAATGTTAGAGTGGTTTAGTAGATTTCCTTCTTTGTCATGTTTAGTTTCTAATACTCCTATTGGATTTGTCATTCCATATCGCATGGATTGGGAAGATGATCCACATGTGTATTACATGTTTGCCCTTGCTTTGATGTGTTTTTGTTTTTTCCATAAGGAGCAGAATCGCTTTTCACATCTTCTTTTGACCATTCCCTACTGGCCTGTATGCCTGACTCGATGTAGTGGGCAAAGCCTTATTGGGCCAGATCATTTTGGCTTCAAAGCTAGATAACAAGATTTAAATGGATTTTTGGAAATTCTGATTAGCCAATATTTAAAAAACTCATATCTAATTGTCTATAGATCATAAAAGTAATATTTAATACATTTAGGAATCTAGGATTTTACTCTATCCAATGGTATTATTTACATTGCAAAATTCCAATATAATAAATACGAGATTTTTTAATATTCCTAATTGCTTAGAATGTCCAAAATTCATAATTAATAATCTATGGGTCAAAAAATGAAATAAAATATGTTTTAAATTCATGAAAATATCATTTACAAGTTGGTATGGTTTTCATAACTAATTCACTGATATAAAAGAGGTAACTTTTTATGGTTTTTATAAATAATGCAATTGTAACCCTAATTTCATATCTACTTTTAATAAGTGGTTTGAGACAATGGCTTGGACCTAGGATTCACTTTGGACTTATGTAGACTCAATCTGAGGCTTGTTGCATTTCATATTATTCTTATTGATCAATAACCTATTTTCACTCTCTCTAGGTCATATGAACAAATTAGCCTACACAATTTCTCTCTCTTTTGAGAAATTATTTCATGAGAAAGATTCTATTTCAATTTTGATCTTGTGATCATCTTATTTTGTTGGATATTCTTATTGGACTTTGATTTGAGTATTTGATACCTTACCCTTCTTATAGTGGACTTTATGATCTTATGTTGTACCTTATTTTTAGACATGATTGAATATGTGTTTATGAGTCCTTTGACCCCACATGATAACTATTGGATGTTCCCATCATGTTGTTTTAGATTGAATGAACTTATTCATTCCTCTATAGTGTGCATGGCTTAGACTAATTTTATTTTGTGTATTCTGTACATTTGTACAACTATACTTTTCGACATGTGCATTTATCTTGAGCGCACATATTCTACTTCTATATATATAAAAGTGAATGTGTATCTCACCTAGGGTGTGTGTATTCCCCCCAATACTAATAGGCTGAGATCCTATGGTTCCTTAAACCCACTGGAAATAACTTTAGCATATGTTATTTAAATGCATTAATTATAAATTGTGATATTATTACCAAGACATTGTATAAAGGCTAGAATTCACTTTTGTTAATCATCTCATTCGTAATCATATTATCTTTGGTATCCACTCGTATAGTACTTTTCTCTTCTATGCGAATCTTTGTTATATTTGATGCCCTTTTCCCTTATATTTCTCATCCCCGATTAATATTCCCATACCAAATTTTATTCTTACAACTTATATATTATCTTCTCTTTTGGGGTATGCATCCAACCCCAGGCGTAGGCCATGGCATGTAGATGCGGAACTTGCTTACGGAGATGACTCTTAATGGGAATTAGACTTGAGATAGATAGATATCCCTCTACTTAGATCCTAGTGATGTTGTACTTTCATGTAAGCCCATTATGGGTTTATTCCTTTTGTAATCTTCTAAATTTGAATATAGTTAGGATTTATTATTTTGTTTCTATACTTTTGTTATTCTTAAATACCATCATTTTAGAAATGAAAAATTTACACATGTTTGAGCATGCTTGACATGTTTAGATGGATGAGTTTATTGCTCAAATTTTAGTAGGTAATGGATCCCCTATTGGGTGCCACTCCTTACAAGATGGTATCAGAGCCATGGTGGTCAGATTATGACTATTTCAATTTTGTCTCCCTTAGGTTTCCTATATCACCCCATTAGATTCTTATAGACCCTTTACCTTATGTGAAAATCCTAGATAATATCATTACTCCGAAAGAGTTGATAAATGAAGGATATTGAAAGTGATAAAGTATATATGAGGACCCTTCATCATTATTCCTTATGTGATGAGATCCTAATAGCTTATACCCTACAAAGTAGGTTATTTATGCCATGCATCATTGGATGTTTTAAGGTTTGACATGAGTATGAAATTGTGAGGGTGTTTAAGTAGACTTGGTTCTCGCTTTGATTTTTGTTCCTATCTTGATTTCTATATCACAAAGTTTTACCTTCAAATTATTTTCATAATGATACTATATGTATAATAGAAAAATTATTTGGATATTTATCAATGTTTTCTTGAACTAAGCAACAATGAAGAGATGTGTGAAGTCGTGATAGAAAAAAATCCTAGAATTAGTTAGAATAAAAATCTCAACCCTAGTTTTGGCTATGAAGTGGTGACTAGGAATATGTGGAATGTTTTAAAGATTTAGTTGACCTACCCTTCTGTGATGCACTCACAAACCTATAGCGTTGTTAGGTTAGTAATAGAAGGACATAAAATCTCAATCGTAGTTTTATATGACCTGTTAGTTGGGTGCATGATCTATGACATCATAAACATTTAAAATGTTCACTAGTAAAAGATCCATATGTAACCCTAATACATTGATTTTTTTGTCTTGAATTATTAGGTTAAACCCTTTAAGTGGTGGAGGGAAGTTGGTTAGTAAAGTAAAGATGGATGGATTTTTAGGACAAAATCCTTTTTAAGGGGTGGAGTATTGTGACAAACCAAAACCTAGGGTCATACCCTATTCCCAGACTAAGAGGTTAGTGAGATCAGCTCCTTAGATTTGACCAAGCAAGGATGAAGTTACACCTTAATGAAAATTGTTGATGCATATCACACATTTTGTGGAAATGGGTTCTATAATCAACACCACCTATCATAATACACTAATATTAAACTAATACCTTAATTATGTGTTACCATGTAAGTAAATTCACTAAATAGGTAATGTATGTTCCTTGGCTAACTAAAATGTAGATAATGGCTAAAATATATTTGGTAAGAGATATAATGTTCTTTTGGATAAAACATTGTTCCCATCACCATAAATATAATAATGTGTTATCATCTAAAATAAATATCGACTCATTGGACTAACAATGTGAAATAAATTAAATATGAAAATTCATGAATAATAATATAAGGAAATCCTTTTGGAAACGAATTTAAGATAATATGACTAAATCAAGTGAATGTTTATGATAAATATATAATATTTTGATAAATATAATGGCAATGAGATAAAAATTATAATGGTTCCATAACTCATAAAAGGAGATCTCAAACTCCAAACATAATGTGAAATCGTGGCCTTTGGGTCCCAATTCTTTTTGGTGCCAAGTTTCATGCAACTTGAATGATAATAAATCTCCTAATTTCATTTAGAAGAGAAAATATGAGATAAGCCCAAAAATATTAAATAAATTATTAAAAGACTTCAAAAGTGGTAAGAAATCCTAAAATCATACTCAACATACCAAAAGTGATCTATGTCCTAAGTTTTACTCATTGAAAAAATGCTAACTATACTCATTCTATTTAGGAGAGAGAATATAACTTAAATTCCAAATATTAGATAAAATAGTAAACAATCCAAAAAGGAAAATTAATGGCAAAATCAATTTCTACATGTAATTAGTGTAAGTGCCAAATTTGGATTTTATTAAATAATGTTTGAGCTCCCAAATGAATAAGGAAATTAAAATATTTTTTTAAGTACGTAACATTCAATGAGTTAAACAGATACATATTATTTCCCTAAAATTCGTGAGCTTATATTTGTCACGCTGCTCATTTCCAATTTTCCTAAAGTTTTGATCACAATGGGTTCGTCTTCTACCTTTTGCATGTGTGAACAATGTTTGCATTTTTTCTTTTTCTCCTTCCATCTCTCTCCCCATCACCTCTCTATGCTTTCTCTGATTCATCTTGGTCAGCTTCCTCTCTTCACTTCGCATCAGATGAACCAATAAGTATTAGAGTTTTGTGACTCTGCCGCCAATCCATGTCCAGTCTCAGTGTTCCTTTCTTCTTCCCCTAATGTCTCGTATCCACCCTTCTCCTCTCGATTCCAGACTATGGGGCCTTTGGGAAGCAACTCCCCAATCTCCACTTCACCCTCTTTTACATGTTCCCAGTATTGGTTTGACCCCTCCTTGTCTCGAACATGTTCCCTCTACTCCAATCACCCTTACACATAGAAATTTAGACGGTGGGAGAATCTTCTGGCTATCATGAAGCTTGAAGAAGGACTAGAACTCTTCATTGACCCTATGTGAAGGTGTTCATACTTTGCATTTGACCTTTGCCGAGGTAACTCTCTTTTCCCTTTTTTTCACCTATATCTTTATGGTTCTGATGTCACCATCTATCCTGACAATCTAGTCATCATTTTCATTTGGTTAACCCTACATTGATTTTGTACTACCTCACAAGCAACTTTTGGTCATAATTTGCAATACCACCTTTTGTTCGCTTGCTCTGGATCTCCTTTGCTCTAAGTTTTCCTATATGCTTTTATTTGTCGACCATGGCAAGGTGACATTAAGATGCATCTACCCAAATAAAAAGTTGGCTTATTGGTCTTTAGACCATCGAGTAATGGGGAAGATGATGGGAGATCTAGTTTCTAATGCCAGAGTGGTTAGGCAGATTTCCTACTCCACCAAGTTAGTTTTTTTATACTCATGTTGTTTATGTCATTCTAGATCATGTGAATTGGTAAGACAGTCGACATGTGTGTTACATGTTTGCTCTTGTTTTGATGTGTTATTTTTTTCCCCATAAGGGAAAAATAAACTTTTTGCATCTTCTTTTCACCATTCCTTGCTGATTTGTGTGCCTTACTCAGTCTAGTGGGAAAAGACTTATTGGGCCAGGTCATTTTGGCTTCAAAACTGGATAACAAGATCTACGTGGATTTTTGGAAATTTCTATTTGGCTAGTATTTATAAACCTCATATATAATTATCTATAGTTCAGAAAAATAATGTAAAATATATTTAGGAGTTGTGGAGTTTTTCTCTATCCGATGGTATTATTTCTTTTTCCTAATTCAATATAGTAAATGTGTGATATGTATGAATACTTCTAATTGGTTAGAATTTCAAAACTCATAATTGATAATCTATAAGTTGTAAAAATGAAATATATTTTGAATTCATCAAAATATAAGCTACAAGTTGGTATGGTTTTCATAACCTAATTTACTAATAATAAAAAGGTGACATTTTAGGGTTTATATAAATAATACAAATGTAATCCTAATTTCATATGTTCTTTTAATAGGTGGCTTGAGACCATGGCTTGAACCTACGGTTGACCTTGGACTTGTGTAGACTCAATTTGAGGTATGTTGCATTCCATATTATTCTGATTGAGCAATAACCTAACGTACTCTCTCTCTTGGTCATATGGATGAATTAGACTACAATTTCTCTCTCTCTCTCTCTCTCTTATGAGAATTTATTTAATGTGAAAGATTCTATGTCGACTATGATCTGATGATCATCGTATAATGTTGTATATTCTTATTGGATTCTAATTTGAGTGTTTGATACCTTAACCTTCTTGTGGTGGACTTTATAATCTTATAATGCACCTTATTTGTGAACATGATTGGATATTTATTTATGGATCCTCTGACCCCACATGATTATTATTGGATGTTCTCATCTTATTGTTACAAATTGACTGAACTTATTCTTGCCTCTACATTCCACTTGACTTAGACTAATTTTATTTAATATAACGATACATATGTAAAACCATACTTCTGGGCATGCATATTTCGTCCCAAGTGTGCGTATTTCACATGTATATATAAAGGGCATGTGTGTTCCACCTAGGGTGTGCATATTCCACTGAATAATTTTGGGCTAAGATCATATGATGTTCAAACCATGTTTGAAATAAACTTAGTCTATGTTGTTTACATACACTGATTATAAATTGTGATATCATCATTGAGACATTGTTTAAAGGCAAGAATCATGTTATGTTTATCATCGCATGGGTCTCTTTGATATCCGTTTGGATTTTACTTTCCTCTTCAATGGGTATCCTTGTTACATTTGATTTCCTTTTTCCCTTACATTGCTCAATCTTCGACTAAGCTCATACCGGGTTTTATACAGACAACTTCTATTTTTATCTTCTATTATGGGTTATTCTTCTAACCACAGGCCTCGAACATGGAGGAAATGACATATAGATGTGGAAGTGGCTTATGGAGATGACTCTTATTGAGATATAGACTTAATATAGCTGGATATCCGTTTACTTAGATCATGATGATGTCGTACTTTCATGTAAGCCCCTTAATGGGAGATTTCTTTTGTAATCTTGTAAAATTGAATATAGTCTCAATTTATTATTCCCCTACTATATTTAGTTTATTCTTGTATACCATCATTTGAAAAATGTGAAATTTACACCTACTCGAGCATTATTGTTAGTATGTTTGGATATATGAGTTTATTCCTCAAATGCTAGTAGGAAGTGGATCCCCTATTGGGTCCCACTCCTTACAAGATAGTATCAGAACCATGGTAATTGGATTATAACTATTTCAATTTTGTCTCCCTTAGGTATCCTATCTTGTACCATAAGATTCTTATAAAGTATATGCCTTATGTGAAAATTCTAGATGATATCTTTACTCTAGAAGAGTTGATAAACAAAGTAAATTGAAAGTGATGAAGTACATATGAGGATCTTAAGTCATTAACCCTTATGTGATGAAATCCCAAAATTTATATATTTACCTTTTCCAAAAAAAAATCCCAATAGTGCATACCCTACAAAGTTGGTTAGTTTTGGCATGCATCTTTGGATGTTTTAAGATTTTACATGAGGATGAAATTGTGAGGAAGTTGAAGTAGACTTGGTTCTCACTTTGATTTTGGCCCCTATCTTGATTTCTATATCATGAACTTTTACCTTCAAATTATATTCATAATGATACTATATGCATAAAAGAAAATTTATTTGGATTTATTGATTTTTTTAACTAAGTCACAATGAAGAGACGTGTGCATTCTTAATAGAGAAAAACCCTAGTATTAGTTATAATAGAAATCTCAACCCTAGTTTTGGCTATGGAGTGGTGACTAGGAATATGTGGCATTATGTAAAGGTTTAGTTGACCTGCCATTTTTTACCCTATGACTTTTGTGATACAGTGACAAACCTATAAGGTTGTTAGGTTAGTAAGACAGGATAGTTGAATATGACATGTTAATTGGTTACATGATCTATGAACATCATAAACACCTAAAAGATTCATTACTAGAAGATCCATATGTAACCCTAATGCATTGATGTTTTTTAGCTTGACTTATTAGATTAAACCCTTTAAGAGGAGGAGGGAAATTGGTTACTAAAGTAAGAATGGCTGAATTTTGGGGACAAAATCCTCTTTAAGGGGTGGAGTGTTGTAATGAACCAAAACTTAGACTCATGCCTTATTCCCTAACTAAGAGGTTAGTAAGCTTGGATCCTTAGATTTGACCAAATAAGGATAAAATTACACCTTAATGAACATTGTTGATGAATATCACATATTTTGTGGCAATAGGTTCTATAATCAACACCACATATCATAATACACTCATATTAACGTAATAACTTAATTATGTGTTAACATGTAAGTAAATTAATTAAATATGTCATATATCTTACTTTTGCTAACTAATATGTATATAATGATTAAAAAATTTAAAAAGAGATATAATGTGCTTTTGGACAACAATTGTTGTACCCATGACTATAAATATAAATAATGTGTTATCATCTAAAATAAATATTGATTTAATGAACTAAAAATGTTAAATAAGTAAGAAAACTCATGCTTAAGATAATAAGGAAATGATTTTAGAAACGAATTGAATGTAATATGACTCAATTAAGTGATTGTTGATGAAAAGATATAATATTTTGATATATATATATATATATATATATATATATAATGGTAATAAGACAAAAATTCTAATGGTGCCATAATTCAGAAAAGAAAATCTCAAATTCCAAATATAATGGTAAAATTGTGTTCTTCGGTTCCTAGTTATCTTTGGAGACAAGTTTTACATTTTTTGAACGATAATAACTCCCCTAATTTTATTTAGAAAATAAAAAAATGTGATAAGGCCAAAAATATTAAATAAATTCTAAAATGACTTCAAAAGTGGTAAGATATCCCAAAATTGTACTCTACCTACCAAAATTGATCTATGTACCCAGTTTCATTTTATTTAAAAAATTCTAACTATCCTAATTTTATTTAGTAGAAAGAATATAAATTAAGGTCCAAAATATTAAATAAAATAATAAACAACCCCAAAAGGGAAATTTAATGGAAAAATTGGTTCCAACGTGTCCTAATTGTCTAACTACCATATTTGTCTCTTATTGAATAATGCCTAATCTCCCAAATGAATTAATAAATAAAATCATTTTCTAAGTACCTAATATTCAATTAATTCAACTGATATATTTTATTTCCCTAAAAGTTCTCGACTTATATTTGTCAAGTGGTTAATTTCCAGATCTCCTGAAGTTTCAATCATGATGGATCCATCTTCTACCTTCTGCATGTGTGAATAGTGTTTGTATTTTTCTTTCCCCCCTTCCATTTGTCTCCCCATCATCTCTCGATGCCTTTCTTTGATTTCATCCCACTCAACTTCCTCTCTTCTCTCCACATCGAATGACCATATAAGTATTAGGTTTTGAGACTCTGTCGCTAGTCCACATCCAGTCTCGGTTTTCCTCTGTTCTTCCCCTGATTTCCCCCATTCACCCCTCTCCTCTCGAATATGGGATATCGATCCTTTGGGAAGTAACGCCTTGATCTTTCCTACACCTTGTTTTACATGTTCCTGATGTTATCTAGACCCCTCCTTGTCTCAAACATGTCCCCCATACTCTTGCCACCCTTTTCCATGGAAACTTAGATGGGGGAAAATCTTCTGGCTTTCATGAAGCCAGGAGAAGGCATGCAACTCTTTGTTGACCCTATGTGAAGGTGTTCATGCTTTGCATTCAGCCTTTGAAGAGGTAGTCCTCTTTTCCCCATTTTTTCATATGTAACTTTATGGTTCCGATGTCATGAACTATACTCGCAATTTAGTCACTGTTTCACTTTTCTTAGGAATGCGTTGACTTTGTGCTATTGTCGCAAGCAACTTGTGGTCATACTTTACAATACCTCCTTTTGTTGGCATGCTCTATATTTCCTTCGCTCACAATTTGTTTATCTGCTTTAAATTGTCAGCCATGGTGGGGTAACGTTCAGATGTGTATGCCTAACTCAAGAGTTGGGTTACGGGTCTTGAGACTGGTGGGTAATGTGGAAGATGAAGGGAGCTCTGGTTGCTAGTGCCAGAGTGGTTTGGCATATTTCCTTCCTCACTAGGTTGAGTTTCTGATAATCTTGGTGTTTCAGCCGTTCCAGATAGTGTGACCTGGGAAGATGGTCGACACGTATGTACATGTTTGTCTATGTTTTGATGTGTTATTTTATTTTTGGAATAAGGAAAATAATAGACTTTTCATATCTTCTTTTGATCATTCCCCACTGAGTTGTGTGTTTGACTTGATCTAGTGGGCAAAGCCTTATTAGGCCAGGTCATTTTGACTTCAAAATTGGATAACCATATTGGTGCATCCCGCCAGAGGTGCACACACTAATCAATTTAGATTTGACCAAATGTGCCACATGAACTCAGAACACATGAGCTATCTTTCAATTTATAAGGGGCCTAAACTTACAAACTCACTCAAACTAAAACACTACACCCGCTACCGCAAAGGGTTATGTCGTAGTATAGGAGATCGGCAAGTATAGGGTCGATCCACAGGGAGAAAAGGGGGCACTAGAGATAGGTTAGTTTTTGGGCTAGGTTCCTATTATAGAGTCTAGGGTTGAAGGATTTGATGGTTGATTTGATGATTACTCTAATGATGAAACAAACAAAAAAATGATGGAAAGCAAACAAGATTCAAAACCTAAATTAACCCTAGAAAGTTAATTCTACTCAATAGGAAAAGACACGACAAGTAAGGAAAAGAGCAAGCTATGCTAAGGCAAACGAGAAGAGGTCTACAGTACACTAAGCTATCCAACTCATCAAAAGAGAAATTAAATACCTAAAGTAGCAAGAGAAAAGTAAGAACAAGGCAAGAAGCTAACTAAGCAAGTAAAGAGCTAACTAAGCTAACACTAGCTAAGAAAGAAGGCAATCAAGGTTTTAATGCAATAAAGGGAAATGTGGGATGTTTCGGGGATGCACTTATCAATTAGGCTGAGGGGTGACATGTGAACATTATTCTTTAATTTAGTTTGCCAAACCAAACAACTATCCAGAGGCTAACGAATTACCCTAAACTACTAACTGGCCATGGTTAGGATAGGTTGTGTATAGGGGAACTAGTCCCTAACACCTCTTACTACCCTTACGAGGATCAATTGGGTTATGGTTTGGGTTTAATTCTATTAGAGTATAAACAAGCCTAGGTTTATAGTTTGGAGAGTCTTAGGGTGATTAAGGGTTAAGGGTAGTAATGGGAATGTAAATGAAGTTTTAGGCCTCACATAACCCACATTCTACCCTTGAGAAATCTCTACTATAAACCCACATTATACCCTTAAGAAAGCTCTACTCTAATGATGAAACAAGCAAGAAAATGAAGGAAAGAAAACAAGATTCAAAACCTAAAGTAACCCTAGAAAGTTAATTCTACTCAACAGGAAAATACACGACAAGTAAGGAAAAGAGCAAGTTATGCTAAGGCAAACGAGAAGAGGTCTACAATACACTAATCTATCAAACTTGTCAAAAGAGAAATTAAAGACCTAAAGTAGCAAGAGCAAAGTAAGAACAAGGCAAGAAGCTAACTAAGCAAGTAAAGATCTAATTAAGCTAACACTAGCTAAGCAAGAAGGTAATCAAGGTTTTAATGCAATAAAGGGAAATGTGGGCTGTTTGGGGGATGCACTCATCAATTAGGTTGAGGGGTGACATGTGAACATTATTCTTTAATTTAGTTTGACAAACCAAACAACTAGCCAGAGGCTAACGAATTACCCTAAACTACTAACTGGCCATGGATAGTATAGGTTGTGTATAGAGGAACTAGTCCCTAACACCTCTTACTACCCTTACGAGGATCAATTGGGTTATGGTTTGGGTTTAACTCTATTAGAGTATAAACAAGCCTAGGTTTATAGTTTGGAGAGTCTTAGGGTGATTAAGGGATAAGGGTAGTAATGGGAATGTAAATGAGGTTTTAGGCCTCACATAACCCACATTCTACCCTTGAGAAAGCTCTAAGCTAATCACACTAAATTCATTTAAACTAGCTACTTAGATATCTCAATAAGGGTTAGGAGAATTGATTAGCATTTAGGAATATAGGTGGAGAGTTAGGGATCCATGAATTGGATCTACGAGAAAATCCCAAAATTCACACATATAAGCAATTTCAGCAAATTCCTAGGTGATTTCAAACACAAACCAACAAGAAATTCATGGATAATGAGAGATAATCATTGGCAAACGAAATTACAATGTTTACATATCATTCCCCCCCCCCCAACATGGTATCAAAGTAACATTTTGAGGCCCAAACAACCCACCGAAGGTGTAACATCCCTGACATGGGTTATGCCATAACCCTAGGTGTTTTGTTTAAGAAATATAATTATATATTTGATTTTATCTTTTGAAAAGTAATTAAGGCTCAAGAGGAACTTATGTTTCAATTTTAGTCCTTTTCGAATAATGTTGAAATAATGTTTTGCTTGTTTTGGACTAAAGTGAAAATTACCCAAGTTGAGGGGTTAAATTGTAAATGTTACATGATAAGATGTTCCTCATGTGTTTAAGAATCATGAGAATGAATATGATGTAGTGGAATGGCCTGTGGTAACCTGAGTACAGAGAAAGAGCTGATAAAGTAATGTTTGTGCATTAAAACCTAGTTTTGGTGTAATATGCAATTTACCCAAAACCTAGGGTTCAATATACAAATTACCATTTCAAAATAGTCCCTAATGTTTATTGGCATCATGTACATCAAATAAAATGAGAGGGGCATCTCAATTGTATCTCTTTGGAGGAGAGAGCATCTTGATATTAAAATAATCAAGATTTAAGCATAATTGGAACTTTACTTCAATTTAATGCAAAAATAAATATATTAATTAAAGACTCCTTCAACCAAAAGGTGAGAGATGAGTTTTCAAGAGAATGGACGACCATGTTCCTTGCAAAGGCACGAAAATATCTAAAGGAAGTGGATAACTCACTCACCTTTTTATAAGAAAAAGAAATATCCACTCACTTATGGATATTATTATAAAATGATTTAAGGTGCTTAATTTGCTTTTCTTTAAATCATGGGTAATTGAGAGGAATAAGAGGCAAAATCAACCAAGGAATGGAAGGGGGAAAGTGGCAAGGAAATGGAGGAGTTATCCCCTACTTTCTCTCTCTTAAATGAATGTTTTAATAAAATACATATATGCTCCTTTATCCCTAGCTTGGATGGGTATTTTCGAATCCACCTTCACTTCTTGCTTGCCAAAACGACCAAGGGAGCTTGGAGAAATAGTAGGACGACCCCCAACCTGTTGGTAAGCTTCTTGACCTTCTTTCACCTTGATTCCATGGTGGAAATCACAAATCAATGCATGATTTCTTCTTATCTTCACTCGATCTTCAATTCTAGCCATTCCTTTTCACTCAAACCTTGAGGACGAGCTTGGGATAGTTGAAGGTTTTTCTTTCACCATTAAAGACATGGAGGTTGAAGCTTTGAAGATCAATTGGAGGTGGGTTTTATAACTTGAACCCTTAATATTGCTACTGCATTCAATTCCTTATCAATTGTTGACCCTTTCTTCATTCTCAAAATTTTATTTGGTTGATTGATGCAATCTCCATGAAAATCACAGCAAGCTTCATGGGTTTAGATCTTTATGATAATGACCTCATCATAAGCACACACCTCCCCAAATATCTTTTGCAAACGGTTCTAAGACTTTGGTCCAAACAGTTTTACCAAACCGTTTGGAGACTAAACGGTTTGCAAACCGTTTAGAGACTTGAACCCCAAACCGTTTAGATGAGTTGACCATTTGGATGGGTTGACCATTTGAGGTCAGGACCCTAGTACATGTTGGATGAGGATCTAATGGTTTCAATTGATTGAATCAATATATGGACAATCATCCAATTAGAAACCCTAATCGGGTTAAGTGCTGATTTTGCAATTGAATGAATTAAATCTTTGGATTGATTAACTAAAACGATCTCAAGACCATTTGGAGATCACCCAAATGGTCTCAAGACCGTTTGGAGATCAACCAAGACCGTTTGGAGGTCTAGGGTTGAGTATGGTTGAGTATTTGAAGGTCCAAACATAACAAATGGTAATGTAATCAATAGTTCAATTGTTGATCAATCTAATGATCCAAACCCTAATTGAATTTCACAATTTTAAGTGATGGGATGGGGAAAACGGTCTTAAGACCATTTGGAGATCATCCAAACGACCTCAATACCGTTTGAGGTCAGGTCATATCATGGTTTGATGATGATCCAACGATTTCAATTGAATTAGTTCCACAATGTCAACCATTGATGTTTCCTCGATTTCAATACCCTAATTGATGGTGTATTGATTATAAACCCTAGTTCAATTGGGTTCAAAACCCTAATTGAAGGTCCAATTGAAGGGTGATTCAATGGTTCAAATGAAGAATAAATTAGTAGTTCAATTGATAGGGGGTTTATTGATTGAAACCTTGAATTGATAAAGTGTTGAAAGACCTTGATTGGTCCATTCAGTTTTGAGAAGGTTTGGTCCAAACGGTCTTAAGACCGTTTAAGTCCAAACGGTCTCAAACCATTTGGAGACCCAAGTCCATTTGATTTCAAACCGTTTGGAGCATCAATGGTCAAGAACGTTTGGATGTTTCCATGTGGTTAAGTCAGTTGGAAACCCAAGGTAATGAAAGATAAAATGACCTTATAGTTGTCACTAATTTATCTCAAAGATAATCACTAGGGTTTACCTTTAAGGTACCAATTGATTGGTAACCCTAGATGAGTTAATCCTTGAAGCTTAGATAAGCAATATTTCAATACACTATGTCAACCCTAATTGAATGTATTTAATTAAAGGGTTGGTTGACCTAATTTGTCCAAGTTTGACATAGTCAACATCCTAGAGAGGATGAGAAAGAGAGCGAGAGTAATCCATACATGCAAGATAATCATGTAATGGATAGGACTCAAACACCTTTAGTATGATTAAACTAAGATTTTAGTGTATGAGCTTTAATGAAGTGATCATGAAACCATAACTAAGAAGGTTGATGAACATTAACCCTAATCTAGGGCAATGCTAGGTGTAACCCTAATCTAGGGTAGGTATGTAACCCTGGTTAAGGGTGATTCCATGAGAAACCCTAGTTGAGGATGATTCCATGAGAAACCCTAGTTGAGGGTGATTCCATGAAAAACCCTAGCTGAGGATGATTCCATGAGAATCCCTAGTTGAGGGTGATTCCATGAGAAACCCTAGTTGAGGGTGATTTCATGAGAAACCCTAGTTGAGGGTGATTCCATGATAAACCCTAATTGAGGGTGATGCCATGTGAAACCCTAATTGAGGGTGATGCCATGTGAAACCCTATGCAATGATATGATGAGGAGCCCTAATACAGGGTGAAGGTATGTGAAACTCTAATTTTGAGTTATAATACATGAATCCCTAATCTTGGGCAATATGATGATAAACCAAAACCCTAAATTACTAGGTAATGGTATGAAATATCCCTAATGCTAAAATAGTGAGTAATGCCTATAAAGGTGAAATATCCCAAATAGTTGATTATAGACAACTTTATAGTAAGCAATGCAGTAACCTGAAATGAGTCCATATCATTGAAGATAGCTGGACCATTCTTGTGTGTGACCTATGCACTTCATGGTAAAAGTGATAGGTTAGTGGATGGAAGTATTAAGATGGGAAATACCTTAATACAAGATAAGTTGATAACTCAAGTAAGTGGAAGTGTTGAGGAAAGTGATACATCAAGATATGACAAATATCACTTTTACCTTTCCAGGGTTGATATACCTTGATGCATCTCAAATTTAATATACTTGGACAAGAAACACATGAAACATGTTATGTAAATTGTTACAGTGAAATGTAATTAGTTTGATATACTTTGATAAGTGTAGGCTAATATACCTTGGGAATGGGGTTAAGCCAAATTAATGAGTATGATGTAATCATACCATGATAAGGATGAGAAAGGAACTCATACCTTGTATTGATAATCATTTAATGATAAATGATAAGAGTAATAAACATGATTGAATACTCAAGATGATTATGGATGTTCCTAGAGGTGTGGAGCAATATATTAAGGTCTATTTGATAAGTAAGAAATACTAATTAATGTGAGATGGGAAACCCTAAACCTAAATTGGGTAATGGGACATGAGAAACACTAATGTAACTTAAATAGTATACATTAACCCTATTGATGGAATAGTGGTGTTACTATTGTAGTACATGAGGTAATATGTTATTGTTGCCTAGTGAGAGGTGACAAGAGGTGTAATGGCCTTATGAGCCATATGATTAGGTGTTGCCTAGTGATAGGTGACAAGATGCTTTATGGGCCTTATGAGCCATGAAAACAATTGTGGCCTAGTAAGAGGCACCAAGATGATTATAAAGGTTTATGGTAAGAAATGATAAGTTTTAGTAAACCTAATAAAATGAACAATTGCATTCAGTAAAATAATGTGAACAACTATGAAGGCTAACCTCAGGGTTCAAAGCCTAGAGAAGGATGTGATGATTAATGATGGGTCAAAGGGATCTATATCCCATGATCTGTGTAATCAGGATTGGTTAAAAGTCCAATACCTGGCAGAGGTGTAATGCCTGTAATCAGGATTGGTTAGAATCTAATGTCTGGCTGTGTAATCAGGATTGGTTAGAGTCCAATGTCTGGCTGTGTAATCAGGATTGGTTAGAGTCCAATGCTTGGCGGTGTAATCAGGATTGGTTAGAGTCCAATGCCTGGTTGTGTAATTAGGATTGGTTAGAGTCCAATGTCTAGCGGTGTAATCAGGATTGGTTAGAGTCCAATGCGTGGCAGTGTAATCAGGATTGGTTAAAGTCCAATACCTGGCAGAGGTGTGATTCCTATAATCAGGATTGGTTAGAGCCCAATGCCTGGCTGTGAAATCAGGATTGGTAGTGTCCAATGCCTGGCGATGTAATCAGGATTCGTTTGAGTCCAATGCCTGGCGGTGAAATCAGGAATGGTTAAAGTCCAATATCTGGCATAGGTGTAACACATGTAATTAGGATTGGTTAGAGTCTAACGCATGGCTATGAAATCAGGATTGATAGTATCCAATGCCTGGCTGTGTAATCAGGTTTAGAAGAGTCCAATACCTGGAAGAGGCACAATGCTTGTAATGATGACACAAGATTGGTAATAACCCAATGCCTGTAATGATGACACAGGATTGGGAATAACCCAATACCTATATTAATGATATATGAGAACATGGTAGATATAATACCATAACGGATTAGCAGATTGGCTAAGGCCAACGGATTGAAACAAGAATGTCTCACGAGTGACATATCAAGAGAATGAGTGTCATAAGAGAAGTTTGACAAAATGGCATAATGTGATGGGTAAATGATATGAATGTTCTTCCTATTCCTTATAAAAAGAATAGATGATCTATTGTTTTATCATAAATAGTTGCAATGCTTTAAAATATGAGAATGCTTTAAACTGCTTATCCTCTATCCAGTGTTATACTATTAATCTGCAACAATAATGTTTTTGGCAGAGAGTTATATCTCCCGCTGGGGAAATTACAATTGTCGCACCCCCATGGGATCCAACATGTTTTAGGTGGACAAGCACGAAGGAGAGTGAGAACATCTTGCAGAGGAGGAACTTCAGCAGTAGTAGGGACAACAGTGACAGCTCAAGTTAAGTGCACTGTCTGTCATGTCTTGTAGATAGAAGTCTTATGCCTCGTCTCTGTACTCTCAGGTCCTCAGAGTTAATAGTTAGAGATTTTAATAAATCATTTTGAGATTCTGGCTTGATGCCTCGAGGTTCTTATACTGTCTGTGTTTAGCTTTTAACAAGGAAGTTGATGTTGTAAACCTTGAGAAGAAATGGTACAAGATATGTACTTATGAACCAGGTTGTAGTTATAATACATTGGTTCTTGTTGAAAGAGTTTTCCTATGATTGGATCTCTTTGAAAAAGGTTTTAATTTTTAGTGATTTTCAGTAATCCGTTGTTAGTAATCGCTTTCGCTTAAGCTAATTATGTTTTTGTGAGTTTTTTGCCACAATTTAGTGGTATCAGAGCTCTAGGTTCGTTGAGTCTATAGAGACATAGGACTAAGGTATCGAGTCTGTTCTAAGTGTACCCATTGTATCTTATAGTTCCTTCTGCTTATGCAGAAGAAGATATATAACTCAAAGATGTTTGGAGGACATGAGGAATACGTTGGTGAGAGTAATGTTGCTGCATCAGTAAAAGGTGCTAGGGATCAAGCAAGAGAAGAAACAGTGCCTGAGAATCCCCATGTTGATGAAGTCATGATGAGAAACCCAGCTTTTTCTACACTTTTTGGGCAATTCATGACTACAGTGATGCATATGAGAGATCGGATGCCAGCACCGACACCTAGGGCACCAGCTCCCAATGAGGGATATGGGTCTGGTAATACCTTTGAACGACTATGCCGTGTAGGAGCCATAGAATATGCTGGGACATCTGACCCAGTAGATGCTTATCTCTGGCTCACTGAGTTAGAAAAGGCTTTTAAGATCCTTAGTATCTCGAATGCTGACAAAGTTAATCATGTTGTGTACCTTTTGAAGGGTAGTGCTGGACATTGGTGGACTATAGAAGAAATCAAAATGAATGATGAAGAGGTTGGATGGGAGGAATTT
This sequence comes from Alisma plantago-aquatica, assembly GCA_963693085.1. Classification (NCBI taxonomy): domain Eukaryota; kingdom Viridiplantae; phylum Streptophyta; class Magnoliopsida; order Alismatales; family Alismataceae; genus Alisma; species Alisma plantago-aquatica. The sequence goes on from OY856411.1 coordinate 287,224,385, forward strand.
CGTCCAGAATTCGACAATGAGTATTTTCCAAAGACTTATTTAGATGAAAAGATCTCACAATTTGAGAAGATATGACATGGAGCCATGTCAATAAGTGAATATGAGGTTAATTTCATGGAACTTTTATGATTTTGTCCTCAGATGGCTGCTATTGAGGAGGAAAAGATTCAATGTTTTGAGAAAGGATTGAATGCTGAGATGTCTATTCCGGCTTCTTCCCTAGAAAGTAGAGAGAGGTTTGCCACATTTGTGGAGTCAATTTGAAGGATAGAAGGGTCTGTGACAAAGAAACATGAGACAAACCTTAAAAGGAAGTATAAATAGTTACAAGAACAAGGAATTAGTGGTACTAAACAATCAAAGATTTCAGTAGTACCGACTCAAGTACAATATAGTGCACCTGAGCAGCAGTCACCTAAAAATCTTCGAGCTTGCTATAGATGTGGGCAGAGAGGACATCTGAGGTGGCAATGTCAAAATAGAATGTGATGAGGTGACTCAACAAACAAGATACTAGATAACCTATAATAAGTAGACATATCGAGATAGAACTTTCTATTTTGAATTATCTTGCACTCTCTACTATAAGAAGGGTAGTTGTTGTTTAGTTCATCTGTATAATCCTTTGAGGATATGAGGAAAAGATAAGTAGAATGAAAACTTGTGTTCAGTTTAATATTCTTTCATGTGTTTTGAAATTTTTATTTCTTCATCAAGGAAGGGAAAAAATGAAAGAGGAACTCAGAGAAAATCTGAGATATTAAGTATATCAAATTTAAAGAAATGAAAACATAAAATAAAATAAAAGCATACTACCTAAATTCAGTTCTTGAATACCCTGGCCAGGTATACATTTACTGAAGGCAAGGTAAGTATGGCATACCTAGATTGTTATCTTTTTTATTACTCTGATCAAGTAATCATTTTGAAACAATCCAAAGAAGCCTAATGAAGAAGGAGATGTGGCATGGATATTTCTACCACATTCTAATTGATATACGAAGGAATTTGATTTAATTATAAATCAACTTATAAACAAAAGAATAATATGATTCTTTGTTTTCTTTCCTTTTAGGGACATGGCAATCAAGTGGGCCTTAGCACACTTGATGTGCACAATTAAAAATGTTTATTTGATGGATAGTTAGAATAAAAATATGTGTGTAACAAGTAATGTCCCAGGGTAAAACAAAGAATAATATGTGATGTGTTTTCAACACATGTAATGGATACCAAGGTAAGGGATTCTGGTATCAGATAAAGTATATTGACCACCTGGAGTGGTTAACTGTGAAATTAGATCGGTTATATAATATAGCATGGACATCATATGTTAGGTGTTTATGTCTTGCATAAACATGACATTGATATGTTATGAGACTTGAGGACATGATGTATGTATAATATTTGTCTCCCTTTATCTGGGATTTCAGGGACGAAATCCTTGTTAGGGGTTTATGATTTGTAACATCCCTGACCTGGGTTATGCCTTAACCCTAGGTGTTTTGTTTAAGAAAGATAATTATATGTTTGATTTTATCTTTTGAAAAGTAATTAAGCCTCAAGAGGAACTAATGTTTCAATTTTAATCCTTTTCGAATAATGTTGAAATAATGTTTTGCTTGTTTTGGACTAAAGTGCAAATTACCCAAGCTGAGAGTTTAAATTGCAAATGTTACATGATAAGATGTTCCTCACGTGTTGAAGAATCATGAGAATGAAGATGATGTAGTGGCATGTCCTGTGTTAGACTGAGTACCAAGAAAGAGCTGATAAAGCAATGTTTGTGCATTAAAACCTAGTTTTGGTGTAATGTGCAATTTACCCAAAACCTAGGGTTCAATATACAAATTGCCATTTCAAAATAGTCCCTAATGTTTCTTGGAATCATGTAGAGTAAATAAAATAAGATGGGCATCTCATTTGTATCTCCTTGGAGGAGAGAGAATCTTGATTATTTTGAGTTTTCAAGAGAATGGGAGTCCATGTGCCTTGAAAAGGCCCGAAAATATCTAAAGGAAGTGGATAACTAACTCACCTTATTATAAGAAAAAGAAATATCCACTCACTTATGGATATTATTATAAAATGATTTAAGGCGCTTAATTTGATTTTCTTTAAATCATGGATAATTAAGAGGAATAATAGGCAAAATCAACTAAGTAAGGGAAGGGGGAAAGTGGCAAGGAAATGGAGGAGTTATCCCCTACTTTCTCTCTCTTAAATGATTTTTTTTAATAAAATACATATATGCTCATTTATCCCTAGCTTGGATGGGTATTTTCGAATCCACCTTCACTTCTTGCTTGAAAAAATGACCAAGGGAGCTTGGAGAAATAGGAGGACGACCCCAAACCTGTTGGTAAGCTTCTTGACCTTCTTTCACCTTGATTCCATGGTGGACATCACAAATCAATGCATGATTTCTTCTTATCTTCACTCGATCTTCAATTCTAGCCATTCCTTTTCACTCAAACCTTGAGGACGAGCTTGGGATAGTTGAAGGAGTTGCTTTCACCATTAAAGACGCGGAGGTTGTAGATTTGAAGCTCAATTGGAGGTGGGTTTTATAACTTGAACCCTTAATATTGTTATTGCATTCAATTCCTTGTCAATTGTTGACCCTTTCTTCATTCTCAAAATTTTATTTGGTTGATTGATGCAATATCCATGAAAATCACAGAAAGTTTCGAGGGTTTAGATCTTGATGATTATGACCTCATCATAAGCACACACCTCCCCAAATATCTTTTGCAAACGGTTCTAAGACTTTGGTCCAAACGGTTTCACCAAACCATTTGGAGACTAAACGGTTTGCAAACCATTTAGAATCTTGAACCCCAAACCATTTAGATGAGTTGACCATTTGGATGGGTTGACCATTTGAGGTCAGGACCCTAGTACATGTTGGATGAGGATCTAATGGTTCCAATTGATTGAATCAATATATGGACAATCATCCAATTAGAAACCCTAATCGAGTTAAGTGCTGATTTTACAATTGAATGAATTAAATCTTTGGGTTGATTAACCCAAACGGTCTCAATACCATTTGGAGATCACCCAAATGGTATCAAGACCATTTGGAGGTCAACCAAGACCGTTTGGAGGTCTACGGTTGAGTATGGTTGAGTATTTGAAGGTCCAAAGATAACAAATGGTAATGCAATCAATAGTTCAATTATTGATCAATATAATGATCCAAACCCTAATTGAATTTCACAATTTTAAGTGATGGGATGGGGCAAATAGTCTTAAGACCGTATGAGGTCAGGTCATATCATGGTTTGATAATTATCCAACGATTTCAATTGAGTTAGTTCCACAATGTCAACCATTGATGTTTCCTCGATTTCAATACCCTAATTGATGGTGTATTGATTATAAACCCTAGTTCAATTGGGTTCAAAACCCTAATTGAAGGTCCAATTGAAGGGTGATTCAATGGTTCAAATGAAGAATAAATCAGTAGTTCAATTGATAGGGGGTTTATTGATTGAAACCCTGAATTGATAAAGTGTTGAAAGACCTTGATTGGTCCATTCAGTTTTGAGAAGGTTTGGACCAAATGGTCTTAAGACCGTTTGAGTCCAAACGGTCTCAAGACCATTTGGAGACCCAACTCCATTCGGTTTCAAACCGTTTGGAGCATCAATGGTCAAGAATGTTTGGATGTTTCAATGTGGTTAAGTCAATTGGAAATCCAAGGTAATGAAAGATAAAATGACCCTATGGTTGTTACTAATTTATCTCAAAGATAATCACTAGGGTTTACCTTTAAGGTACCTAGTGATTGGTAACCCTAGATGACTTAATCCTTGAAGCTTAGATAAGCAATATTTCAATACACTATGTCAACCCAAATTGAATGTATTTAATTAAAGGGTTGGTTGACCTAATTTGTCCAAGTTTGAATTAGTCAACATCCTAGAGAGGATGAGAGAGAGAGGAATCCATACATGAAAGATAATCATGTAATGGATAGGCCTCAAACACGTTCAATATGATTAAACTATGATTTTAGTGTATGAGCTTTAATGAAGTGATCATGAAACCATAACTAAGAAGGTTGATGAACATTAACCCTAATCTAGGGCAATGCTAGGTGTAACCCTAATCTAGGGTAGGGATGTAACCCTAGTTAAGGGTGATTCCATGAGAAACCCTAGTTGATGGTGATTCCATGAGAAACCCTAGTTGAGGGTGATTCCATGAGAAAACCTAGCTGAGGGTGATTCCATGAGAAACCCTACTTGAGGGTGATTCCATGAGAAACCCTAGTTGAGGGTGATTCCATGAGAAACCCTAGTTGAGGGTGATTCCACGAGAAACCCTAATTGAGGGTGATGCCATGTGAAACCCTAATTGAGGGTGATGCCATGTGAAACCATATGCAATGATATGATGAGGAGCCCTAATACAGGGTGAAGGTATGTGAAACTCTAATTTTGAGTTATAGTACATGAATCCCTAATCTTGGACAATATGATAATAAACCAAAACCCTAAATTAGTAGGTAATGGTATGAATGTGTCCTAATGCTAAAATAGTGAGTAATGCCTTATAAAGGTGAAATATCCCAAATGGTTGATTATAGACAACTTTATAGTAAGCAATGCAGTAACCTGAAATGAGTCCATATCATTGAAGATAGCTGGACCATTCTTGTGTGTGACCTATACACTTCATGGTAAAAGTGATAGGTTAGTGTATGGAAGTATTAAGATGGGAAATACCTTAATACAAGATAAGTTGATACTCAAGTAAGTGGAAGTGTTGAGGAAAGTGATACATCAAGATATGATAGATATCACTTTTAGCATTCCAGGGTTGATATACCTTGATGCATCTCAAATTCAATATACTTGGCCAAGAAACACATGAAATGTGTTATGTAAATTGTTACAATGAAATGTAATGAGTTTGATATACTTTGATAAGTATAGGCTAATATACCTTGGGAATGGGGTTAAGTCAAATTAATGAGTATGATGTAATCATACCATGATAAGGATGAGAAAGGAACTCATACCTTGTATTGATAATCATTTAATGATAAATGATAAGAGTAATAAACATGATTGAATACTTGAGATGATTATGGATGTTCCTAGAGGTGTGGAGCAATATATTAAGGTCGATTTGATAAGTATGGAATCCTAATTAATTTGAGATGGGAAACCCTAACCCTAAATTGGGTAGTGGGACATGAGAAACACTAATGTAACTTAAATAGTATACCTTAACCCTATTGAGGGAATAGTGGTGTTACTATTGTAGTACATGAGGTAATATGTTATTGTTGCCTAGTGAGAGGTGACAAGAGGTGTAATGGCCTTATGAGCCATATGATTAGGTGTTTCCTAGTGATAGGTTACAAGATGCTTTATGGGCCTTAATTATGATCCATGAGAACAATTGTGGCCTAGTAAGAGGCACCAAGATGATTATAAAGGTTTATGATAAGAAATGATAATTTTTAATAGACTTAATAAAAGGAACAATTGCATTTAGTAAAATAATGTGAACAACTATGAAGGCTAACCTCTAGGTTCAAAGCCTAGAGAAGGATGTGGTGATTAATGATGGGTCAAAGGGATCTATATCCTATGATCTGTGTAATCAGGATTGGTTAAAAGTCCAATACTTGGCAGAGGTGTAATGCCTGTAATCAGGATTGGTTAGAATCCAATGCTTGGCTGTGTAATTAGGAATTGTTAGAGTCCAATGCTTGGCTGTGTAATTAGGATTGGTTAGAGTCCAATGCCTGGCTGTGTAATCAGGATTGGTTAGAGTCCAATGTCTGGCGGTGTAATCAGGATTGGTTAGAGTCCAATGCCTGGCGGTGTAATCAAGATTGGTTAAAGTCCAATACCTGGTAGAGGTGTGATGCCTGTAATCAGGATTGGTTAGAGTCTAATGCCTGGCTATGAAATCAGGATTGGTAGTGTCCAATGCCTGGCGGTGTAATCAGGATTGGTTAGAGTCCAATGCCTGGAGGTGAAATCAGGATTGGTTAAAGTCCAATACCTAGCAGAGGTGTAATGCATGTAATCAGGATTGGTTAGAGTCCAATTCCTGGCTGTGAAATCAGGATTGGTAGTGTCCAATGCCTGGCGGTGTAATCAGGTTTAGAAGAGTCCAATACATGGCAGAGGCTCAATGCCTGTAATGATGACACAGGATTGGTAATAACCCAATGTCTGTAATGATGACACAGGATTGGGAATAACCCGATACTTGTATTAATGATATATGAGAACATGGTAAATATAATACCATAATGGATTAACATATTGGCTAAGGCCAACAGATTGAAACAAGAATGTCTCATGGGTGACATATCAAGAGAATGAGTGTCACAAGAGAAGTTTGACATAATGGCATAATGTGATGGGTATATGATATGCATGTTCTTCCTATTCCTTATAAAAAGAATAGATGATCTATTGTTTTATCATAAATAGTTGCAATGCTTTAAAAGATGAGAATGCTTTAAACTGCTTATCCTCTGTCCAGTGTTATACTATTAATCTGTAATAATAATGTTTTTGGCGGAGAGTTATATCTCACGTTGGGGCAATTACAATTGTCTCACCCCTGTGGGATCCAACATTTTTTAGGTGGAAAAGCACAGAGGAGAATGAGAACATCTTGCAGAGGAGGAACTTCAACAGCAGCAGGGACAGTAGGGACAACTCAGGTTGAGTGTACTGTCTGTCGTGTCTTATAGATAGAAGTCCTATGTGTCGTCTCTGTACTCTCAAGTCCTCAGAGTTAATTGTTAGAGCTTTCAATAAATTGTTTTGAGATTCTGGCTTGATGCCTCGAGGTTCTTATACTGTCTTTGTTTAGCTTTTAACAAGACAGTTGTTGTTGTAAACCTTGAGAAAAATAGTACAAGATATGTACTTATGAACCATGTTGTAATTGTAATACATTGGTTCTTGTTGAAAGAGTTTTCCTATGATTGGATCTCTTTGAAAAAGATTTTAATTTTTAGTGATTTTCAATAATCTGTTGTTAGTAATCGCTTCCGCTTAAGCTAATTATGTTTTTGTGAGTTGTTCGCCACATTAGGGGCCTAGCTACTCATGGAAATGGAAAATACAAAAAGAAGATGAAAGAGGTATAAGTAGCCATGGATCTTGGTGTAGATTGAAGACTCATCCTCTCTAGTAGTTGTAGGGTTGTCCTTTCTCCTCCTCCAAGGTGCAAGGACATGGAGTGATGCTGGTATAGGGTCAAAATACTAGGAAACCAGGGTTTTGGTGGTGGGAATGATGAAATGGAGGTGGAATGAGGTGGAATGGTGATGGAATGGCTAAGGGGTGAAAATGAGGATCTAAGAAGGGGTATAAGGTAGCTAACCTCATGCCCCAACTGCCACCTAGGTATATATAGGTAGTGGGGAAGAACTAGGTCCAGTGGGGGTAAAGTGGGAAATGCAGTGCAATATATGTATGTAGCACGACTGTGCTGGATAGCACGGCCATGTTGGGCAGGGATGAGAATGGTCATGGTGGAGTGGAACGACCATGGTGAAAAATGGTGCAAAATCATAGTAAGTTTGGTGTTTTTGAACTAAAGGTGGCACAGTTGTGGTGGTCACCACGGTCGTGGTGGGCATGGGTGGCACGGTGGTGGTGAGTACCACGACCGTGGTAGTTGGGAGTTGGCTTGTCCATTCTTGACACCATGCCCGTGCTGACTGAGCTGCAACACAGTCGTGCAAGGTGGCACGACCATTATGGGTGAATGTGGCATAAAAATTCCTTGTAGCACGACTGTTCCATTGCGCTTATTCTTCAATGTCTAGCATGTGACTTGAGTTTGGGCCAGCACAGCCATTCAGAGTTACCATGTCTGTGTTGGTCCCAATATCAACACTTTGAGTTGAATCTTTGTGTTATCTCAAACATCTTTGCTTCAATTGATCTTTGGCCACTAGGGGTAGGTTGAGGGAGCCTTGGAATTCACATTGGGTCTCTTTGAGGGTAGAGAAACCAAGGATAAGTCTCTCTCTTCCATCCAAGCATGGCCCAAATACCAAAGAATCATGTAAATAATGTCCATAAGTGCATTTTACACAAATATGCATATTAGGGGAAATAACATGTAATCTAATAGGTATAGACATGATTGAAATGCAATATGATACAATACAGAGCCCTAAAAGAGGGATGCATCAAAGATCTACATAGTTTGTTGGGAATTTTTGATTGGACACTATTTCTAAAACTCATGTCTTATTATCTATAACTCGTAAAAATAATATAAAGTATATTTAGGAATCTTGTTTTTTCCTCTATCCAATGGTATTATTTCAATCATCTAATTCCAAATATATTAAATATGGGATTTTTATGAATATCCTAATTGGTTAGAATTTTAAATAGTCATAACTAATAATCTATAAATCAGAAAAGTAAAAATAAGATATATTTTGAATCCATTGAAATATAATCTACAAGTTGATATGGTCTTCATAACCTAATTCTCTAATAATGAAAAGGCACTTTTTTAGGGTTTATATAAATAATGCAAATGTAGTACCAATTTCATATGTGTTTTTAATAGGTGGCTTGAGATCCTAGCTTGGACCTAGGGTTGACCTTAAAATTATGTAGCTTTGATCTGAGGTATATTGCATTCCATATTATTCTTATTGATAAATAACCTATTTTCACTTTCTCTCTTCTTGGTTCTATGGACAAATTAGCTTGCACAATTTCTCTCTCTCTCTTGAGAATTTATTTCATGGGAAAGATTCTATATCAATTCTGATCTTTTGATCATCTTATATTGTGTGATATTCTTATTAGACTCTGATTTGGGTACTTGATACCTAAACCCTCTTGTGGTAAACTTTATGATCTTATGTTGCACCTTATTTGTGGACATGATTGGATATTTGTTATGGCTCATCTGATCCTACATGATAATGGTTGTTTGTTCTCATACTATTGTTGATTGAACAAGTGGGGTTCCTTCCTTTGGAGGACCGATGGAGAGTTCCTTTGTATTTTTGCAGTGGGGTTCCTTCCTTTCCATTGATAGAGGATCGATGCAAAAGGTTGGTCTTATAACCTTCTATGTTTTCATTGGTTGTCTATCGATGAAGTGGATGGTTGGTTGTATGGTGAGCTTTCATTGAGTAATGATGGAAGTGGCATGGGCATCTTCTAATAATGAAATAAATGAGAAGTATACCGATGGGAATCTTGAGCCAAGGATCGATGATGCTCGGTGTGCTTGAACAGACTACTAACCAATGAAATCCCTCTTGATATATGTCACATAATTGAGTTGAAACTCTAAATCTCTAAAACCTATAAAAGAGAAACACTCCTCTTGGTATGTCAACCTAGTTTTTAATACTTAGTCGGTCTTGGTGGTTGGGTTCCTTGATTTTATATAAAAAAAGCAAGATAATGTATCCCAAATGTGAAATATCACAATTCTTTTATGAAGAAACAAGGATGAAGTTATGCTTAAATGATTATTACCTAGGTGGGGGTGAAACTATTAGATTTTTAGTTTGAGGGTAAATCATATAGAATTGGGGGGTCTTAAGGACATGATGGAGACTTAGACTATTTATACCAATTGAAAGAACCATATATTTTATAAATATGATTGTCAAGCAACCCACTACACTCCTCACATGAGTAAACCTCTTTGGGTGTTATTCTAGAGAATAAAAAATTAGACAAAGTGTGGTGTGGATAAGATTTCATGATATGGAATGTTCCCTTACCCGTTAAAAAATTGAAATATATCAGTTGATGTTAAGTTTGCAAGAAATCTTGATTAGTTGTTGATAACATCTAAGTATAATTTAAGGATTTGGAGATTCTAACGTTTTTATAATTATATAATGTGCTTATTGTAAAAATGATATTGGTTCCTCTATGGTGATCTTAACATTGAAAACATCAACTCATATTCTTTATAAGATACTTGGCAAAGTGTATTATAATGCATACTGAGTGAAAATTGTTGATATTTCTCCTATCTCTCAGTTATTTCTAACTATTATGTTTCTTGGGACAAAATATTATTTAAGTGTGGGTAATTAGATAATTACATTTCATACTATGTGTTCATGCTCTAATTCATACACTTATCACATTATATTTTCACATTTTTATCATATTTTAGTGTTTTATAAGTTGGAATTCATTTGTTTATCATTGTGGAATAAGTTTTACTATTTTATGTGGGAATATAATAAAATATATATAAAAACTTCAAATACCAACCACACACAAACAACACAAAATGTTGAAGAAAATATTAATATTTGTCTAATTTTACATGTACATGTCAGGTCGTCTCAAAACCCCTCGTGCTGATCTTTATAAGCTTTCTTGAAAAATGTGACACACACCTTGCCATCCTCTAAAAACATTGTGTCACATGGTGGTTGGGAAAATATAAATTGAGATGCCTACAACTACAAAGGGAGGAAGGTCACTCAGTTATGTTCTGTCCCAAAACACATCCCCTTAACTTTTGTCTCTAGAAAGTGATCTCCTCCTTGAAAGGGGGGAGAAGGATAAGTAGGACACATAGAATGAAGAGGAAGAAGAGGAACAAAAATGGTGTCAGAATGACCTTCACATGGAGTGGCGATCGGGCAGTGAACTTTCCACTCTTACTTTGTTTTCTCCTTTGAAACATATATTTTCTCCAACTTATTCCAATTTCATTATTTATGTGTGGGAAAATATCATCCCATTCATATTTTATCCATGATACTCATGTGTTAAGGATAAAAATTTGTATCTATCCACTTGACATCTTTAATTCTGAATTTATTTTGAAGTAGTAATATTTATAAGTTACTTGGATATTTTCTCTTCTAATGCATGGATTTCTATTTTCAGAGTTGATCGCTCTGTTAATTATGTTAGGAAATTTAAATGGAGGATCTAGAATATATATATATATATATATATATATATAATTGAGATGTTTAACATGAATTAGAACACAAAGTTAACAATTGTTAGTTATATTCTATATTTCTTGCTTGTCCCTTTGATTATTGTCAACCTTTATGAAAATCAACAATTGGGATTCCCTACATTCCCAAATTTTGAATCAACTAAGGGATAGAAATATGTAGAGGATAATAGAGATCTAAATTAAATTAATGAGAGTGAATAGAAGTTCATGCAGGCAAAGTATGTTCTGTAGATAATGAAGGTGAACTTATAATTTTCTCCAGGATAATGATGCACATGATTTCTCAACCAAAACTTAATCATATTTAGGCATGTTTTTAGATTGATTTCTCTCATATTCATGGTTTTTTATGAATAATTTGTCTAAATTCCTATAATGTTCCTTGTGCATAAATATTATCTATTTTACATGTATTTGGGTAGAAATTGCTTTATTTTATTATTTACCTAACATATTTCTACTATTGCAGACTTGTCCAAGAAAGTCGGTACCACCAACTTCTGTCAGTGGCACCGACATGAGAAGGAAAGGGCATAACAATAGGAAAGAAGAATCAAGAAGAAAGGAGGAGAAACATAAAAAAGATTCTCATTTCCACTGACCCAATGCAGTGGCACTGAGATTTGAGCCCTAATTCACAAAAAAGTGAAGAAGTCAAGGAACCAAATCAAGCCAGTTGCATTGGTATTTTTCTGAAGGCCAAGTCTAAAACAAGGCACAACTGACAATATTTGGTCAAGTTGTTCCATAATTCTCCCTATTAAGTCAAAAGGTGGCAGTCACCTAGAGGCATCTCATTTGGGAGAGATCACAATGGAGGCATATCATCTACAGTCTATCCCATCGAATGTTCTTAGAGGAACCAGAGCCCAAGAATGAGGAGACGAAGAGACTAAAGCAGCCTTTTAGTATTATTCAATGGATTTCTTCTCCTTCCTCTCTTGATTTGGTTCTTTGTTGAGCATTACAGGCTAAACCCCCATTCTTATGACCTGAGGGTAGTCCAATGTTAAGTCTATATATTTTCATATTTGATTCAATATAATTTATTGTTTTGTATTTCAATAATGGAAAATCTTAACTATCTTATTTATGCTTGATGACCATAAGTTTGTAATATACTGTAAACTTCTATGAATATAGGGTTTATAGTTAGAAAAGATGTTATTATCATAGTTAATAATGTGCCACAATAGTAAGCTAACCACTATGATGTAACTGTATATATATAGTTCTTGTCATTTACTCTCTTATATTGATGCCATAAAAGTGGATTAGTAACTAGGCTATAATAGTGTGCTATTCTACCAAAATAGGTAGTGCAAGCTACATATGCTTAAACCAAGGAATAGGTTGACACCATGATGAAATGGGTATCCTAAAGAATCCATCCATTTGATGTTCTATTCACTTTACTTTATGCACTCTTAATTCTTGTTCTTAGTTTTAATTAACCAATCAACTCCTTGATCGGGCTTAGTGTACACTTGTGTTTAACATGTGCACTTGACTTGTGTCAAATTTTTGGCAATGTTGTCAGAGAATTGTAAACACTAGCACTACAAGTGTTGAAACCAGCCACTCTAGGCCACTTTTTTTTGTTACTTTTTATTTTCAATTAAAAGATATTGCAAAAAAAAGTTGGTTAGTATATTGCAATTCTCACAAACAAGTTCCCTTTCTCAAGCACTTGTTCATGGTCCACACATGGACTATATATATGGTGAGTCTTCTTCTCCATCACCTAAGGACAACCTCGAGGCTGAGGAAGAGTAGGATTTTATTCTCAAATAATTGGTGCTAAAACCATAAGACATGTCTGACCATGGGGATAACAATGATGATCTCAAAGTATCACACTATGAGAAAATAGTATGGGAAAAATCAAAGCCTTGTCTATTACGGCACAACTAGGTTCAATCAAGAGGCAAGCTAAAAATATGGGGAGCTACAAGATACGTCCTAGACTTGTCTCTCTTATTAACTCCCAATCTTTCCATGGGCACAGCAATGCGGAACCCATCCAATACATTAACGATTTTGTTGAAAGTTGCAACATGACTAAACTAGACCATGTCCCTGCGACTGTTGTCTATTCAAAACTATTTCCATATTCTCTAATGAGAGGGATAAAATATGCTTCTTAAGTTTCACAATTTGAATCAATAATCATGGGGTAGATGATAAATGCTTTCTTTGAAAAATATATTCCCTCAAAAGGCAAACAATCTTATCAATAAAGTTACGAATTCAAGAAGTATGCTAACAAATCCTATGAAGAGATATGGGAAATATTTCAAAACATGTTTAGAAAGGAACCACACCATGGGATTGGCTTGTCTGGACAAGGCAAGACCTTTAGTTATGATTTGCACACAAGAGAGAGAACCAATGTAACATACCAAAATCTAGATATCTGTTCTATTATTCTTTTTTCGTGGCTCTTTTAATTTTGAAATATAAATCATGTTTTATTTGATTTAAATATAATAATGATTAATTGAAGACAATAAAATATAATGTTTTACCCAAACACCTTTATATAATGTTAATGATAAATGAATCAATTAAGCTATCAATTGAGATTTAATTATACAAATACATTATTTAACTAGTGTAGACCTTAAAATTGACTCTCTATAATATTACGAAGCTCTTTGGTAAAAGGAAATAAATTGATTACTAATAAATGCATTAAATTTATTAGTAAGAGATCTTAAACCCATTAAATGACTTCTTCTTATCTAAATAAAGAAGTAAATTAACAAATCTTTTTGAAAGGAGAAACCAACTTCAAAATTTAATTCCTCATGGTTGATATTTTCTACCTACCAAATTTCATCTCCTTTGAACCTTGTGTTACTCCTTTAAACTTGTACAAATTACACCATAGTTACTCACATTAATTTCATTAAGTGTCCCATAAGTTTCTATGCAATCATGTTGTGACGCCTTCCTCCTTGGTGTTTCATGCATCTGTGGACTCCCTATCTCATGGACCATACATTGTAGTGTTGTAGCCGACGTCCATTTCCCCTCCACCATCCTCGTCCACTTCCTTCCCTACCTCTTCTCCTCCTCATCTTTGTTACCTATCCTCTCCCTTCCCCTACTTCTTATGATCTTCTGTTCTTCACCCCTAAAACCCTAGCCGTCAGCACTCCTCATTACCATGTGGCCAATAGCTAGTAGTAGGATGTTGTCGATGCCCTACTAGATCAATGTCTATGTGCATCCCTTCCCCAACTTCTTACGATCTTCTGTTCTTCACCCCTATAACCCTAGCCGCCGGCACTCCTCATTACCATGTGGCCAATAGCTAGTAGTAGGATGTTGTCGATGCCCTACTAGATCAATGTCTATGTGCATCCCTTCCCCAGCCAAACCCCCACCTACAATGACAACAAGAAGTAGTCCAGCAGATCTCCAAGGAAGCCTTCAATGTCTGTGGAAACACCCTCCTCCCCATCCAAATCCTCAGACACCTATCCAGCCAACAACATTGATCTGGTTGCTCTCCATCCTCCTGGCTCCACCTTGTTGTCGTCTGTCATGGATCTCACAACCTACAAGCCAAATCCTCAAATTTTCATTAGATCCTAACCTCCTTCATCTTCTCTTTGATCAATGCCTATGGCCACCAGTCTGGCTACTTCAGAACACTGCCTGAGCCCATGGGAACCACCACTGCCATGATAGGGGCAAGGTGTCATCACCTATTGTGGTGCCCCACTTCCCTTTGATCTAGAACCCCACTTCCCCTTTAGACATGAATGCCCATGAACTACAACTATGTACATGACCATTGAACATCCCCAATCAATCTGCAACATGGCAACTGAGACCTGCAAGATTGACCTATAGCACAACCAGATCTTGATGTTGACAATCGTGGTAGGTCTCTCCAGCCACCACGATACATCATTGCTGACACCTGCAAACAACATAACGATGCCCATGTTCCTCCTCAGACCTTTGAACCCTTTCCCTTTTGGTCATGTGGATCTATCGGAGATCAGGGCACACTGCCCATCCATGCTCAGACCATGGGGCATCCCTATGCCTCCCTCTAGTCTTGTTGTGTCGTCAGGCCAGCACTAAATCCAACCATCAACCGGAGATCCACATGATGTCTCTATCATCAGCCTGCAACTTCAAACCCTATCCCATGACATCCTACAATGCTAAAGCTCCATGCCGCCTGGCCTTGGGGTTTATTTTCATCATACACGAGGTATGCCAACACCATCACAAATTCATGGTACACGGGCCAACCTTGGGTAGTTTAGAACCATGGTCGTGGTTGTTCACCCCTCGAACCAATAACAACGACAATATGGGAACAATAGCACCTAGACACAACCATTGGTAGTGTGGAATCTAGCCCCCCCAAGTATTGGGCATCTTATCATTTGAACCTGAACCCACTGACTCCATGAACAAAATTCTTGCCTACCTCAACATCGACACTCTATTCAAAAAATCTTCGTGGAAGACCAGTTCAATCCATGTTGGTGAGTAGGTAAACTTCCATGCCCTGCATTTTAAATTCACATTAAACTATAGGACTAATGGAACATCTAAATCATATAAGATAAAGGAAAGAGTACAATGAAAGCCAATTGAGTAATTGATTAATCCATTCCATCAAATTAGTATATACATCTCGATACATAGGTCTATATGGAATATGCCTAATTGTTAACACCAATGAACCTGGAATATGTATCTTTGTATATTATATATTACATCGAAGATAGATTGGATGGTAATTAATATTTGTAATGTAAATCTAGCTTAAGATAATAATTTAGACCCCTTGATCAACTACCCAATACTCATTTTTTGGATATGCATAATAGAGTTATTTTACTAGTAACCAATAAGTTTGTAATTTATATCATTCAACGAAATAGCTATGACACATATATCATACATATGATTAAATAAGGAAGTCAAAATGTTAGATGTAATCATTTACATGATAATAAAAATACAAACTTGTTGATGCATCACATTATATCCATATATGAACTAAAACCCAAGATTCACATGTTTATTTGATGATACTTGGAACTACTTTATCTATGTTGGCCCTTTTAATAATCAATTGGGGTACAAAAATGAAATAACTTTTATGATGACACATTTTTATGATCATATATGTGGATATATTTCTATTTTACCAAAATCCACTTTAGATAACATGTTAGTGGACCATACAAAAATCTATTATAATCATACTACCAATATGGTTCATATTTGTATTTACCACGTATTTAAGAGTTAGATAATAAAATGTTTACACGTTATAATATGCATATTGATGATGATGTTAGAAATCAATATGATCATTTGCAATTAGAAACGGCTGTTAGAGAAAGAAACTCAACTCTTAATCACAAATATTGATATGGAATAACTTGAAATATCAATATATAGCCCTAGGTAATAAAAACACACATATAGGTACTCCTAAATCCTAATTTGTGACTATAAAACAAATACTAGGTTTAGTTATGATCTCAATGATGAATCAGAGATGGTATACTAATTTATGTACAATACATTTCTAGGTTGAGAAGGACGAATGGTGGTTTCACCCTTAGGGATAGGGTTAGTCCTCAAGACTAGGTATGTACACCACTCTATTTTTAATTGGGAATTTATATGACTAAATTTTCCCATAATGAGGAAACCTTTGAAATACTTTCTCTTTTTTCCACTTGTTAAATGTCATATTCTCTCAGTTGATAATTATTGTTACTCTTCTAAAATTGTTGTTATGATGTTGAATTGGGTCAATGACTCCACTTGCTTGGTTATTATTCTTGGAAATGTGAATGGTGAATGTATACTGTCTTGCCACTCTATTATGCATGTTAGATCATTTGAATCGTTTAACTATTGTAGATGCTTATGCTAACCATTAGGACTACCTGGGGTATGTGTTTCTACCCTTATATATATATATATATATATATATATATATATATATATATATATATATATATATATATATATATATATATATATATATATATATATATATATATATATATACATAGGTGTGCTTTTCCGCCTAGGGTGTGCTTTTCCACCCATTTTACTTATGCCAATGACTCAGTGGTGTCATGGCCCTACTATAGTTATTTTAGTCCAATATATCTGCATGCAAATTTTTTTGTGATACTCATGATTTTGTAAGGAAAAAATTGTTGTTTAATGCTTTACTTATATTGCCTAATTCTTTTGGAAATTCCTTCTCTTGTGATTTCTCATTGAAAATTACCTAGCTTTAATGACCCCCTTTTTTATGGGAACATCTTACTTTACTTTTGAAATAATTAATGCCTAGTTAATCTTCTAATGTACATACTCATCTTTTGTTGATTTGTACCTTGTTTTCCTATTTTTCTGGGTGTTCCCTCCACCCAAGTGTAGATCCTTTGCAGAACTGAGACTCAAAATGATCGTGAGCTCATTGGTGAACATAGGGACAGATTGAGATAGCCTTGTTACCCTTTGCATATGGGCTTATGTGTAATTAGGTGTACATTTTCCATTTTATGTACCACCCTTAGGGTGAGAAAATTTTGTACATTGAAATATTTTCTAACTTGGTAAATAGTTTTGTTTTCCGTTGCTAAAATATTTCATGGCTCATGTTTGTACCATTGAGTGGGCCCAATATCGGTTCCCACTCCTTATAGAATGGTATCAGAGCCTAAGCAGTCAGTAACTAGACTATTTCAAGTTATCCTAGATTGTTCCTTAGTAGGTAGGTGACCCTTTAGAGGTTGTTGTCACACCTAAATCAGAATCATATTTACTAAGTAGGGTTTCACCCCTATCCATCTTGGTGGTATACATGTATCCCAAACCAAGTATATGGTGTTGGCTAAATTGGACATTATGATAATCCCTTTATTTTGATGATGACAAACATTTCATTCTTGTGGTTTTAACATGCTATTTGAGTATTTCAGGAACAAGCATATAAGGTGGTGGATAACAAAGACTTCGAAGAACAATTTGATAAAATCGCTTTATTTTCATGATCGCAATCAAATGTAAATGCTTGTACAAGTATATAATGTACAAGTAATTAGATATCATGTAAATCAAGTGTTTAGATCTTCCCTATCCACTCACAACACTTAGATAGGTCATTCATCAAGATAGTATCACAATTGCACATTTATACACACACTTAGTAAATGAATACAATGAGTCAGTAATTTTCTCGGTCGACAAATCGTCGATCGAGAAAATATCAGTTGACAAAAACTTCGACCAAGAAACTCTTGGTCGACAAAATCTTCGATCGAGAATAGACCCTACTAGCCGTTAGACCCAGCAGACAAGGTGGTTGGGAGTTGGAAATGAACGTTGTAAACACTTGCTCCAGGAAGTCCCTCAGTCGACAAATCTTCGACCGAGAAGGACTCTCAGTCGACAAATCTTCGACCGAGAAGAGTTCTGTCTGCACTTTTCAGGGTCAATTAACTAGTCGTTGCAAATGCAATTCGTGGACACATAATGGCTAGTTGAGGACTAAGAACCCCTAGAAAGTTTCTAGAACGTCCTTAAGCACTTGTAGGTCATTCCTATAAATAGGACATGCCTTAGGACATCTAAACTCACTAATCTACACTTGTGATACACTTGAGCTTACGCTTGCAATTGTCAATCTGTTTTTAGAAATTGAGCAACACTTGCATTGGCTATTCTTCTCCTTGCTCTAATTTCATGTCCTATAGGCTAGTATCTCCTATCTACAGCAATCACACTTCCATATACATTGGTTAGGATATCTACACGCTTGATATAGGCAAATCAAGCCTTGTGCTTCAAAGGTTAAGTGTAATTTCCATTTTCCTTCTTGTTCCTTTTATCCTTTGTATTCTCCTTGCTACTCCTAGGGTTGGAGGTTGTGGATTGGAGAAGGTTCTTCTCAGTGGAGAAGGTGGACTTCGAACTACTTGAAGAAGGCTATTGCAACGGGAAGCTACTTCAAGAGGAAGGCTACTTCAAGGGGGAGCTTGAAGTTACTTCAAGAAGGCTGCTTCAAGGTTGGTGCAATTACTTCTAGGTGAAGGTTGTTCGAAGGGTTTGGTGAAAGAATTGTAATTTTATGTAAATTCCTTGCGAGGTAATAAAATTTAATTCTTTCAAAATCCCAGTTGGGTAAGCAACCGGGTAGTGGACTGACTGCCTTAGTATTTTGCTAAGGTTGGAACCACTCTAAATCATTGTCCCCTTGTCCAATATTTTTGTGGTTGGTTGTTTGAGTTAAATAATTGTTAAATTAACTTTAAAACCCTATTCACCCCCCTCTAGTGGTTTTTCAATTGGTATCAGAGCAGGTTTCAAGGAGCTCTAATCGAGTCTTGAAGTATGAAGGGTGGTGGTGTCTACAACCGCAAACAAAGGAAAAGTATGGACCAATGTTCAACAAGTTGCAGTTGGTGCTTAGGAACAAGCCACACAACACTTGGTTGCCCATGGAGGTCAAAGAAGGAAGATATGCATAAAGAATGCCTTATTGCTACAATAAGTGAAGAAGAAGAAGAGGTAAGCCTTTTTGATTTATCTAAAGAAGAGCTAGTTGCTGGTCTTGAACAGACACATAATAAATATATTGAATGCTAGAAGAAATTGAAGAAATCTAATAAAGCAAATGATGAGTTACATGCTAATCTTCTTGCTCTTACATCTGAAAATGAAGATCTCAAAAAGGTTATTGAAGGTCATGAAATTAAGCTAAAATCTGTAGAAGCAAATTGCAATCTTCTTTCTCTAGAAAAGTTAAATTTGCAAACTCAAGTAAATGATCTTCAAAAACAACCTGTTCTGTGTACACATCTAGATTATGATACTATAGTGAAAGAAAGAGATTCCTTGTTATCTAATCTAGATCAAGCAAAGTTAGACATAAATAAAAGAATGGATGAGATTGTTAAGCTACAACAAAAAGTTAATAGTTTGAGTAACAATGATACTCTTGATAAAATTTTAAATAATTCTTATCATCAAATTGGAAGGAGAGGACTAGGATATGAGTCTAAAGGAAATTCTTATCAAAAACCTAGTTGGGGAAGAACACAAGTGCCAAAGAGTCAATCTATGTATGTACCCAAAGGCAAATACATACCCAAGAAAAACCTTGAACAAAATCATAGAAAGACATATGAGGTTGATTCCATATGTTGTCACTATTGTTTGCGTCTTGGACATTATTCTTTCTCATGTCCATACAAGAAAAAGGATGTTGAGTTAGTATGGGTTCCAAAACCCCCAAACTAAATGAATAAATTTAAGTTGAGATATGACCAAAGACTCTAGTTGTATATCTCTATGTCTATCTCAACTTAACATAATGAAATAACAAATTGATTCAAGTAATTAAAATTTCTAAATCTACAAATCTGCAGAGACACATCCTTGAAAACTTGTCTTAATTAGAGTTCTTAAAATCTAAAGATTTAAATAATAATAGTTGAGATTTGATCAAAATGTTGCCTTGATATTCATATGTTTTATCTCAACTAAACTGAGCTTTAAATTGCATAATTGAATTGGAAGTGATATATGTTTTATTTAGAAACAATTACTGAAAACAATACAGAAACAGTAACAATTTCGGTCGAGAAATTGTCGACCAAGACAATGTCGGTCGAAAACTTTTTCGACTGAGTAAAACTCTGGCAAGACTATTTAAATAAAAGACACTTAAATCACAATCAACTTAAGCATATAATGAACTTTATATATTCCTGTGCTTTAAACATTTGAATGATCCAAATCAAACGGAAGAATATATGAGCATCAAAACTAAATACTTTTTGTGATTAAATTATCAAGTATACAAGAGAAAAAGATAGATTTTACTAAAATTGCTGCTTGCAAAGAAAAATGATACTGAAATCTATACTCTTACTACAAGTAGACATACTTGATTGGAAAAATAAGTCACATATCTTGAAGACAAATTTCTCAAGCATATTATTAGTTTGCATCATTACATATATGTTAATAACATCCCTATTAAACTTGATGCAAACCACAACTTGTAAAATTTTGATCTATATGCAAATTGAAATTGATTATGCTTTATTTGAAAATTCAAATGTTATCAAATTTCAATTGCTACTTTCTTGATGATTAAGCATAAATAGTCTATCTTAAAATTTCCATTAGAATGATAAAGATAATTTGTTCTAAGAAAATCAAAAGAATAAATATCATTGTGACATCAAAATGTATATGCACTAATTAAGTCTGAGATATGATCAATAATATTGAATTGAGTAACCTTATATCTATATCAACTTCACACAATTGAATAACAAAGTATTACAACACATAAACTAGAACATACATATTGCTGAATAAAATCTGCAGAAACATTCTCGGTCGAGAAATACTTCAACCGAAAATAATTCGGTCGACAAATTGTTCGACCGAGCAAAAGTCTGGAAAATATGTTCTGTTGTTTCTTATTTGCTATCAATTCAGCAATAATAAAAAGTGCTTTAATCAAGAACAAATATTGGAGATCATCTTTGAAACAAGACATATTGATCTTTTGCATCATGAATTAAGATATAAAACTATATGAAATCCTTAAACATATTGCAAAAGTGTTATATGAAGACTGATTTTGAACAAACCTTATTCATTTATTGAAAACGTTTATTAAGCATATTCATTTACATGGTTTGTCTTAAATTTGAAAATCCATGAACCATAAATGAGATTATCTTGGTATTATCCTCTACATGGTTTGACTTAAAACTGAAAACTATGAATGGGTTTAATCAAGGAAGTTACTGTTTTATCATAATCCACATGGTTTTTCCTAAGTACTTCTTGGTATATCTATATAGGAACCATGTGTGTTGAAATTTAGCTTAAATGATCATAATTATTGCATTTATATGCTGATCATTGTATTATGTATATGCTTCTACTTTTCTATCATAATTTGTTGTGCCATGATCATTGTGTTTCATTGGTTTGTCTAAAATAATATGTGATGCATATATACAAACCATGAATGGATACTATTCAAGATCATTGAAAATTCCATAGCATAAATGCATCTTGACATAATAGATAATGATTATTGTGAATGATGATGCTATGACAAGACAAACAGTGTCTCTTAGAACAAAAATATTAATCTTTTATCTATTTGCTTGTTCTAAGAAATCAAAAGCAAAATCTTGATTTTAAGATATTAATCTTACTTTCAAGGATATATGTCTCTAAAGAATCTTATGATTAATCTGTAAATGAGGGTACAAAAAGAAATGGGAATTGATATTTATGTACTTATAGAAAAGCTTATGAGATATCATTCAAAATGAATGTAAAACATACGGTTTAGGAAAATTAAAGACAAAGACTTCATTGTGATGCCTATATTAAGCTTTCAATTGATAAAACTTCTTCAAAATAGGTATCACTCAAAATGCTTCAAATTAATATACATTTGATCATATTACATAAAAACTTTATATTTCACATATATTAACATAAATGTGTAATTCAATGAAAGTGCTTAAACTGTAAATCTGCAGAAATTGCCTCTTGGTTGAAATCAAATTTGACCAAGGGGCTCTATGGTCGTAGTCAAGGTCGACCTAAAATAAGCTTGACAAAATGCTTATTTTGTACATCCTTTTACTGCACTCAACCTTAGTATCTTGATTCAAAAAATGTGTTCTAATAAAAGGACAAAATCAAATCTTACAAATTAATTGTGACCTTAGAATCCTTAAATTATCTTGACTATAAAATTAAGGGGGAGCTCACAAAAACATATTTGATTATTTGATTAAGAAGCTTACAAAACATTGCAAATATCAGTTGAAGCTTGTTATGACCTTAGTATTCTTACTCTTGGCTATGAAGAAATCTACAAATTTCATATACCTTGTTCTTAAAGGAATTCTCTAAACAAATATGGGCTTAACATCCCGTGCATTTGGTTAGAGACACTTTTCATGTACTCTAAGCTTAAAGGATTCTCATATCATTTTCAGGGCCTAACATTTCTTGTAAAATGAGTGAGAAATTAATACACATATGCCATAAACTTAAAAGAAACTCGTATCATTTCAAGGCTTAACATCCTTTGCAAATGATTGAGAAACAAATTGTGGCTAAATTTGACAAAAATGGTTTACAATTATATTAATCCCTTAGTTTTGCAAACTGAATATCTTATTAAGGGGGAGCATCAAATTATGAAATTAAGGGGGAGAAATAAAAGTCATACTTAATATTTATCTTGGTTATCTTTTTTTGAAATGACAAAGGGGGAGAAATAATATAAAATCAAAAACATAAAATAAAATGAATTTCATAATATCTCAGCCAGCACCCACTTGCAAAACAAGAAAGGCTACAAAAGGTAAACTTCAGGTATGAAACTCATATGATTTATATTTCCTTATTTTATATTTAGGAAATGTTTGTCATTTTCAAAAAGGGGGAGATTGTTGGCTAAATTGGACATTATGATAATCCCTTTATTTTGATGATGACAAACATTTCATTCTTGTGGTTTTAACGTGCTATTTGAGTGTTTCAGGAACAAGCATATAAGGTGGTGGATAACAAAGACTTGGAAGAACAATTTGATAAAATCACTTTATTTTCATGATCACAATCAAATGTAAATGCATGTACAAGTATATAATGTACAAGTAATTAGATATCATGTAAATCAAGCGTTTAGATCTTCCCTATCCACTCACAACACTTAGATAGGTCATTCATCAAGATAGTATCACAATTGCACATTTATACACACACTTAGTAAATGAATACAATGAGTCAGTAATTTTCTCGGTCGACAAATCGTCGATCGAGAAAATATCGGTCAACAAAAACTTTGACCGAGAAACTCTCGATCGACAAAATCTTCGATCGAGAATAGACCCTACTAGCCGTTAGACCCAGCAGACAAGGTGGTTGGGAGTTGGAAATGAACGTTGTAAACACTTGCTCCAGGAAGTCCCTCGGTCAAAAAATCTTCGACCGAGAAGGACTCTCGGTCGACAAATCTTCGACCAAGAAGAGTTCTGTCTGCACTTTTCAGGGTCAATTAACTAGTCGTTGCAAATGCAATTAGTGAACACATAACGGCTAGTTGAGGACTAAGAACCCCCTAGAAAGTGTCTAGAATGTCCTTAAGCACTTGTAGGTGATTCCTATAAATAGGACATGCCTTAGGACATCTAAACTCACTAATCTACACTTGTGATACACTTGAGCTTACGCTTGCAATTGTCAATCTGTTTTGAGAAATTGAGCAACACTTGCATTGGCTATTCTTCTCCTTGCTCTAATTTCGTGTCCTATAGGCTAGTATCTCCTATCTACAGCAATCACACTTCCATATACATTGGTTAGGAGATCTACACGCTTGATATAGGCAAATCAAGCCTTGTGCTTCAAAGATTAAGTGTAATTTCCATTTTCCTTCTTGTTCCTTTTATCCTTTGTATTCTCCTTGCTACTCCTAGGGTTGGAGGTTGTGGATTGGAGAAGGTTCTTCTCGGTGGAGAAGGTGGACTTCTAACTACTTCAAGAAGGCTATTGCAACGGAAAGCTACTTCAAGAGGAAGGCTACTTCAAGGGGGAGCTTGAAGTTACTTCAAGAAGGCTGCTTCAAGGTTGGTGCAATTACTTCTAGGTGAAGGCTGTTCGAAGGGTTTGGTGAAAGAATTGTAATTTTATGTAAATTCCTTGTGAGGTAATAAAATTTAATTATTTCAAAATCCCGGTTGGGTAAGCAACCGGGTAGTGGACTGACTGCCTTAGTATTTTGCTAAGGTTGGAACCACTCTAAATCATTGTCCCCTTGTCCAATATTTTTGTGGTTGGTTGTTTGAGTTAAATAATTGTTAAATTAACTTTAAAACCCTATTCACTCCCCCCTCTAGTGGTTTTTCATATAGATGACCTAGTTTAGGGTAAACTCTTATCAACCCTACCCTCCCCTTATAGGTATAGCTTTTTATATGTAAAGGTTGACTCCCCTAGGAAGTAGCCTCTACCTCCCACCTTAGGAAGAGAAATTCATCTACCATAGAGAATAGGTTGACATAAACCACATTATTGTCATAACCCTAGTACAAGTCGTTAAACCTTTTTCTTATGTTTTCTTTTAGCATAACTATGATGGGTGCATTATGTGGACTTAGTATGCATGCATACAAACTTAGAATATTGACACGAGTTTT
The DNA here is from genome assembly GCA_963693085.1 of Alisma plantago-aquatica. Classification (NCBI taxonomy): domain Eukaryota; kingdom Viridiplantae; phylum Streptophyta; class Magnoliopsida; order Alismatales; family Alismataceae; genus Alisma; species Alisma plantago-aquatica. The sequence continues at coordinate 287,249,620 of OY856411.1, forward strand.
AGATTTTGAGTTGTCTTATGATAGTACATGATGATATGAACTAGATCCTTTAACGTTAGGTTGTTTTACCTACAACCTAGAGTTATCTTGACATAGTTTTCCTTGAGACTCACCATCCAAGGCCTGGATACCATCCTATCTAAACTTGTGACATATCATAAATGAGGAATTGTAGAAGAAAGATATAGGTTTAAAGTAACTATCCTTGGTATTTCATCCCTTAAAATACCCTTAAGGTAGGCACGACCATGTAGTTGGATCAGATAATGAAACCATGTACCATGTTATTTTACCCTGAGGACATATGAAGGTGCAGTGATATTTGGAAGCTATAGTGGACATTGTTTTTATTGAAACATTGGATGTACATCAACACTAAGGTTATGTAAGGAACATCTAGGGTTGATCCTTAAAGAGTGACCACCTTTCATCATCATTTTGTAATTATTTTACATGAGGTGTGAGATGAGGAGTAGTTTGACTATCTAGTTCACATGGGCTTATAATGACACCATGGTAGTAAACCAACTAGGGAAATATAAACCCTAATATCTTCTTATTATGGTTACACAATCTTTTAAATAAATGATGTTTTAGGATATGATGGCCAAAGTCATGATTAGGAGAATGGTAGGATTATGAAGGTTGTTCCTAATAGGACCTACTAGAAGTTAATTGCATGCTAGAAGAAACTTGTATCCCCTCCTAACCTAGAATGTGGGTATGACTATTGTATTCCTTTATGACATGGGTAAAGAAACCTCTTTTTTGAAGATGAAGTGATGTTACGGTGATAGTATATATTGTAGGTAGTAGAAAGTGGTCGACTTGGTTCTCGGATTGATTTTGGCGCCATTTTGGATTCCCATCGCAAAGTTTCATCATCAAACTTATGTTCATTATTAACTTATCTTTATAAAACTTTTTCAGATTTCATCGATGGTTTTGGAACCAAGTCATCATCACAAGGAAGTGGTAGTAATAGATAGACTTGTTAGTGTAGAAATTATTTAGCAAAGACCCTATGACTGGTTTGGACTAACATATAACCTAGAAATAAGTGAGTAGTAGTAAGTATGAAGAATAAGTTTGGATGTGAATGACATAGTTGATTTACCCCTATTATATCTCATAGTTAGTTAGATTGTAGACTAACCCTTTTGAGGGGCAGAATCATGTACACTTAATGATCAGGAGTGCAATTTAACTTAAGGACTATATGAACATTAATATTGTATATAACATGTAATGCTTGGTAATTTCCTCCACTAAAAGTCATACATATATGATTACCACCTAATTAGGGTAATGAAAACTATCTAATACGGATACATTGAACATTAATTGGATAACCTAAAAGGAATCAATACAATAGTTGTACTCATATGTTAGCTAGGTATTTTCGTGGGAAAGCCCTATGGTTGATGTTAGTCACAAGGATGCTTTAGGACATGATTGAGTGAACTTCGGGGATTAAATCCTTTTTAAGGGGTGGAGTGTTGTAACATACTAAAATCTAGATATCTAGTCTATTATTCTTTTTTCATGGCACTTTCAATTTTAAAATATAAATCATGTTTTATATGACTTAAATCTAATATTGATTAATTGAAGACAATAAAATATAATGTTTTACCCAAACATCTTTTATATAATGTTAACGATAAATGAATCAATTAAGCTATCAACTGAGTATTAATTATAGGTGTAGACCCTAAAATTGGCATTCTAAAATATTACTAAGCTCTTTGGTAAAAGTAAATATATAGATTACTATAAATGCATCAAATTGATTAATAAGAGATCTTAAAACCATTAAATGACTTCTTATAATCTAAATAAAGAAGTAAATTAACAAATCTTTTTGAACAGAGAAACCAACTTTAAAATTTAATTCATCGTGTTTGATATACTCTATCTATCAAATTTCATCTCCTTTGAACCTTGTGTTACTCCTTTAAACTTATAAAAATTACACCATAGTTACTCCCATTAATTTCATTAAATGTCCCATAAGTTTCTATGCAATAATTCTGTAACACAATCATCCTTGGTGTTGGATGCGTCTGCGGACTCCCTGTCTCACAGACCGCACGCAGTAGTGTTGCAGTCGGCATCCATTTCCCCTCCACCATTCTCATCCGCTTCCTTCCCCGTTTCTACTCCTCCTCGTCTCCACTACCTATCCTCTCCCTTCCCCTAATTCTTATGGTCTTCTATTCTTCACCCCTAAAACTTTATCTACCATCTCTCCTCATCACCATGTGGCATACGACTAGCAGTCAGACGATGCCGTTGCCCTATTAGATCAACACCTATGTGCATCCCTTCTCCAGGCAAACCCCCACCTACCATGACAACAAGAAGCAAGCTGACAGATCTCCAAGGAAGCCTTCAACGTCTGGGGCAACACCCTCCTCCCCATCCCAATCCTCAGACACCTATCCAGCCTACAACATTGATCAGGTTGCTCTTCATCCTCCTGATTCCAACTCGTTGTCATCCATCGTGGATCTTGCAACCTACCAGCCAAATCCTTAGATTTTCATCAGACCCTGACCTCCTTCATCTTCTCTTTGATCAAATCTTATGGCCACCAATATGGCTACTTCAAAACACCTCCTGAGCCAATGAGAACCACCTCTGCCATGATAGCAGTAAGGTGTCATCACCTACTGTGGTGCCCCACTTCCCTCCAATTTGGCACCCCACTTCCCCTTTAGACATGAATGCCCACAAACTACAACTTTGTACCTAACCATTGAAAACCCCCAATCAATCTACAACATGGAAACTAAGACCTGCAAGCTTGACCTATAGCACAACTAGATCTCAACGATGATGTCCATGCTAGGTTTCACCAGCCACCATGACACAACATTGTTGACACCTGCAAACAACATAACGACGCCCATGTTCCTGCTCAGACCTTTGAACCCTTTCCCTTTTGGTCATGTGGATCTGTTAGAGATCAGGGAATACTGCCTAGCTGTGCTCAGACCATGGGGCACCCCTATGCCTCCCTCTAGTCTTGTTGTGATGTTAGGCCAGCACTAAATCCAACCATCAACTAGAGATCAACATGATGTCTTCGTCGTCAAACTGCAACTTCGAACCATATCCCATGACAACCTACAATCCCAAAGCTCCATGCCACCTACCCCTAGGGTTTCTTCTCACCATACATGAGGTATGCCAGTTCCAGCAAAAATTCATGGTACACGGGCCAACCTGGGGCAGTGTAGAACCATAGTCGTGGTTTCTCACCCCTCACACCAATAACCACGATAGTATGGGAATAGTAGCACCAGGACACATCCAATGGCGGTGTGGAATCTAGGCTCCCAAGCATTGGGCATCTTATCATTTGAACTTGCACCCACTGACTCCATGAACAAGATTCATGCCTATCTCAGCATCGACACTCCATTCAGAAAATCATCGTGGAAGACCAGTTCAATCCATGTTGGTGAGCAGGTAAACTTCCATGCCCTGCATTTTAGATTCAGATTCAACTGTAGGACTAATGGCACATCTGAATCATATAAGATAAAGGAAAGACTACAATGAAAGCCATTCGAGTAGTTGATCAATCCACTCCATCAAATTAGTATATACATCTTTATATATAGGTGTATATGGAATATGCCTAATTGTTAACATCAATGAACCTAGAATACATATCTTTCTATATTATATATTACATCGAAGATAGATTGGATGGTAATTAATATTAGTGATGTAAATCTAGTTTAAGATAATAATGTAGACCCCTTGATAAACTACCCAATACTAATCAATAAGTTTGTAATTTATCATTTAAGGAAATATCTATCACACATATATCATACATATGATTAAATATGGAAGACAAAATGTTAGATGTAATCATGGACATGATAATAAAAATATAACCTTGTTGATTCACCACCTTAATATTGCCATATATGAACTAAAAACCCTAAATTCACAAGTTCATTTGATGATACTTGGAACTACTTTATCTATGTTGGTCCTTTTAGTAATCAATGGGGGTACAAAAGAGAAACAAATTTTATGAGGACACACTTTTATGATCATATATGTGGATATATTTTTATTTTACCAAAATCCACTTTAGATAACATGTTAGTGGACCATACAAAAATCTACTATAATCATACTACCAATATGGTGCATATTTGTATTTACCACATATTTAAGAGTTAGATAATAAAATGTACACACGTTATAATATGCACACTAATGATGATGTTAGAAAGGAATATGATCATTTGCAATTAGAAAAGGTTATTAGAGAAATAAACTCAACTCTTAATCATGAATATTGATAAGGAATAACTTGAAATATCAATATATAGCCATATGTAATAGTAACACACATATGGGTACTCTTAAATCCTAATTTGAGACTAACAAACAAATACTAGGTTTAGTTAAGATCTCAATTATGAATCAAAGATGGTATACTAACGTATGTACAATACACTTCTAGGTTGAGAAGGACGAATGGTGAATTTTACCCATAGGGATAGGGTTAGTCCTCAAGACCAGGTATGTACTCCTCTTTATTTTTAACTGGGCATTTATAAGATGAAATTTTCTAATAATGAGGCAACCTTTGAAATAATTTCTCTTTTACTCCACTTGTTGAAAGTCATATTCTCTCAGTTGATAATTATTCTTATTCTTACTTGTTGAATGTCATATTCTCTCAGTTGATAATTATTCTTACTCTTCTAAAATTGTAGTTATCATGTTGAATTGGGTCAATGACCCCACTTGCTTGCTTATTATTCTTGAAATGTGAAAGTTTTTCACTCCGCTGAGGTGGATTTTCATTTTGTTCGGGGCTAAGGAAATTTCTATATTGGTTCTAGAAGAGAAAAGAAAAAGGGGATGCTTTGTTATACTATCTTGCCACTCTATTTATGCATGTTATAAAATTTGACTAGTTTACTATCGTATATGCTTATGCATAACCATTAGGGTATGCGTTTCTTCCCTTTATATATATATATATATATATATATATATATATATATATGTATATGTATATGTATATACATACATATATATACATTTACATATTTACATATACATACATATATATATATATATATATATATATATATATATACAGAGGTGTGTTTTCCGCCTAGGGTGTGCTTTTCCTAGGCCAATGACTCAGTGGTGTCATGGCCCTACTATAGTTACTTTAGTCCAATATATATACATGCAAATATTTGTTGTGATGCTGATGATTTTGTATGGCAAGAATTGTTCTTTAATGCTTTCACTTATATTGCCTCATTCTTTTGGAAATTCCTTCTCTTATGACTTCTGATTGAAACTTACCTAGCTTTAATGACCCCTTTTTTTATGGTAACATCTTACTTTACTTTTGAAATAATTAATTCCTAGTTAATCTTCTAATGTGCATACTCATCTTTTGTTGATTTGTACCTTGTTTTCCTATTTTTCTTGGTATTCCCTCCTCCCAGGTGTAGATCCTTTGCAGAACTGAGACTCAAGATGATCGTGAGCTCATTGGTGAACATAGGGACAGCTTGAGATAGCCTTGTTACCCTCTGTATATGAGCTTATGTGTAATTAGGTGTACACTTTCCATTTTATGTACCACCCTTAGGGTGAGAAAAAATTCTACATTGAAACATTTTGTAACTTTGTAAATAGTTTTGTTTTCCGCTGCTAAAATATTTCATGGCTCATGTTTGTACCATTGAGTGGGCCCAATATTGGTTCCCACTCCTTACAAACACAATTGATAGCGCTAGTTTGGGGTTCTTCCTAACCAATAAGGCATCTAATTGCCATGATATGATGAAGAATATGGCCATCAACCAGTCTTGGGGTGAGGAGTGATAGTGTTATACCTCAGCCTAAAGTGACCAAGAATCACACAAGCTTATGGAAGTCAATACATAGGTGGCAAAGTTGGCAAGAAAACTTGATAAGAAGAATTCCCTGTCATATGCTAGAGAGGAAGATGATTGCATGTTTGTGTAACATCCAATAGAAGAAATTATAATTTTTGAAGGATCAATCTAAACATTTCATGGAAAGACACCAACATCTTCTGACATGATCCATCACATGCACTATAGCATCATGTGCACCAACAACATGGGCCTAGACAATTCCAACACGAGAAAGGCCCAGAATAGGATGATGAATCAATGGATATCCTTGAAAATGTTATCAATAAAATTGAGAAAAAATTTCAAAAAATAGATAGGGGGAAGAAGAATATCGAAGCCCATCTCAGGAAGTTTGGAGACTCAATTATAACATGAGGCATCAGATGTGGCACAATTGATGAAACCTCCTTTATAAGGTTTTCCAAGAAATATGTAAATGGCACACCAGAACCACCAAGTGAAGAAAATTTCTATCCATGAATGGTCATAAAGAAAAATACTCTCTTGACCCAATCTTCTTACTGTCACATGCAAAAGAATGAGCCACAACTGGTAGAATTTGATCCTTGGATAAATGAAGTATGGAAAGAAGGAGAGATGTGTGCATAAGTAGAAGTCCCCCCTATTAAAGTATCCATCACTCCCCAAGATAAAGGATAAGATACCCCCACATTAAGAACATGTGAAGGTTCAAATTCACAATGGAACAATCATAATAAACTAGGAGGCAACCTTGTTTGATAAGGCAAGACCAACTCATGGGGAGCCAAGCTCCATTAAAATGGATGATGTTCCTAACTCAATATTAGGTTTGCAAAGCCCCAAGAATCTTACATCCCTACACATAGACGCCCATACCAACACCTCTAATCACTATTCATGTGGCTAAATTTATGGATAGCCTAAAATCAAAGAATAAAGAGGAAGAACTAAAGGAATTCTTGAATATTTTTCACAAACTCCACATCCACCTTCCTCTGATGGAGGCTCTTAAGAAATTTCCATCTTATGGAAAATTCTGGAAGAAGATGATCAATAAGAAGAGGCACATCAAATACTCAAACCATTTCATTACTGATGAGGTTGTCAGAATGTTAAACCAGAGACAAATCCCCATGAAGAAGATGGACCCAAGATGCTTTATCATACCTTATTCTATTGGGAGCATAAAATTTGCAGAAGCACTTAATGATTCCATAGTAAGCATCAATTTTAATGCCTCTTTCTACACTTAAAAAGCCCAGATCAAGGAAACCTATCGAGACTAGTATGATGTTACAATTGGAAATGACTCCATAGTCAGACTTCTTGGGATCTATGAAGACATGTTGGTCAACGTAGATAACTTCATATACCCATTTGACTTTACAGTAATGGATATACCAAAAAAATGATTAAAATTACTCTTAGGATGACCATTTCAAGCTATTCTAGACTAAATCATTACCACGGGCTATGGGAATTGAAATTAACCTTGTGGAATCCTAATTGCCTAACTGTTCTTCACCACCCACTTGTTACAATCTAGGACATATGTAATAATAATTTCAACCATAAAAAGAGGGGGTGGGACTAATAAGGATTTCTTTTTCAATTCAACATAAAACAAGGGCACTTTGTAGGAGCCAACCAGGACATATTTATTTTCCATTAGTAGTTTTACTTTGCATTTGTGGTTTTAATTATTTTTTATACAATATATCTGCATGATGAGTTTATTCAGTGCAAAGAAACATGGAAAAGTCAGTAACACTAATAGAATTTGATGGAAAAACTTCATCATTGAAGGGGTCGTCATATTCTAACAGTAAAATGTTAGTACCACCGACCAACCAGTCAGTGGCACCAACATAGAGTAAGTAATGTAGACTAATTCTCTTGAAAGGAAGAAGTTGGTGGCACTGAAAAAAGTTGGTAGCGTGAAGATGAGGGAAGAGCATGATTTGTGGCATCCAATCTAACACCCATAGATATTCAAATCTAATGTTAACAAAGGAACTAATCTTAATATGCTTGCAAGTCGAATCCACCTACTCAAGTTGGTATTGGTGACACTATGGATCTATGATTGGGTGCTTCCATTAATCACAACTTTCAGTATCAATGATTGATATTAAGAGAACACAAATAGGATTCAAGTCAGTACAACCAACTTCCAAGTTGGTGGCATCTACTTATCACTTATGGGTTCCTCCCTTGTATGTAAGGAGAATTTCATTTATATTTCTCACAAATCAGACATCCATTTTTAGCACTCTTCTGCAAGCTTCCCCATGTACTTCTTCCCCAAGCAACCGCTTAACAAATCTCTCATCCTCCCCCTCTTTCCTTCATGATAGGAAGCAAGAAGCCACAATAGGAAGGATCCATGCAACATCACCAATCCCATCTTTAACATCACTAATTAACAAAATAGGTGTAAGAGAACTTCCTGATCCCAACTCAATATCACTAATCGTGATCATCTATGATTGTCAAACAATCATGTGAGAGACATGAACTAGGGGGAGGACATTGACGAGGAAGTTGGTGAGGACAATGACGAGGAGGATGTAGTGGTTTTTTTTTTGGAAAATACAACATCAGATAGGAAGCTAAAACAAAACTTTTACTGACATATTTCCCATTAACCAACAGATCGCGTCAATAATTATGCAATGGGAAAGATGGTTTCATGAAGTTATACCTGGTCCTGGAGCAAGTCTACTGACATTCCTCATTGATGTAGATATGCACTGTGTCTTGAACGGTATATGTGCAACATCTAGTTGCATAAGGACTCGTCTGACTGCTCCTCCACAGACAACAAAGACATACAACAACTGTAGAGGCTCCTCTAATCTCGTCATGGACTGCGAGTTGATGTTTCCCTTATAACAACAGCTAAGGGACTCCTTCCTCTAGAGTAGTCCACACGACCCAACTGCAAATCATGTCATCCTACTAGAACAGATAGGAAGTAGTTGTCCCTCCCATTGGTGTACTATTCACCAACATGTTCTCCCACAACAATGATCCTCAATTGTTCTCTCCCTTGCTATCCCTTCCTACTCAGGTAGGACTTGTTTGGGCCCTCTTATTTACCACAACCAGAGAGGACAACAATTTTCAAAGCATGTGATTCTCAATTATCTGTGTTTAACTCTAGGAAGCCCCTGGTACCCCTCTATTTATAGTAGAGGTCAGGGTCATGGTTCCCAGTCTACGCGGGAGTGGAAGGGACCAAAAGATCTTGAATTTTCACAACTTGTGAGATTCCAAACAGTCATTTGGCACACCCAGACGGTCGTCTGATATGTGAGATGGTCGTATGGAAGTTTTTGAATCAGATATCAAATTAGCAAATATTTTTCCCAATTAATGTCATATTAATTTACTTCCACCCCAAGTAAATGTAATTGAAACAAATTTGGGAAAACTCTAGAACTTTCATTCAGCCCCAACTGGGTCATCTCACATAGGTGAGATGCCCATCTCACTCACCCAGACGGCCATCTGGTGAGTCTGACTCGAGTCGCTCAGTTAAACAGCTTGAACTGGTCAGTTCATAGGTTAGAACTAAAACAATTCAAACTTTGATCTTCCTAACAACCCAAATTGTCGTCTCAACACTTGAGACTCTTGTCAGGCTGCCCAAACGGCCATCCCACCCAGTGAGATAGTCATTTGACAGTTTCGTCAGGCAATCTGTTGATCTATTGCGTGAATTGAGTACCTAAACACTTTAGTAATCAATCCAATTGTCATTCAAGATTCAACTCCTCTTATAGAGGAGTTCCTTTGTGTGTTACCATATAGGTCCCATATTACATTGGCACTGATTGTCCATGACAACTTATGACAACACAAGCAATGAGTGATGCCTAGTCACACATCATTACTACCCAAGTAAATGGAAAGTTGAAGAACAACTTAAACTTACAATCTGTGTATGGTGTTGCAGTGTTTGTATAGTTCCTTTATCAATGATATCTAGGTTGAACTAGAGGCATGGAGAAGTCATCCTCATTATTATTCAATCTTGTTTCTTGAACCAGAGTAGACTGTGTGAGATATATGTAAGCTCAAGATTGCATATTAACTCACATGTGTATGGTTATACTTTTCTCAATCTCTCTAATAAAGAAGCCTTGGATATCATACTCATATAGGAGGGACAAATCCCATCTCTATCACTCACAGTTAGTCCTTGTGTCAAAGTCACCCAATCATCACCTTTATAGCAAACCATGTTTGAGGATTGCATTTGATGATGTCAAAGTGTACCCAACGACATGTGATGAGTGTAGTGATTGTAGGTCTAAGAGCCACAACCACCACCATAACCGTGAGAGATGACTATGACTTACATGATAATGGCTTCCATGTGTCAATCTCGCAGTGGGTCTGTCTGATATACTATTCTCTAACATGTATTTGTGTGCTTGGTTTGATATTTTCATATCATGACTAATGAGACTCTATCATCAACCAACTCATACTCTGATCTTATGTGTTATAATTGTCTATCTACCTTCCAGAATAACAACCAATCAGGGACATAATAAGAATGTATATACTCTTAAAATCCATATGATCTCATTCTTTAGGTTCTTAACTTGAAGACATATGTCATTGAGTAATATTATTCTCTAGACATTTATTATGTTATTTATTATCTCATAACTGAATATACAAAATAAATTGAAAGATCGCCTTTATTATTAATAAAATCATTCACATATAATGTGATTACAATCATTGTATGATTGGATCTTTGGGCATACATACCAAGAGACTCCCAATTGCAGTTAGAGCCAATCACCCATGGATCTCATCCCAAGTGACCTAACATGACCATCATGTTTTTACTATGTAAGTTCTTTTATAGTGAGTTCAGCAATGTTTTCTTTAAGTCGACATTTTTTTTTGCAATTTTCACCTCTCTCTGTTGTATGACTACTCGTATGAGATGGAAGTGTCAAAGTATGGTATCTGAGTTCCCATCCTAACTAGTAGCTCCATTTTTGTCACCATTATGTTTGTTGTATCATGAATGGTTGGAACCTTACACAAGTTCATCCATATTAACTTCATACATTATCCTCTATTTTTCTCATAACATAGAGATACTCAGCTTCTTTTGTAGATTCAAACAACTATCATTAGCTCAGGCATCTTTCTAGCTTACAGTTCTTGTTTGTCATTAAACATAAATTTAGATTGCAATTATTTTTTCAGTATGAAAGCTTGCATGGGTGTAACCCTTTACATCCAACTCTTCCTTATTACCATAAGCAAGGAACCAATCCTTTAAGTGCTTCACAAGAACCTAAGGATGTTCTTTATGTTGGTCCAGTGACTCTCACCGGTATCTGACATATACCATATTGTCATGTCCAATACAATTAAGATTGCTAGGCATGTATATATATGTCTTCTCATCATGTCAAATACATATGAGATGATTGGATATCCTCTCTTCATGTCCAATACATATGAGATAATTGGATATCTTCTCATCATGTCCAACACATACGAGATAATGGGATAAACACATAACATTACATTTAAGACCATTCCAATTGTGAATGCATATGGCATCTATCCATTTTTTCCTATTCTTTATAAGAATTGGGACACTAGACTCCTGAGAGACTAACTCCATGGAACATGGACACATTTTCTCTCATTGAGTCTTGCATGTTGAACCCTTTAGCATCTTACCAATGTATGTTCTCTTACTTAGGTCAAGAAGCTTTCCAGATCTATCTATATAGACCTCGAATCCTATCATATAGGATGCTTCACCTAAACCCTTCATATAGAAGGTACTTTCCTTGCCAGGTTTTAACATATGCAGGATAAGGACATTATTCCCCATCATTATGTGGAATATTAATATGCTCCCACTAAATCTTTTGTAATCATAGATTCCATCTTCATTTCAGATTAAGTCAAACCCTTTGACTGGCTTGTCAAATAGAAGATTCCATCTCTGAGATGCTTGCTTCAATCCATAGATTGACCTTTATAGCTTATAGACTTTATTTGCATTAATGGATTTATAAAACCATTAGGTTGTGGCACATATACACCCTTTTAATTATTCCAATTACATAATGTGGTCTAAACATCCATATGCCAGATCTCACAGTCATACTAAGCTACAATAGTAGCATGATCTAGATGGATTTAATCATGATAACTGGTGAAAAGACTTCATCATGTTCAACATCTTGAACTAGTTTGAAATTCTTTGCAACCAATTTACCTTTCATGTTGGTCTTCTTACAAAAACTCAAATGCACCCTATGGGTTTTAGCCCTTCAGGTGGATCCATCAAGGTCATACTAGGGGTGAGCAGAATTTGGTTAATAACCGATTAACCGAATGGTTAATTTTGAATGGTTAATTTTTTTAAGACTATTTGGTTAATTCGGTTAATTTGGTTAATTTAATTCGGTTAATCGGTTAAATGGTTAATTTCATGGTTAAAGATATTTTTGGTATGGTTAACCAAATTAACCGAATAGTTATAATTTATTCTTAAATAATATCCTACACACGTATATATACATATATAGTTGTACTTTTATTTCAAAAAACTTCCCCATATACATAGTAATCAAGTTTTCACGAGCCATACAACATTATATTTCCAGAAATGCCACTATAATATAACAATTGTTCAAAATTCAACGAGTATTTCAAATAACATTATTACACATGTGTTATTTGGTTAACCAAATTAACCGACCGAATTAACCGTTAACCTATTGGACAATAACCAAATTAACCGACGCAATACGGTTAGGTTAATGGTTAAAATCTCAAACCAAAAATTAACCATTTAACCGAACCGAAATAACCGTAACCGACCGAATTAACCGAATGCTCACCCCTAGGTCATACCTTATTGGTGTGAATGGAGTTCATATTTGATCCCATGCCCTCAAGCCATTTCTAAGATTTTGGTCCCTCAATAGTTTCTAGGTAGGTTGTTGACTCATCATTATGATCAAGTCATCACCTTCTTCAGTTATAAGATATCATAATCTTTCAAACTCAAGGCATGTTCTACTAGAACTATGAGGTATTGTGTTACATAAGGAGCTCAAGATTCCACAACAACTTGTGATTCTACATGTTCCTACTGTACCTCTTTTGGTTCAATGTTTTTTTTGTTTGTCATTAATATTTCTCTGATTTCTTTGGAACTAATTTCCATTAAGGAATTCGGCCATCCTAGAAACAAAGAATTTATTGTCGGGCTGGAATTTAAGTAGTACTCAAAAAGATAACATTCATGTGATTTGTGGATAAAACCTTTTAAGAAGCTATTTCCTTATACAATTTTTCAATCCTTATCATTATAAAAGACATACCGAGACACTTCCCATGCCATGTCTCATATGGTATCTTTTTGAACTAATTTACAAAGTACATGGTTTAGTGTAAAGCATATGCCAAACTGAATATTGGAAGACTAGCTAGATTTGTTGATTATCACACCATGACTTAACAAGGTGTGATTCCTTCTTTTGGATACACTTTGATGATATATTATCATTGTGTTTCAGGTGAAGTTCATCATGATACACTATCATGATCTCCCAGAACGTCCTCAAACTCTTGGTTTACATATTTCAACATCAAACAAATCAATGTATCTTAATACTTTTACCAAGTTAGTTACATACTTCATTTATGATCTCCTTGAACACTTTAAGAGATCCAAACTTACATTTCATTAAATACAAATTATCATATCTAGTGATAACATCAGTAAATATATATAATGAACTCCTTGCAACTACATTTAGCATTTATTCTAAAAGGTCTTGTGTACACCAGTATGTACTAGCCCTAATAGAACACTCATTCTCCCACTACATCTAGTGAAGATACTTTTGTCATATTTCACAACGAATAAGACTTGCATGTCTCTATTGGTTCAATGATAAAAAGAATCTAGATAACCATATATGGATTCTAGAGATGATTTCTCATTTATGTGCTCCAGATGAAAATGCTATAGGTATTCATTGTTTGATTTATCAAGTCATTCAATATATGTGTCATACATATTTGTATCTACAACTATCAAGTATAGTTTGTGAGACATATGGCATTTCCATAAAAGATCATATCTTTTAAAATTAAACATAATGTTCTTCACACACCAGACATGATTTTTCATCAATGGTGGGTACATAATAGCAATTCACTAATTCTATTTTGTGACCATGAATGCCAACTCCCAACAGTAAAGGTAGCAACCCTTGCTCTGTATAGTTCTAGCTTACTTCTACTCAGGTCCTGAAGTGTAGATCTCTATCTTTATCTTCTTCCTAAGATCCTCTATGAAGAGGATAATTCCTTTCCAATGTCCAGACAAGTGACAATGGTGGCTCTTTATTTTCTTTATCCTTTAAGTGAAAAGGACATCTTCATTTTACACTTATCTTTATCCATATATTGAGTGCAGAAGAATTGGACTTTAGATTAGCCTCAGAACACTTCTTAGCCTTGCCTTAGGCCTAGAACTCACTTTCTTTGATCATCATCATGGATTTTTCCTTCTTCTTTCTTGCCTTAGGATCAATATGCCAATCATTTATTAAACTGACTATATGATTCATGCAACACTTACACAATCATATATATGGTCAACTCTTGACCTAAGATAAATCCTAGTCATTCCACATGTCCAATCACATTGAGAACATGGGGTTCTATTGGACCTCCTGTAACGACCCCGCCTCCCGGTAACCCTCAATCAAGGGAGACCAAAAGGTCAGAGACATTATTCTAATATTTCAGGATCCATGGTTTGACATTTAATCAAAAATAATTATCAAATTCTACTATTACTAGACTGAAAAGTTGGAATAAAATAAATATTTTTGCATACCTTGTAAAATTGGATCTAGACTTCTATCCACAGAAAAAGTATAACTAACTAATCCTCCTTACACAGGTTAATTGTATTTTCACAATATTTCGATTTACTATTTGTCCATTTTCAGAATTGTACCTAAAATGCTGACAAACAAAATGTCGGTCAGTATATTTCTATACTGGTATGTGGGGAACAATCACAATTTCACAAATAGTTTCTAACAACCTAATCATCACAAATAATTTATTAACAATTCAACTTACGCTTTCAATGTGATGTCTCAACCACTTTTTCCCTAAACCCTGGATTACCCTCTCTTAGGGTTTTGTCCTTGCAAGGGACATAAAGCCACCTTATCCATCCTGAGCTTGGTGCCTGGGGTCACCTCTCGAGGTGCCCAATGGTCTTCCCTCTGGGGCTTGACCAAATCAAACCTTCCCTCTAGGGCTTGGTCTTGCAACATACATCAGGGTGGCATGTAGGTTCGAGAAACACATATATATTAATTTTGATACACATAGGAATTTATAAGATTGTAGAATTGAACATTCAACAGTTTAGGTTGCAATCAATCCAGAAATATTTGGGAAATGCTGTGAAACTAAAGGAGATTATTCATTAGTAACCACATACATGTTCAGTCAAATCAACAAGTTAACAATAGTCCAAGCAAGGAAGTATCCATGCAAACAAGCAGTTCACACAAGCAAGGCTCCCAAAACCATCATATAATCTATTCTCTATTCAATTTATCAGGATCTATTCATTTGAACTCGCTTCCTAGGGTTGCCTACTTCCTTTTAGGGTTTCATTAGGGTTCATCTTTATTATTGATACTACAAACCCTACAATAGCAAAACTAAGCAAAAACCCTAATTAACTTGTTATATTCCTCTTAACAGTCTTAGGATCAACTAATATTAACATTATCCCAAACAATTTCAGATTATTCAAGTTAATCACCCTTTTTACCCTAGAGTAGGGTTTCCATATGCATTATCACAGATTCATGGACTAAAACCCTAAAACAAACCAATCATTATCTATTATCACATTCAAATCTTGAATTATCTCTCAATAGGTTATTAATACTCAAATTAACCCATTAAGAATCTTAAATCTAATCTCTAATCCTTATTAGGGTTTTTAACCTAAGTTTGATGCATTATATGATCATCTTAAGGTACTTTTGTAATTAGAAATGAAAACAAGTGCTAATAACAATTTTAACAGATTCCTCATATTTTCCTGATCATTTTTCATATATAAAGTTTCTTCATCTGACCTTCCTATTAATTTCTATGATTTTTGCAAACAAAGGTATTTTCTTGGATTTTCTAGCAGAGAGGAATTATTTTTCGAAAATTGCCATAAAACCTCGGCTGCTCGATCAGTGGTCTACTGGACCACGTGGGATCGGATGACCCGCCTCACTCACGAATCAAAAGAAAAAAAAATACGAGTATGCCCTTACCTAGACTGAAGGAGGGGGAGGGCACTTTGGTAATTCGGCAGAGGTTCATCTTCAACCTCTCGCACCACCTGTAGCAAGCCGAGGTCAACTCTTGTGTTGACTTCGGGCTTTCATGCACCTACAAGCAATCTAAAAACACGGGGAGCTTCATCTACCTCCCACAAACCTGCTCGACCGATCAATTCCTTCTCTGCGACGCTCCTTCACCGTCACCCGACCCTGGCTACTCTAGCGAGACCTGCTGCTCATCGAGGGGAAGAATAAGGGTAGTTGGCTAAATTGAGAGCACGAGCATGATCGTTGCAGTTCTCCAGACTCCAGGGTAGGGTTTGCGTGATTGCTCGTGATGCCCAGATCTTTCACAGGCATCCGACGAATTGGGGATTCTTTCAATCCTCCATAAAACCCAACCGATCTTAGGGCGGTTAAGTCTGGAACGATCTCCTAAAGGAGATGGACTCATCCACAGCCTCGTAGGTTGCCTCAATTCTGAGAAATCTTTGATCAAATTCCACGCAACCTGGACTTTGTGTTCCCAGTCCTCATGAGAACGGGACTCAACCCAAGTCGTGGATCACTGATCCAACGGTCATGAGTGCACGCTTAATAAACAAAATTTGGGATTTTAATCCCAAATAAATTGTGACATATTTTTCTTTCCACTTTAGGATAACTTCAAAAATCCATATCTCATAAACCGTGTATCTTTTTTCAACCAAATTTTAATGGAAACTTTGGATCGACATTATCTACTTGTTTACAAAAATTGAGTCCCAAATTCCAAAGGTATCTTCATAGGCAAGTTATCTTTCAATAAAGCTATTAATTGGTATTTTCTCTTTCCTTTATTATTATCTTTGCAACTTGGGCTCCTTGGAACCCAATAAATTCCAAAGATACAAAATCTACCTTTGGAGGATACCTCCTAGCCTTCTAGAGGCTTCTACCTCTTTCTTTTCTCCTTTTCTTAATTATTCTTTTTTTTACTGGATTTCTTTTTCCTTTTATTTCCTTTTTCTTGTTATTGGGCCCAATGGCTATTAAGGCCCACGAAATCACACATGCAAGGCTATTTATTAACAACATTCATACATCCAAATCAAATCACATAATTATTTGTTCATATATCTTTCAAAGGAGAAATGACATTTAAATTCTGAATTTGGAAAATTGAGGTTATAACACCTCCCTTTGTCAGTTTGCACTCAAATAGCTCTTTGAAGACATTATACCTTATTTGCTTTACATGATTCTTAAGATGTGTTACCATCTCAAGAATTTCCATGTTTTCATGTTGTTCGTGCAAGTCATAGTTTATACAAAAGATCATTAGTCAATTAGATTTCTATGGCATCATTAGCATGCCTCCAATAAGCATACATTTAGCCATAGGCACCTTTGCAGCAGGTTCCTCTGGCATTGGTCTATCAAGGACACAAATCTTTCTCTCATTTATGAGAATATTTCTCAAAGTCCTTAACTGATTGTGGAACTTTATCCCATTTTGTCCTTCTCAAGGACTGTTCACAATTTCAATGTGTTTTGTGTTTGACATTTGATTCTACAAAGAAATATTGCAACCTTTTTCAGAACATTTTTTATTTGGTTTGATTTTATGATTTTGACGATATTAATTGGGTCTTTAAATATTATCAGTCCCACTATTTTATTCAAATTTATAGCCCTCAATATCAATTTATAATATTGTAGCGTACAATATTCCAGTGGGCCATATCCAAGATATTTTGACTGTGGCCTGATCAAAACAGCAAACACAGTCAATCATCAAGGTAGGAAACTCTTCCCAATTATATCATATGCAATTTTGGATAGATGATATGTGCATCCCTTACCATAATCATATGCATGCCTCTGGGTCTAGACACTCTGAGAATCACCAGTGAAGCCTGACCAAAAAGCCGACACAATAATAATGCACCTCGGGGAGACGGAACCTACAATATTATCATTACACTTCCACGAGATAGATGGTGCATGTAACATCCCAGGATTTGAGGCCTCGGATAACATGATCTTAAAAGGAATGATTGGACTACCCATATCACCAAGTTGCACCTCCTTTTTAGGGAGCCCATTTCTAAAGAACTCTGTGGTTAAGTGTGCTCAGTCCAGAGTAGTACTAGGATGGGTGACCAGTCGGGACGTTTATCCTGGCTTGCGTGTGAGTGAGGACAAAGCACGTAGTTAAGGCTAGTGGTGGTCTGTGGGGCCAGTCGTCATTCTTAAAACTCTACTAGAGCCTTGGGTAGTGGGTCCAGGCGTTACAAATGGTATCAGAGCCATAACTCCTCTAGTAGGTGGGGCCTGCATGGGCATGTGGCATGCTAGTCTTGTGTTGTGTGGTCCAGGCATGTTGGAAAGGGTTGTCCATGGTTGACGTAGCCACCCTTGCACTGGTATTCTGTGATCGGGAGTTGGGTGTCCATGGGCCATTGTGGGTCAGCTCTGAAATGGGGTCAATTTATGAGGCCATATAGTTGAGCCTTGACGAGGACGTCAAGAGTCTAAGTGGGGGAGATTGTAACATCCTAGGATTTGAGGCCTCAGATAACTTGATCTTAAACGGAATGATTGGACTACCCATATCACCAAGGTGCACCTCCTTTTTAGGGAGCCCATTTCTAAATAACTTTGTGGTTAAGCGTGCTCAGCCCAGAGTAGTACTAGGATGGGTGACCAGTCAGGAAGTTTATCCTGGCTTGCGTGTGAGTGAGGACAAAGCATGCAGTTAAGGCTAGTGGTAGTTTGTGGGGTTAGTCGTCATTCCTAAAACTCTACTAGAGCCTTGGGCAATGGGCCCAGGCGTTACAGTGAACCACGTGGAGGTGTAACCTATGCTTAGTCAATCAAGATTTTCATGTGTGGCTTTTGGAAAGCATCTAAGACTTGATATTTTATTTGAGGGAGTTTGTATAAATACATATACTTTATCCAAATACCACTTAAATATTATGTATCATATACATGCGATAACCCCACAAATGAGAACATGCAATAAATAAAGAACACAAACTATGGTTATGGCCATAATAATGTAATTCCATGGAGCCACAAGAAATTATTACCACCTATGGTCCACATCATATGCAACCTATTATTGGTGAAGATATATGCTCAAACCAATCTGGGTTAGATCGGTTCAACTCTTGAACTGATCGGCTCGCCTCCTGGTTGCTCAGTCTGGTTCTTCTAAAGTGGTCATTTGGTTCTTAGGTCCAAGCAGTGTCCTGACACCTACATTCGATAGGTTGGGCCATCAGTAGATCAGTTCGTCCTCCTGTCGTCTAGCCTCATTGGTCCTCTAGTTAATCGGGTCGTATCACAAGCCGCTCATTTTGTCTTTGAGTAGATCATCATCTCATATTGAAACATAAATTAAAACTATCATATTTCTTATTAAATTGTATATGGGAAAACCTCGAGTTACATTCGAGGGGAAATAGGAAGAAGAGCATTAATTTACATTTATAAAGGAGAGCTAGACTTGATATGCATAATGATTGACAATAGGAATAAATAACAACAACCATGCATACAGATCTAGGGTTTAGGCCATAACCATGCTTCACATCCACCATAAGAATCAATTTTATGGTGGCGTGTGTATATTGCATATGCATATATATATATATATATATATATATATATGGGTTCTTATGTGGTGATAACATGGACGTGCACATCAATCATTTTAAATATATGCATCGCATGCAATAAATAAACACAGTAAAACTAAAATTCAAACATATCGATTATCCTAAAACATAATTAATTAACATGGCTTTGATAACACTGAAGAAAATACATCATCAGATAGGCAGCAGAAACAAAAATTTTACTAACATATTTTCCATTAACCAATAGATCACATCCATAATTATGCAATGGGAAGGATGGTATCACAAAGATATACCTGGCCCTGGAGCAAGTCCAGTGAAAATCTTCTTCGATGTAGATGCACACTCTATCTTAGATGATATATGTGTAGCTCCTAATTGCACTGGGACTCATTTGATTGCTCCTCCATGGATAGAAGACATGGAAAACTTGTGAGAACCCATTATAGTAAATTATATTACTCAAAACATAAAGCACAATCGATGACTAATTAATCACATACCCAAAAATATGGGTAAATTGAAACCGATTTCAACGTCAGCACCTTCTCAGAAACATTTGCATAAGAGCCCAACATCTTTCTTATTTCCATGCTATGCCAATAATTTGATACAAATTGTTCTATTGCCTTAGCCACAACATATATACACAGGAGAACAATATTTGTATATGCCACACAAATAGGCATTAATATGCTAACAAAAGTTTGATTCATTTGAAACACCATATAAAACCTTTACATGCCTAGACCTGAGAGTACAAGGATGACTCTAGGATACACTAGACATCTAACCAACTTTCTCAAAGATTCATTACTATAGATCCTCTTTACTACCACATGTTTGTTTTCATCACTTCCGATTATCTAAAAACATGTGGCAAACCACAAGGGTGAGACCCAGTCCCAGCAAGAGACCTCCAACAACGCTTATTGATTACAACATTTTAAATAGTAGATAACTAAGCAGTTGGAGTATTTAATAATCAATTGAATAGTTCAAGTATACTGAATAGATTAAGCAAATCATCTTAGCAACAAATATGATCACCAATTCATTATATAGATAACAATTAAATCCACTTCTTTGGATAGATATCTACTCAAATATCATCAAATTGCATCTATTAACAATCATTATCATTACTCTGACTATCATCATATTCCTTGCTAACAGCACAAGCAATCTAGTAGCATAAGCATCCCTAACATTATGAATATGTCTAGTAACATAACATGGCTATCAATATTGGCATTTCAAATAAAGGGAACAGATCTATATCATAAGTAGAACTAACATCATAACACAATTAACTGCATAGGCATGATTAGCAGTTTAAGCATTTTTAATTACATAGGCATGGCTAGCAATATTAAACATAGCTAGCAACATCATCTTAACCATCATTGTCAATATATTTGACAAAATAAGAATGTTTACAACTTGAACATAACTACAACATAAGCATATCTATTATCTCTTATTGTATTATACATGATCTCAGTGAAAATAAAGCAAACAAGGGTTATCATCCCATATTAAGTGTTGTGTATAACCCTAAACAGATATGCTAGACAGTTGTATTACATCTTTTATTATACCCTGGGGAATTTGAATTGTACCATTCAAAGTCCAACTGACCCCTACGAAGGGCTATTCAGTTCCGTACAAGATCTAGGAGTGTCGATATCCTAATATCTCTTCCCCTCGGTCAGTATGAGTAAAAACACAGTGACATATCAGTCAAAGCTGTCACCACAATGACATATAGTCAAGCTGCTAACCACTAGTCCACCCTTGGTATAAGTCACGGCACAAGAAACTAGGGTATACAAACCCAATCACTGAGGTACAACCGTAGTTGTTGTGATGGAGTGGACTTTTGGAATCCTCAAATGTCCAATGACACAAGTGAAGTCATACATGTTGAGTTGTTTGAGAGTTTCAAGTGTTTTGGTAAAGTTTGATTATTGGTTGAGGTTATATAATGTTTTGGATCCATAAGTTATACCTATACGAGGAATTTAATTGAATGGTCTAGCAATTGAGTTTTGGCACCACATTCGTGTACAAGGTACCTTGAGTAGTGAGGAAGCTATGGTTAATTTATGGTGGCTATTGGAGGACCCAAGAGGAAGTTGTTCAACTTCGAATATGATAAAATAATGTATACTATTAAGGATTTACAGAATTAAGTTGTTGATCATTATGATGTGTCGCGCAACCTTAGACAGATGATGCTTGTAGTGCACTGATGCCACAGATTCACCCATGGTGCAGACTTCATCTCGGCCATACATGGATGAATGACGGCTCAAATTGTACCTTGTATCTTGCGGTTGTGGTCTTGCCTCTAGGTGAAAGCCACAACGCCATCCTACTTGTTGAACGTGGACTGAGACGTATATCGTGGGAGGCTGTTCAAATGGGATCAATACACCATGATCAAGGTTCATGGGTGAGAGCAGTTTTGACTACTTTGGATCAACTCGTTGCATATAGAATAGAGACGAGGGAGGGAGTCCCACCTCACCATCTATGTTGCCTCTCCACCCACATACATAGACTATTAGGAGGAGTTATAGAATGAGAACTAGACCGGAACCAGAGAGGGGGAAAAGGAGAGAAATATGATGAGTGTCTTGCTAGAAGAAGAATCTCAGGAAGAGGATAGTCGATCGTTGTACTTTAACAGTGGCAGCTTTGGTGGATGAAAGCCATGCACGACGAGTGAAGAAGGAGAGTTTGGGTTGATCATCGGAGACCCCCTACCACAGATCTTCTTTGCAACAGTGCCCACGCATGCCAGAATGGATGATGCACGTAGGCGTCGGGCTCCAGGCGGCGGTGGACGCAGCACAAAAGCGAGACAAAGGAGGAGTTGTGGAGAGGATCGGGGTGCTGGTAGGACCTAGATCTAAGGTGTTCATGGACAGGAGACTGCGACAGAGCCAACTTGAACTGGAGACCTTCCCCTACGCCGGCGGCGGCTTGGGCGGAAGAACACCCAAGCACGCAGGCATAGCGTTGTGCTGGGTTCACCTCGAACGCAAGGTCGAGGAGGAACGACTTGGCAGCTGATCACATCCGGAGGTGTTGAAGAGGAGTAACCCTGACGGAGTCCTTCATCGTTGATCCAAGACATGAAGATGGCAGTTTCACACTTCCCAGGTGGAGGCATCTGGGTTGCGGATGACCTGAGTCCCGCTTGGGGACTTCATCTCGATCACGTGAAAGAATGGAGGAAGACTCTCATTTCAGTTAAACCTAGTCCAGCCCCATCCAGACCATACCCGAACTGGGTCCAAGTCAATGAAACTGATCGGCCCAGTGCAAGCTAGGAGAAGGAGAAACACGCCCCCCCCATAAGCCAAGTGTCGACACACAATTGGCTGTAAAAGGTAAATCAGTGTTTAATCAACCAGAAATATATAGATCTTAGATAATTCCTACTAATTAGATCTGTTGTCAGAAAAATACATGTAATATACCAAAATGTTCAAAAAATGCATAGAACAATATGGAATCATAATATCATACTTTTTATGCACTAAGAACAGTGATATCATGTAATATGTGTAACGCTTAGTTCTTGAGTAATAAATATTAAATGATGACATAAAATTATGGAAAAATATCAGTAAGTTTATAATCATGTTTATAATGCATATGATGTTAGATATGGTCATGTTGATGCACCAAAGCATATAATTTGATTAATATTGCTAATTAGGGATAATAAAGATGATGCAATAAATACATGCATGCTCAATAAATGATGAGATTTATAGAAAACCCTCATATCAGTAACTAGAAGATAATATGTGGATCTGAGATCAGTTTTATACACGAAATTCATGTAATATGAAGAGCACCCTTAATACATGTGATGTAACCCTAATATGGTTAATGAAAGTGACATAATGTTAAATATGTTCAATTAATAATGTGACACATGAGTATATCCAGTTGATGAACTATAATCTAGAATATGACATCAGTAATATAAATTCTTAGACAAGAATACAAGTAAATGTGGGAATACCCTAATGATATGTAAGAAGATGAGAACCTAATGATAGTATGTGATCTTGTCTTAACCAGGGTTAGACTAAGACGTAGTTGACACTAGGAATATGTGTGATGATTAGGTTTGTCTCTTGATTAATGTATGCCATTACCTCTTACTTGGTTTATTATACAATATGCTTATGTTATATGTGTAGTAAAATACTTGGCATATGATATTGGATGAAATGATTGTTCTTGTATGATATGTTGCATGATTTTCCATACTTAGTGCTATATGTATACCTTAAACACCTACAAACATAATATAGATGTTCCATCATAAGATAGCTCATAAACCAGTTGGTGGTAGAGTGCATGCATAATGATCACAAACCACTTGGTGGTAGATCATATGATGTTTGTATAATGATTAGAAACCACTTGGTGGTAGATCATAAGGCATGAAGATGTCAAAGCCTTGGTGGCAGATGCACGAGATATATGATGGAAATGTGCTTAAAATATGTGTTCTCTTTTGCTAATGAATATCTTTGTGCAAGTATACGCTTTTCTTATATTCTTCTGTTACTACCAAGTATATTAGTTTTATCTTATTGCCAAGATATGATGAGAGGTATATAAAAGACACGTAGGCGTACTCAGTACAATATTCTTGAATATTGTGCTAACGTGTACCACATGTAATCTTTTGTTTAGGTTGTGGCATATGTTCTTGAAGGCCAAGATAGTTGAGAGTTGTGTGGCGAGATGATGTACAGGTGAACCTAGTGTCTTAAGATCATGTTGTTTAGATGTATTACATGTATATGTAAGTTGTTGTTCAATATGTAATATCAAATCTTGTAATAATTCATGTTGTAATTATATGTTTTATGGTGAACATGTGTGTATGGTTTTATTATTTTTCATGTACATGTGCTACTGATTGTTTCCTTCTGACTCCCTTGATTTTCTCTTTCTTAGCCTAGTGTGTGATGTTTAAATTGGGATTCTCACTGAGGTGAGGCTTTCAATTTGTACATCTCACATCAGATTAAGTTTTAGAAAATATGGGGATGTCACAGGTGGTATCAGAGCATGAACAGTAGCAAAGCCTGACATTTGCTCATTATGCAACTCAAAATAAAGAATCTTGAACTTAATAATCTTTTAGGGTTAGATTAGTTGTCTTTTAGAGACTAGATCTGACCTAGCCTCTAATTTAGCACCTAGATGTCCGAGAACTAGGTCTAGACTAGTGTTTTTTGAGTAGCAAGTCCTTAGATGTCGTTCTTTCCTTGTAGTGCAGTGGTATGGGATGTTGCACTATTTGGAAATGACATCCATCAAGGGAAGAGAAACCCTAGACGTATTGTGCATGTTGTCTAGAGTAGCTACACTAGTCTACCCCTTGTTCTCACCCTTTTCACTAGTTTTCATGACACTGTACTCTCTACTATGTGTGGGACACTTATTTTTAGGATTTGGTTTTTGATTCCAAATGGATCGAACCTCGATAGTTTTCTCCGACGCTTGTTTTATTGGAGAAAAACTATATAATATTTTATTATGTATATGTATTACAAAATGTGTTCTCACACATGTATGAGTAGGAGGTGGTCATGCAACCTAAGTGAAAGTGAATGACATTAGTCTAGAAGAGAGAGTAGTTCTAGATTAGATTTCTAGATCCTTGTTGGAATATATGATAGATGAATAGATGAAATAAGTTTTGATGATATGATGTAAGTTGATAGAGATGATATAATATGGTCATGATGATCTATGTTTGTCTTTAAGGATTAAAGTTCAACTTTTAGGATTTGAGATAAGTTCTGATGATGCAAGTAACTAGGCTTCTATGAGATAAGATATGTTAAGCCGACACAAAGTTGTGAGTTAGCATGTGCCTCAAGCTCTTTTACAAAGGAGGACCTCTAGTGTTAGGACTAGTTTTGGGGTTAGCTCAAGAGAGAGTGAGACCCGTAGGGAGAAGGTCAGAGAACCTAGAGTCCATGATATGATAAATATGTGATATGATATGTCCTAAACTAGAATACTCCTGAGTGAATGAGTTGGGTTGCCTAATGCATGATTCCTATAGTCCTTTTGAACCCTAGATATCCTTGAGAGGACCAAACCCTAGAGATAGAGAAAGGCTCATTTTATGTGTATATGTGAACATGGATGTGAGTACCTACCATCTGGGTGAGGGAGAGTCCCAAGACCCTGGAGGAGGCAACTGTGTTAGCTTCTAGACAGCCTCATTCCCGGGTTGGTGGTTCCATGTAGGACTCTAGTGGTGTATGTATAAGAGAGTTTTGGGTAAGCATGTTTCATGGGTAGAGACCTATGAAGAGGATGTCATAGAATGTTTTGGTTTGTGCTTATGTGGATAGATCTTGTGAAGTTATCACTAGTGCCAATGAGGTAGACCTAATAACCCTAGATCAGGGAGGAAAGATAAAGTATATGCATATGAGATACTCATAGAGTTGAGTTAGCTCATAGGGACTGAGCATGACACTACCCTCATGGTATGGGTTAGACGACTCTCATTTGGACTATATAAAGTTTTGATACATGTTTCACGAGCCACTTGTATAAGTTTGTTAGCACAACCATGATATAAAATATGTAAGACGTGATCTAATCTCAAGACGTGATATATAGACATGATAAGATGGAAACCTAGAGATGGTTTCATAGATGGAAATGCATAAATAGTTAACCATATACATGAATAATGATGATAATGTGATATTGTTGGCTAATCTTGTGATGAAATCACTAATAAATGTTGCAATTTATTATGAGCAATGAAATAAAATCATATGAATGAAACATGTTACATGAAGTGTTAATCTTAGTGCTTAATAAACATGAAAAATATAGTTTTACAGGTAGCACAATATAACGATTATGACGCCATGAGATGATTTGGATGGATAAAATGGGTTAACTTAATAAAACCCTCCTTAAAGACATATGTTAATCTTGAACGTGTCCTAACAATGAGCTCAATAAATGTTGATGACACCTTGACATAATCGGTGAACTTTAGTTAACTTCTTTGGAACGTGATAGTATGATGTTCAATATTAATGCATGGATAAAGATAAGGATGCAATCCTATCCTGTGAAATATGGCATGACATAACTAGAGCTCCTAAACACTTACTTCAATCGTTATGAAGGGGTAGTTGATCCTAGATTCTTTTAAAATGCCCTAGAAAGACATGGATATAGTTATAAATCCATTGTTTGTTGATATGCTACACCTGCAATGTTGTCCTACATATGGATGAAGACCTTTTGGTTTTTTCTTGAAGTAAGAGAATGGCTTGGTTTCGAGGATGAAATTTCTTTTTAGATGTATATGATGTGACAAAGTGGTTTTCGCTTTAATTTCGAGGATGAAATTTGTTTTAAGGTGTGTAGGATGTGATGGAGCGGACGTTTGGAATCCTCAAATGTCCAATGACACAAGTAAAGTCATACATGTTGAATTATTTGAGAGTTTCAAATGTTTTGGTAAAGTTTGATTATTGATTGAGGTTATATAATGTTTTAGATCCATAAGTTATACCTATATGAGGAATTTAATTGAATGGTCTAGCAATTGAGTTTTGGCACCACATTCGTGTAAAAGGTACCTTGAGTAGTGAGGAAGCTATGGTTAATTTATGGTGGCTATTAGAGGACCAAGAGGAATTTGCTCAAGTTCGAATATGATAAAATAATGTATACTATTGAGGATTTATAGACTTAAGTTGATGATCATTATGATGTGTTATGCAACCTTGGATAGTTGATGCTTGTAGTGCGTTGATGCCATAGATTGACTCATGGTGCAGACTTCATCTCGGCCATACATGGATGAATGACGGCTCAAATTGTCTTGTATCTTGCGGTTATGGTCTTGCCTCTAGGTGAAAGCCACAATGTCATCCTACTTGTTGAATGTGGACTGAGAAGTATATCATGGGAGGCTGTTCAAACAGGATCAATACACCATGATCAAGGTTCATGGGTGAGAGTAGTTTTGACTACTTTGGATCAACTCGTTGCATACATAATAGAGAAGACGGAGGGAGTCCCACCTCACCATCTATGCTGCCTCTCCACCCACATGCATAGACCATCAGGAGGAGTTATAGAATGAGAACTAGACCGGAACCAGAGAGGGGGGAAAGGAGAGGAAGATGATGAGCATCCTACTAGAAGAAGAATCTCAGGAAGAGGATGGCCGATCGTTGTGCTTTAACAGTGGTAGCTTCAGTGAATGAAAGCCACACACGGCGGGTGAAGAAGGAGAGTTTGGGTTGATCATTGGAGATCCCATACCAGAGATCTTCTTTGAAATGGTGCCCACACATGCCATAACGGATGATGCACGTAGGCGGCGGGCTCTAGGCGGCGGCAGACGCAGCGCAAAAGTGAGACGAAGGAGGAGTCGTGGAGAGGATCAGGGTGCTGGAAGGACCTAGATATGAGGTGTTCATAGACAGGAGCACTACAACAAAACTCCCCATTAGTGGGATTTATTTAAGTGGCATTTATAAAAAAGCCACTATCTTTCTAATATATAGGCATTTTAATTAAAATGTCGTTGAACCACCTATTATAGGATTTTTGAAAAGGACATAACATTAAAGGTGTTTTTATTTCTAATTAGTGGCAATGTTAAATTGCCATACCAAATTAGGAAATATTTTGTTAAACTATATTGACTTCCGGCTCCAAATTAAATTTTCCCTTCGCGCTACACTCTCCGCTCATTCAGCCCGATGTTTCCGATCTCCCCCTCTCTCCCTACGTGACTTCCTCACTCCCTAGCCCATCGTGCCCTAGGTCCGTTGGTGGCTCACGATCGTCTACAGACTGGGAGAGATTGGTGGCGTCTACTATTCTCCAGTTGTCATCCATGGTGCCAATAGTTGTTGGCTATGGAGTGCCAAGTTGTCGGTGTCGCATTGACACCTTGCCTGTGATCGTGAGCATTAGTTCTTCCTCCTCCACCTATTTGAACTGAGCCCAACTGAAGCATACTCAGGCATTGTTCGTTCTTCCTCATCCGCCTTGGCGGACCGAGCCCAGCCGAAGCACCGCCGCATACTCAATCTGCCCCTCCGGCGTCGGCGAGCTTGAGTGACGGAATCTGATCAATCTGCTTCAGGTAACCATCGCCGCAGCCTATTTTGTTAACTACGATGTAGCTTACATACCTCCTTCAAGGTCTCTTTTGTGACCGGTGGCTAATAGGCATGTAAAGTGTCAACAATTATCATGCTTTGACAAAAAATCTGTAGGTATCGAATGCCATGCCACTTGGAATTTGTTGTCCATTTATAGGTTATCCTAAATCATCAATAACTATTAATGGGAAACCTTGCTGCAGAATAAAAAAACATATTCCGACTAATAACTTGTTTACCAATAGTAGTCCACTCTTGTTTCCATCCATTTTAGTTGACAATACTTAAAAGGTATTTGTCTTGGATCCAACTTCTGCTCTACATACATTATTAGTACTTTTATCTGTAGTGTTATAATTTTGAAGAAAGACAAGAATGAAGAAACTATAGCACTTCAAAGATGTTAACAAAATATGACTTATAGAGTTCATGTAAACATCACATGTAATTAATCAGTTCCCTATTAAGATGGTGGATTGGTATTTTCTATTCTATGTTTACATGGTCTTCCCACAAAATCATTTGAGAAACCAGGTGATGTGAAATGCAACGATCAGTATAATTGAAAAGCATAATGTAGACATAATAATTCATAAGTGATCTCCTCAAAACAGACATAATAATTCATAATGTAGACTACGATAATTGTTGGTATAATGACATACTCATCTTACTTTCCATCTAAGTCTGATTTGTATTTCTCAAGTTGTCTCTGAAAATATGTAACATCGTTATACATACTTATTGAAAATATATAACATCATTATATATACGTACAATTGTTAGTACTAATATTTTGCACTCTCTTTCCACCCACAACAATCACTATGGACTAGGCCTCGACCCCCCTATCCTTTTCCCTGAAACGAAATAGTTGGACATCACCCTAGACCATCGTACACTACCACAACTCACCATTACTAGACAATGGCATCATTTGAACGGAAGACGCTACACGGCTAGTCAAGTGACTTTAAAGTATGGAACATCGATAACTGTAATCGACACTCAGTATGATAGCAAATGCACTTTAAGGTATCCACAACCAGTTGCCTTGCGTGGATTCAGAACATGCTAATGGGCCGAGAGGACCAGGTCTGGCTTCCGAACATGCTAATTCGATTCATCTACGAGGGACTTCCTCCGCGACATAGCATCATCAACAAAACGGCCAAGTCACCAGTCAAACGGGTGTCTCAATTCTTGATGAAATTTGGTTACTTTTAAATAAGGAAATCGCCAATAAATGTATTTTTTACTATTTTTGTAGAATGAAATTTTGTTACTTTTAAATAAGGAAGTCACCAATAAATGTATTTTTATAGTATTTGTCACAATTCACCAGTCAAACGGGTGTCACAATTCTTGATGTTATATTTTTTACTATTTTTATAGAATGGATAAGTCTTGAATAGCAAAGGATGACCGAACGAGTAGTAAATACCTATGTGGAGTATCCAACTTTTTGGATTTCGCTTTTCAACATTCAGCGATTGGAGACAAGATTGTATGCCCCTGTAGAAAGTGCACTAATGTATACCAGGTAACCAGACAGACTGCATTGAGTCATATATTGTGGAATGGCTTCTTACAAAGCTATATTTCTTGGGCTTTTCATGGAGAAGATGTCGATGTTGAAATGGATGCTCCAACTGATCAAGGTGATTGTCTAGGTGATGAAAATTTACAACATATCTTGCATGATGTTTTTCTGAGTTTCAGTGAAGACGAAAATATGGAAGTACAGTCGGCTACTGATCAACATTTAAATGCTGACAAATTTTATATCGTGTTAAAGGATTCTGAGACAGAATTATATCCATGGTGTAAGAAACTTACCAAACTTGCTTGCATCCTAGAATTCTATCACCTGGTTTGTCTTAATTCCTTGAGTAAGAAAGCATCATCTATGTTTCTTAAGTTCTTTAAAAAAATGCTACCAAAAGGAGAACAATTACCTAATTCCTTTTATGAGCTGAAGAAGACAATAAAGGAGTTGATGTTTACTTGCGTCCATTGATTGATGAGCTGAAAGAACTATGGAGTACTGGTGTACAAACATATGAATCTTGTAACATCCCTGACCTGGGTTATGCTTTAACCCTAGGTGTTTTTCTTAATAAAGTTGATTATATGCTTGCTCTTATCTTTTGAAAAGTAATTAAGGCTCAAGAGGAACTTATATTTCAATTTTAGTCCTTTTTTAACAATATTAAAAACAATGTTTTGATTGTTGTGGACTAAAGTGCAATTTACCCAATTTGAGGGGTTAATTTGAAAATGTTATATGATAATGTGTTCCTCATATGTTGAAGCATCATGAGAATGAAGATGATGCAGAGGAATGGCTAGTGAAAGCATGGGTACCAAGAAAGAGCTGATTAAACAATGTTTGTGCATTAAAACCTAGTTTTGGTGTAATGTGCAATTTACCCAAAAACTAGGGTTAAATATGAAAATTACCTCTTCCAAAGGTCCCTAATAATTCTTGGAATCTTTTAGAGGCAATAAAATGAGAGGGGCATCTGATTTGAGCTACTTTGAAGGAGAGAGAATCTTGATATTAAAATAATCAAGATTTAAGCATAATTGAAACATTAATTCAATTTAATGCAAAAATAATTATATTAATTGGATTGCCCTTCAATTAAAATTGAAATGGTTGAATATATATATATATATATATATATATATATATATATATATATATATGTGTGTGTGTGTGTGTGTGTGTGTGTGTGTGTGTGTGTGGAAGTCCTTGTGCCTTGCAAAGGCAAAGTAAATATCTACGTGAGTGGAGAACCCACTCACATTAAGATAAGAAAAAAGAAAAATCCACTAACTTTAGGATATTAATATTATAAGGGTTAAGGTGCTTAATTTTCTTTTCTTTAAATCATGGATAATTGAATGGAATAAGAGGCAAAGAGTATAGCCTCGTCTCTAAGGAAGATAAGGGGGCAAGTGGCAAGAAAAAGGAAGAGATAATTCCTACTTTCTCTCTCTTAAATGAATTTTCAATAAAATTCACATATATGCTCCTTTATCCGTAGAATGAAAGGGTAATTTCGAATTCACTTCTTCTCTTTTCTTGAAAAACGACCAAGTAAGCTTTGGAGGATCAGTAGGACGACTCCCAACCTGTTTGTAAGCTTCTTTACTTCCTTTCACCTTAATTCCATGGTGGAAATCGAAAAACAATGCATGATTTCTACTTATCTTGATCCCATCTTCAATTCTAACCATTCCTTTTCACTCAAAGCTTGAGGACGAGCCTTGGAATAGTGAACGAAGTTGCATCCACCATTGTTTACGTGAGCTTGAAGCTTTGAAGCTCAATTGGAGGTGGGTTTTATAACTTGAACCCATCTACATTGTTATTCAACTATCAATCTTGCAATTTCGTTGATTCCTTCATCTTCTTGATTAATTATTTGTTGTAATTGGTAAATTCATGAAATAAGAAGTACTATAAGTTACACGGACGAAGGTAGATTATTATGACATCATCTTGGACACTTTTCACAAGGAATTCATATTCCAATCGTTTTCAACAAGTTGTCCATTCGGTTTCAACAAAACTGTTTGGAATTAAATGATTTCATCAAACCGTTAGGAACTAAACGGTTTCAAACCATTTGGAAGAGTTGACCACAGTTGACCATGTGGAGATTTGATGCTAATGATGATGGTTGATGACCTATTAAATTTAATTGATTAATTCCAAAGGGCTCATTAGTTGAAGGTTCATCAATTACTAAATCGTAATCGAGTTAAGTGCTGAAATTCCAATTGGTTGATTTAGATTTTTGGGTTGATTAACCCAAACGGTCTCAAGACCATTTGGGGGGTCACCCAAACGGTATCAAGACCATTTGGAGGTCAACCAAGACCGTTTGGAGGTCTAGGGTTGAGTATGGTTGAGTAATTGAAGGTCCAAAGATACCAAATTGAAATGCAATTAATAGTTGAATTGATGATCAATCCAATGATCTAAACCCTAATGAAATTTCACAAATTTCAAGGATAGGATGGGGCAAACAGTCTCAAGACCGTTTGTAGATCATCCAAATGACCTCAAGACCGTTTGGGGTCAGGTCATATCAAAAATTTGATGATGATTCATTAATTTCAATTGAATCAGTTCCACAATGTTGATCATTAATGGTTCCTCGATTTCAAAACTCTAATTGAAGGTTTCTTGAGTATAAATCCTAGATCAGTTGGGTTCAAAACCCTAATTGATGGTAAATTGAAGGATGATTCAATAGTTCAATTGATGAATAAATTAAGGATTCAATTGTTAATCATTTCATCTATTGAAACCATGAATTGTTTAAGTGTTGAAAGAACTTTTTGGTCCATTCGGTTTTGAGAGGGTTTGGACCAAATGGTCTTAAGACCGTTTGGGTCCAAACGGTCTCAAACTGTTTGGAGACCCAAAGTTCAATCAGTTTCAACACCTTTCTTGTCCAATCTGTTTCAAGGGCAATTTGCCCAAATGGTTTTCAACCAATTGAATTATGAAAACTAAGACCGTTTAGGGTCTAAGTAATTAAATCTTTTGAAGATCAACATGGTTAATCCATTTGGATATATCATGTAATTGAAGGTCCAATATGGTTAATCTATTTAGATACCTAATGCATTTGAAGATTTAATTGGTTAATCCAATTGATCACCTAATGTAATTGAAAGTTTAATTGGTCAATTCTTTTGGATCCCTCATATAATTGAAGGTTCAATTGACTAAACCATTTGAAGACCTGATGTACTTAGATAATTTATACCCTTAGTGGGATTAATCATTAATTCATAATGATGTAATAATTCAATACATCATGCTAACCATAAATGCATGTATTTGAATAAAGAGTAGGCTCAATCTAATCAAGAATTGAGTAGTGGACATCCTGAGTAGGATGAGAGAGAAAGATTCATACATGAATGATATCATGTAGCAATTAAGTCTAAAACATTCAAAATGATGTGATATACAATTAGGGCATGATCCTTAATAAAGAGATCATAAAACCCTAATTGAGATGATTAATGAACTCAAATCCTAATTTAGAGAAATTCCGAATGGAACCCTAATCTAGGAGGATAATGTGATATGAATTTAAGATAATGACATGAGTAATCCTAATTCAGGGTATTGGTATGATAAACCCTAATTAGGTGTGAATAGTAAAACCTAACCCTAATTTGGATGTTGGGATATGATAATTCCTGATGTGATGTGAATAGTAAACCCTAATTCTAAAATAGGGTGAAGATCTGTGAAACCCTAATTTTGGGTTATACTATATAGCATGAAACCCTAATCTTGGATGAAATGATGAATCATTGATCCTAGTTGTGCAAAGGAAATGAGTAACCCTGATTAACATGAAATGGGAAACCCTAACCATGGTAAGGGAATAGTGGTGTTACACTTGATTAGTATGAAACTGAAATATGATTGATATATCTGTTATCATGTGTGTTAACCATGTAGGTATCCTGAGATGATGAACATAGCCAGGTATGAGCTATGATGCTTTATTCATTGCAATTATTCATTGGGCCTTTTGTGCCATAATATACCTTGTTGCTTAGTAAATAGTAACAAGAGGGTTAATGAGCCTCAAGTGCCATAAGAGATGCTTGTGTAGCAAGTATCATGTTTATCTTGGTCAAATGACTTGAAGGAGATAATTACCTGAGAAAGTGGTAACAATGCTCAGTGATGAGCTAAGGGTTTGAATACCCAGATCCATATAATTATGGCATTGAGATTGTTAAGGGATGATGATTCCCAGTATTGAAATGAGGGACTGAATCCCAATGTCTTATAAAGATTGAGAAGTAACTGATGAAAATAGTACATGTTTCTTTGTAGCACTTGTCCTAATAAGTTATGTTTGAAAATTTGGCTGATGCTAAAAGAATATGATAATGTACTTAATTAATCAAGTGATACCATAGAATGTAGTTGCCCTGGCCACAGATCCATCAGCGTCAAAATTAGCTGAATGGTGAAACGAGTTTTACTCAAAATGCATATTTTGAATATGTGGGGGTAATTGGGCAAATATATCCTTATGCCCCATAGGACTGGCTACGGACTATGTCCTATATACGGGATTGGTTTCGGACCATACCCCAATAAGAGTATGGCTACGGGCCATAACTCCTCAATATAATACCAGGCATTGGCTACGGGCCATAACCCTGAAGAGAGTATATGCTACGGGCTATAACTCTATAGCGAAGATGCCAATATACCCTGGTAAGCTAATTGCAGTTTGACACATGATGTCTCTGCTAAAGTAGTCTCGTACTGACCAAGATAGATGAGGTCATGGAATACGGCTCTCCCATTGACCTTATGTGGTACGATGCTTTATGTAGTTGGGGTCGGTTGGAGTATGAGCGATATATCTCATCTCCTCAGGGCTTAAGAATGTTTGTAAAATGTAATCAGCCATGTAGCGTATTTGTATAAGTTTCAAATATGAGAATCACTGGTTGATGTTATTCTGCTTAGCATGTTCTAGATACATAAATGTTATATATTCTCTTCAAGTCCTTATTGAATAAGAGAGATGTTGCTTTATCAAGTTATAGCTTAAATGCTTGAATAGAAATGTTGCTTTAATCTGCATATATATTGATTTATCTATTGTTGAATATATGATTCCATTGTTCAGTTTATTTCTATTAAACTGCAATAATAATGTTTTCGGCGGAGAGTTATATCTCTCGCTGGGGCAATTTATAATTGTCTCACCCCTGTGGGATTCAACATTTTTAGGTGGACGTGGACGAGGTAGAGACAGAAACCCCATAAAAAGGGAAGAACAGCTATAGAAGCAACAGAGACAGCAGTAAATCCTCAGGTGGAGATACTAGTTGTCAAGTCTTGTATATGTGTAATTAGAGTCCTATGAGTCGTCTCTGTACTCTCAGGTCCTAGGAATATAACATTGATCTGAGATTTTGGTTTGAATGCCTCGAGGATTTTATTATTTGAACTTTTGATAACACAAATGATGTATATATATATATTCCTCAAGAAGGAAATGGTACAGAGAATGTACTATGTGAACCAGTATGTGAATGTAATATTATGGTTCTTGTTGAAAGAGTTTTCCGGAGAATGGATCTCTTTGCAATTGGTTTTAATTTTTAGTGATATTTAGTAATCCGCTGCTAACGACAGCTTCCGCATGTTTTATTATTATTGATGACACTTGTTATCTTAATTGATGGCGTTTGTCGTCACAACGCTAGAGCCAAGGAATGCTTTTAGATGTGTGCTTCTTTGTTATGGACTATTAGTGATTTTCTAGGATATGCACATCTATCTGGTTGGAGTACTAAAGGCTACAAAGCATGTCCTTATTGTAATAAAGATATTATCTCACATTGGTTGCCACATAGTCGTAAAGTTTGTTACAGAGGACATCGTAGGTTTTTGCCAGCTGACCACAGATTCCAGAAAGAAGCTAGGGCATTTGATGGTGAGCAAGAATTTAGGAGTCCACCTAAACCTCCTTCTGGAGCTGAAATCTTGTCACGATTGGATGGCAGAAGCACTATAATTGGTAAGAAAAGGCCGAGAGGTAAAGATTTGACACACAATTGGGATAGGAAAAGCATATTCTTCGAGCTACCACATTGGAAATCTAACATTGTAAGGCACAATCTGGATGTCATGCGTGTTGAGAAGAATATATGTGAGAGTATTTTTGGAACATTGCTAGGTCTGAAGGATAAAAGTAAGGACAACTTGAATGCAAGGAAGGATTTGGAGGATATGGGAATTAGATTTTCGCTTCATCCACAAACTGTTTGCACACATTCCATACTACTTCCAGCTTTCTATACGATGAGAAAAGAAGAAAAATATCATTTTGCAACCTCCTAAAATCTATCAAAGTTCCAGATGGGTATGCATCTAATATATCTAGATGTGCATGGCCGACGGATCAGAAGATGCTACCAATGAAAAGTCATGATTGTCACGTGTTGATGCAACAACTTTTGCCATTAGTTGTCACTGTGTCTTTGCCCAATAAGAATTCTAAGTCATGTATTATTAATCTCTGTCGCTATTTTTAGAGGTTGTGCACTAAAGTCATAGATCCAAATGATTTTGCTGAATTGGAAAATTCAATAGCTGTGACACTTTGTGAGATAGAGAAGATTTTCCCTCCATGTTTTTTTGACATAATGGTGCATCTATCAGTCCATCTCATTTTTGAAGCTAAGATAACCGGCCCTATTCAGTATCGTTGGATGTATCCAATTGAAAGATAACTTTTCATACGTCGTGATGACTTCACCTATTGGAATTTAATTTGTCATAATGTTTTTGCCAACTTTGTTATTAGGTATCTGCAGACCCTAAAAGGATATGTTCGTTATAAAAGATATCCAGAAGGATCAATAGCAGAAGGATATATAGCTCAAGAGTGTCTTACTTTTTTTTCAAGATACTTGGATGGAGTTGAAACAAAATTAAATTGGCCAAATAGAAACGATACTGACAAAATAAATTTGGAAAACGAGCCAACACATGACAGTGATGATTGGTCGATTTTCTCGACAGTAGGTCATGGTGTTGGTAAAATGATAGCATGTGTCTTTGATGAAGATACATTGCAACAAGCCCATAAGCATGTACTATTCAATTGTGATGCAAATGAACCCTACATTAAGTAAGTTAGTGACAATTGTCTTCTATTATTAAAATATTATTACATATTCCAATTTCATATTGCACATATTTTGTTTTCAGGAAGCACTATGATATCATTAGGCTAAAACATCCTCATAAGTCCTTAAAGGAGGTACAGAGAATACATAGTAACTCATTTGATGGATGGTTTAAGGAACATGTAAGTTAATTTGTCATAATTAAATTTGTTATGCTTCATGATTAAATACTAACAAACTTTTCTTGTGTTAGATTGAGACACTCCTAAGAACAGAGATGGTGGATGATAAAATCAAGTTTCTTTCTCAAGGTCCACATCAAATGGCCGTTAAGTACAAGTGCTACATTGTCAATGGTCAAAGATTCCATACCAAAGCAAAAGATCGACATCTAACAACACAAAATAGTGGAGTCTTTCTAGTAGCTAAGACTGATTGTTATGCTAAAACCACTGACCGCAATCCAATTACTAGAGATGTTACCTACTATGGTGTTTTGAAGGATGTTATTGTGCTTAATTATTATGAACACTTTAAGGTGACATTATTTAAGTGTGATTGGGTGGACATCTACTCCGAGAGGACAATCAAGCATGATGAACATGGGTTGACTCTTGTTAATTTGAGACGACTTCAATCAACTAGAGAACCGTATGTAGTGGCATCTAAAGTTGGACAATTATTTTATGTATAACATGTCACTTCAAAAGGGTGGCATTTTGTTGTAAAGATTCCCCCATGAGATATGTTCAACATGGAAGATCTATCTTGTAGTGAGACTGTCGGAGCTTATGTGCAAGGTGAACCTAGAGATGGGCCATCAATGACAATAGAGGATGAAAATGCAGACTGTGACATAGTTAGATTGGATATGGAAGGAATTACTGTTGATAGTTCAACAATTGAGAAAGACCAATCCCAAATTCAGCAGGATGATGAAAGTGCATATCAATGTGATGAGGATGATAGCTTTGAATGAGAAAATTACAAAGTAGCAACTAATATTTATTTTAGTTTGTTGTTATTATTTGACTTATATATGCCTATTTTGTTGGCATGGAGTTTCCACTATCTGAAATGTATCTGACATATTTTAGTCGCATGCTTCTATGTGTGTTGGATTATCTCGCATATTCCCAAGAGAGAAGGTTGTCTGATCAGCTCCTTCGATGTATTGTAGCCTAGACAAAGTGGTATTTAAAAGTAGTATCTAAAGTAGTATGTTATTCTTAAATTCTGATGTCCAACTTACTAACAATGATGATCACCTTTTCCCTTGCCTTAATGTAGGTGTATGCAATTAGAGTTTCATTTTTATGCAATCCTCTTCACTAACACTGTTGCTAGCTCTTTTGTTACTGATATTTTGACAATGACTTTGTGTACCTCTGTGGTTTTGCGTCCTAATTTCTCTGTAGAGGTACATGAAGTCATTGTCAACATGTCAGAACTATGCTCTGGTGGAGAAGTCTATGAAGAATCCTCAAGGAAGAATGGTTTCTCCAAGAGATTAAAGGTCATTCTCGAGAGATAAGGTTGTAAATGTCTTTTTGCTTCCTACTCTGGAAAGTCTTCTTGCATATTTTGTAGTTACTTGTTTTTTACATGTGGTGGTTGCCATGACTGGTGATGGTGTCAATGATGCACCTACTCTAAAAATGGTAGACATTGGTATTGCCATGGGAATTTCTGGAACTGAGGTGATTATATTCGCTATGGGAATTTGTATATCTATCTTCTTGTCCTTTAGTAATTATTATCGATAATGATGTTTCTTCTTTATTTATGTGTCAGTCTAGGTTGTCAAGGAGGCTTCAGACATGGTTCTTGCTGATGACAACTTCAGTACAATATTTATTGCAGTTGACGATAGGAAATCTATCTATAACAACATGAAGGCCTTCACCAGGTTCTTCTCTTATTAATCATTTTATGCTTTCTTACCTTACTAAAATTCTTTCAACTTATTATGTATAGACTATAGTTTTATGAGAACACTGGATGAGATTGAGTTTGATTATAATCTTTTTCTTTTACATAATTGTCAAGATTGTCAGCTTTGCCCCCTTTCTAAAATCTACTTAGTTGTGTGCTTAGCTAAATGTCTAAAGCTTTGCTGCGTGGCAAACTCTATTCAGCTGACATAATGTGAATGGTACGTTTGAAATTATCACCCCTATCAAACTTATTAGGAGTGGTGAGAAGGTGGGTTCTTATGAGGCTGCCCTTCTTGCAAAGCTCAGCATTAGGCCCTTCTCATATGGATTGGTTGTGATGTCAGTTTATGACAGTGGATCTGTATTCATCCCTGAGGTCCTTGACCTGAAGATGACCTTATTTATAAATTTGGCAATGGTGTTATCTTCCCTGATACTATCATATTGCATGCTAGTGTTGTAAGTTTTTTTGTCTTATATTTGCATGCAAGTGCTCAAATTTTTGCTCACTTCATGGCAGGATCCTAGCAATTTTGCAGTTGTTGCTGCCCCTGCTACTACTTTAGGCTATGCAGTTGCACCTACGGCTACTGCTACCAAGGTGGAAGAGAAGAAGGAAGAACCTACTGAGGAATCTGATGAC
The DNA here is from genome assembly GCA_963693085.1 of Alisma plantago-aquatica. Taxonomy (NCBI): domain Eukaryota; kingdom Viridiplantae; phylum Streptophyta; class Magnoliopsida; order Alismatales; family Alismataceae; genus Alisma; species Alisma plantago-aquatica. Next base: position 287,290,053 of record OY856411.1, read on the forward strand.
TTTATGGCCAAATTATCATATTCTATCACTGCAGCTGAAAAGAAGGGTGAACCTTCATTGCAGTGTAGCTGGTCTAATCCTACAGAAGCTCACAACTAGTTAGAATGCTAGAATGGAGATGTATGTTTTTGTAAGAAAATGAGTTTGTATTCCTTTGGGGGGTCTCCAAGTGAAAATTGAGTTGATATCCAGTTAGTGATCATGTCTAGAATATGTACCATATATAGTCATATGTGGTGGTGGTGTATTGAATATAAGGGGCAAGGTAAAATGTCCTCCCCATGTAATTGTCATTTGATTATAAATAAAAAAGTTCAATACTTCTGGAAAAATGTGTTCGGCTTCAATTGGCATTCAATTAGAAAACTTGATCATGAACTACAAATTGACTGACTAAAATCCATAAAAAATTAGTAATGCAGAACTAGTATGTCATTACTAGCTTTTTTCATAAGCCACTACATTCAATCAAAACAGTTGTATACAAGAACATTATACAAAACAGTGGCATTTGTATAAAAGCCAAATGATGGATGGTGGCTTTTCTATAAATGTCAAATGATGGTTTAGTGGCCTTTATGTGGCATTTACTCGAAGCCAATAAAGACAAACGTTTAGTGGCTTTTACAACTTAAGCCACTATCTTCCTAGTGGCATTGGCACTAGAGGCATTTTTTTAAATGTCAACAAATGTCGCTAAACCTATTTACTGGCTTTTTTCAGTGGCATTTCTGAAAGGCCACTGATGTGAATGTTTGTTGTAGTGGAGACTGCGACAGAGCGAACTCAAACTGGAGACCTTCCCCTACACTGGAGGTGGCTTGGGCGGAAGAACACCCATGCACGCAGGCACAGCGCTGCGCTGGGTTCACCTCAAACGCGAGGTCAAGGAGGAACGACTTGGTAGCTAATCACATCCAGAGGTGTTGAAGAGGAGTAACCCTGATGGAGTCCTTCATCGTTTATCCAAGACATGAAGATGACAGTCGCACACTTCCCATGAGGCGGCATCTGGGTTGAGGATGACCTGAGTCCCGCTTGGGGACTTCATATCGATCACATGAAAGAATGGAGGAAGACTCATGTTTCATTTAAACCGGGTCCAGCCCCAGCCAGACCATACCCAAACTGGGTCCAAGTCAATGAAATTGACCGGACCAGTGCAAGCTAGGAGAAGGAGCAACACGTCCCCATAAGCCAAGTGTCGACACACAATTGGCTATAAAAGGTAAATCAGTGTTTAATCAACCAAAAATATACAAATCTTAGATAATTCCTACTAATTAGATCCGTTGTCAGAAAAATACATGTAATATACCAAAATGTTCAGAAAAATGCATAGAACAATATTGAATCATAATATCAGATGTTTGATGCACTAAGATTAATAGTGATATCATGTAATATGTGTAATGCTAAGTTCTTGAGTAATAAATATTAAATTATGACATAAAATTATGGGAAAATGTCAGTAAGTCTATAATCATGTTTATAATGCATATGATGTCAGATATGGTCATGTTGATGCACCAAAGCATATAGTTTATGGCTAATAAATATGATGCAATAAATACATGCATGCTCAATAAATGACGAGATTTATAGAAAACCCTCATATCAGTAACTGGAAGATAATATGTAGATCTGAGATCAGTTTTATACACAAAATTCATGTTATATGAAGAACACCCTTAATACATGTGATGTAACCCTAATATGGTTAATGAAAGTAACATAATGTTAAATATGTTCACATAATAATGTGACACATGAGTATATCCAGTTGATGAACTATAATCTGGAATATGACATCAGTAAGATCAATTCTAAGACAAGAATACAAGTAAATGTGGGAATACCTTAATGAGATGTAAGAAGATGAGAACCTGATGATAGTATGTGATCTTATCTTAACCAGGGTTTGACCAAGACATAGTTGACACCAGGAATATGTGTGATGATTAGGTTTGTCTGTTGATCAAGGTACGCCATTACCTCTTACTTGGCTTATTATACAATATGCTTGTGTTATATGTGTAGTAAAATACTTGGCATATGATATTGGATGAAATGATTGTTCTTGTATGATATGTTGCATGATTTTCCATACTTATTGCTATATGTATACCTTGAACACCTACAAAAATAAAATAGATGTTCCATCATAAGATATCTCATAAACCACTTGGTGGTAGAGCACATGCATAATGATCACAAACCACTTGGTGGTAGATCATATGATGTTTGTATAATGATCACAAACCACTTGGTGGTATATCATAAGGCCTAAATACGTCAAAGCCTTGGTGGCAGACACACAAGATATATGATGGAAATGTGGTTAAAATATGTGTTCTCTTTTGCTAATGAATATCTTTATGCAAGTATACACTTTTCTTATATTCTTTTGTTACTGCCAAGTATATTAGTTTTATCGTATGGCCAAGATATGATGAGAGGTATATAAAAGACACGTAGGCATACTCAGTACAATATTATTGAATATTGTGTTGATGTGTACCACATGTAATCTTTTGTTTAGGTTGTGGCATATGTTCTTGAAGGCCAGGATAGTTGAGAGTTGTATGGTGAGCTGATGTACAGGTGGACCTATTGTCTGAAGATCATGTTGTTTAGATGTAGTACATGTATATGTAAGTTGTTGTTCAATATGTAATATCAAATTTTGTAATAATTCATGTTGTAATTATATGTTGAATGGTGAACATGTGTGTATGGTTTTATTATTTTTCATGTACATGTGCTACTTATTGTTTCCTTCTGACTCCCTTGATTTTTTCTTTCTTAGCCTAGTGTGTGATGTTTAAATTGGGATTCTTGTTGAGGTGAGGATTTCAATTTGGACGTATCACATCAGATTAAGTTTTAGAAAATATGGGGATGTCACAATTGTCCTCTAATCACATCATGTTATAATCACCGAGACACGACCGCAGCCGTTCTCAATCACGTCAGATGTATGAGGCATGACCATAGGCAACCTCCACAATCTGCATTGTGGATGACAAGGATATGTCCTCAACCTGCCACCTCCACATACTCAATAGTATGTGCTTTGAGTTTCCCTTAGGAATACTCATTTCACCATCCAGTAAGTTTTGACACTAAAGATGACTCTATGGCACATGGCACTACATGATTAGAGTTACACTTGATTAGTTATGCCAATTGGGTGAATTAAGGATATATCAAACAAGTGGACATACAAACCCTAATTCACTTCTAGCAAGCATATAAATATCACAACTTTTAAAAGATATAAAAACATGTGAAACATAATTTTTCATCTCATCATCACATGGTACTATTCACTTTCCATTCATGAGACACACTAGTCATCATACTATCACAAAATATAAATCCTTTTCATAATATCACAGGGTATCAACCCTTATCAACATAAGAGGATTACACCTCATTCAGGGCTCAACCATGCCCAAAGGTCACTAAGACCATCATACTATCATAGGATATAAATCCTTTTTACAATATCACAGGGTATCAACCCTTATGAACACTAGAGGATTACACCCCATTTAGGGCTCAACCATGCCCAAAGGTCATTAAGACCATCATAGTATTCCCTACAAGATCATCATTATCTTTGCATGCCTTATAACAAGGATCGACAACATCACTTACATATAATACATCAGATCAACACAATATTGCATTAATGAGCTAGGAGATATTCATAAACAATCATAGTAGGGTTATATTAACATTAAGAACATTCCTTTATTACATCAACATGCAAGGAATCTAGATATGATTAACCTGCATCATATTCATAATGCACATGTTTAGCATAAGAAAGTATCAACCATGTGGCTATGATAACCACCAATTAATATATTAAGGTTATGATCATATTAAGGAGGTTATTCCACCATCATTCCATCATATAAGAATGTTAAACATGAATGCTCATCTTTATATATTTGAATTAGAGTTAGGTTCAACATGATAAATTATATCAATGTTACTAATTAGCACTTATACCCAAACACTAACTCATGGCATCCCCATTGGATTATGGATGTATAAGGTGAAGCATAACCATCACATTCCATACTATTCTCAAGTATTAACCCACACATAAATCAAGGTGTAACCATTGAGTTATAGAATATTAGGATTTCAACAACAGTAATAGAGTACTCCATTGTTGTATTAGTCATTCAAGGACTATTCATACCCAATTATCATCATTTAGTTATATTAAAGCTAGGTATAACAAGATATACCTCATTAGGGTTACATATCAACACAATATGATTATCATCCCTTCTATTCATATGACTGAATAGGTAAGACTACCTTATTAAGGGTAACCCTCCATTTGTTCCATCATCATTCAACCCATATCACTATACCACAATGTCACACAGAACCATTGGATGTTTAAAAGGTAAGACCATTAGTTGTTTACATAAGTAAACACCTTGGACAAACCACCTATGAAGTCCTTGATTTGTTCTCTAGAAAGAGTAACCATCTAACCCTAGACATCCCTTGATTAACAACACAAAAAGTTCCATTGAGAGTAGGGTAAAACCCAAAATCGATTGTTCATTTAAAACAAGCCATCCATTCTCAACAAGTAAGCTCCTTAAGTTGATCATATAAAGGAAACCATATAAATCACATTATTAGGACCAACATATTACACTAGCCATCATTCCACTTTATTATAGGAATAAACATTAGATCTTGACCATTGGATCAAGTTCATATGTTAAAACCATCAATTATAGTATAGGTCCAACCATTGCATCAAGTGACCCAAGTAACCATTGGTCTAAGGCTTAATTGATTCTACAACTACAATGCTTAACACACCATAGGTTGTAGAGAAATGATCCACCATAATTAGTGACCATTAAGTCATCATAGGTTGTTAAATCAACATTATATTCATTAATCAACATCAAATATTAAGCTAATGTCATCATTGATTGATAACATCAGTAGGGTACTTAATGGTTGATCATTGAACTTCTAATTGATCCAAAACCTGACCTAAGGGGGTGACCATAGGTTGTCACCATCATATGACACCTTTGATTCCGACCATCAGTTTTCATGAAGACAACACGATAGGGTTGTTGCAATGGTACCATCATCGGGTCATGGGTTTATACAAGAAATCAACTTAAAATCCTAAAGTTGACCATTGGTTGATAGGTGTTTAGCACCATAGGTTGTCAAAACAACCTGATCCAAGTATTATTATACCTTAGAAATAATGTACACATGATCACAGGTTCATCTAGAACTAAAATTAGAATAGGGAAAATTAAAAAAATTGAAATTCAAGTCAAGCATAACTTTTAGTGCATGGATCATCATTTTCAAGCAAGAACACGATCTAGCAAGCTTATGGTAAGCAATAAATGTGGAGCAAGTTATAAAACTTGCCTATAATGATAATATGAAATCCCAAACAGAAGAAAACTTGAGCAGGTAGGGTAGGAAATCTAATCATAAGTTGTAAACTCATCCATCTAGCACCTTTCTTCATCAAATGAGCAAACCCTAAGCATAAGGAGCAAGAAAGGTAGGGTTTTAGAGCTTTAGAGCAATTTCTACCATGGAACAAAAAGGTTACAACCTGGATAAAGGTAGGAGGAAGGATAAAAAAGAAAGAAACGGAGGAAAGAAGGGGATTCTTACTCTTTTAGGCCAAGATCACTAGAAGGAAGCTTTTTAAGCCCTAAAAGGAAGTCAATTGGAACCCTAGATCCTTTTTCCAAGAAGGTCCCCCTTTCTTCTTCCTTGGACAGGAAAATTCACAGCAACACAGAGGGAGGACGAGTTTGGGAGAAGGAGGGAAGTGGTGGAGAGAAAATGGCTCGTTTGGTTTCTTAGGGATAAGTATATGAAACTTTAAGATAAAGAAAAACAAAATGTTGAAGTTCTAGTATCTTTCCAAGTGTCCATGGCCTTAAACCATTAAGAATATACAAGAACACACACAAGCTACTCCCCCACCATCCATAGAGACATGCTTATCCCTTTTTTCTTGAATTTCCAAGCAAAAAAAATAACTCATTAGTTGATAGCTACTAAAGGTAGCTCATCCATGAAGGGGTAAACCCTAAAATACCCTTGGAGAAAACACCTACAAACCAAGGTTTAAATAGGTGCCCCATGTCTCAATAAGATCAAGAATGATGAGAGAGTATCCAAGGAACATAATGTAAGTGATAAATTGCAAAGAAAACCTATCAATTTGATAAATTGTAGAAAAGTCCAAAATGTGCATAAAATTGCATAACTAGCTCAAAAAGTGTCCAAATTTGACCAAATTTGAAACTTAAGTTTGTCTTATGATTTCAAAGGACATCACAAGGTTAGATTAGGGTTATAAGAATTCAGTTATGATAATTAATATTATTCAACTCATTAAGCAAGTTTAGGGGCCTTACACAACTACTACATCACCTCCTCTAATATCGCCACAGACTACAAGTTGATGTTGCCCTCCTAGCAACAACCAAAGGACTTCTTCATCTAAAGTATTCCACATGGATCAACTAGAACTCTTGTCATCCTACTAAAATAGATAGGAAGGAGTTGTCCCTCCAATTATCCTCAATTGTTCTCTCACTTTCTATCCTTCTCTAGTCGGGTGGGACTTTCTTGGATTCTCTTGATTACCATAATGAGAGAGGACAACAATTGTCAGTGCAATTGATTCTCAATTCTCTGTGTTTTTACTCTGAGAAGCTCCCAGTATCCCTCGATTTATAGTAGAGGTCGGGGTTAGGGTTCTTAGTCTGTGCTGGAGTGGAAGGGACCAGAAGATCTTGAATTTTCACAACCTGTGAGATGCCAAATGGTTGTATCACTACTATAGAAATGGCTTATAAAGTCACTTTTCAAGGTGTCGGTTGTATACATAAACGGACACCTAAACTCTACAGTGTCGGTTTATAACATAAACCGACATACAATCTGTGAAGGTCGACCAGACATGGGTACTGCTTTTATTAAGTGCCGGTTAATTAATAAAAAACCGACACCTAAAATCAACCGCCAAAACCAAAATTCCAGCGAAAAAAGTACCTCCAAAATTTGACATATGTCGTCGGTTCATAAATAAATAACTGACGACTAAAGGGTATTCGCGAGACAGGAATAGGTGTCGGCTGACCTTTAGTTAAAAACCGACGACTATAATATAGTATAGGTGTCGGTTTTTGGAATAGAACCGACACAGTTGGTTTATTTGTCAGTTTATTAGAATAACCGACGCTTATTGTCAACTTAATAGCTCACCAGCACGAGATTCTCTTCCCCTTTCTCAGTTTCATTCCTGATTTCAATTAGGTCCGGCGATTTCTTGCTCTCCCCCGCCGGTTGTTGCTCCTCTGCCGCTGCTCTGTGCTCCTGCTCCTGCCCTCGCCGCTGCTCCGTGCTCACCGGTAGCCATGCTCCTGCTCCTGCTCCTGCCCTCTGTGCTCACTGGCGGCCGTCCGTGCTCCTGCTCCGTGCCCTCACCGCTGCTCCGTGCCCTCGCTGACGCTTCTCCTCTCTTTGCCGCTGCCTCCGCCGGTGGTTGCTGTGCTCCGGCCGCTGCTCTCCTCTGCCCTCAAGGTATGCCCGCCCGCCCTGCCTTCTTCCTCTGCTCCGGCGGCTGCTTGGGCGGTGCCAAGGCACGCCCAAGCAGCTGCTGGGCATTTTTTTATTTTTTTTTAAAGTTATTTACTTATTTGTGTTTAGGGTTTAGGTACTGATTTTGTGCTTCTACTGAGTTGAATCCTCTATTGTCTATACAATACATGTAATTTTGATAAAGTGATGATATGTAAATGTAGAAATAAGTTAGTAAGGTATCAATGATAAGTCTGCTGTAATGTGATGCAAAATAGTTATTGTATCATGCATATCTTAATACTTTTTTGTTTTATAGTTTTTTTATGTGTGACAAGTTTATTGTTTTATATATAGTTGTGCATACCTACGAGTTATCAGGAACACCTAAATGAATTTCTAACACCTAAATGAATATCTAGTTGTGTATTTTCCTAGTATCGTGAAAGATTCTCAATCGTGTGTATCACATGGGATTCTTATCTCAACACAATGGACTGCAATATATGCATCTAATGCCTTAAATGGAAGACTCGGATGTTATAAAATTCCATCAAAGTAGGTAGAAACAACTTATATATATTCAGATCTTAATAATTCCATGAAGTGCACATTATCTTTCTCAGGAAAAGTATGTGTATAATGTAGGATTAGTTCCATATAATGGTTCTATTTTAGTAAGCACCTAGAAACCCGTCCAAGATTTACTCATTAGGAGTAAATCTTGGATAGTCCCCAGTTTGGGACTGTTCTTGAACACCTAATCTCACTTAGGATGTAAGTGTATAATGTGTATTGGGTTTTCGAGAAAATTTCGATAGCATTTCCTCGTTTGTTCTCTAAGTACATATGTAGACTTCTTTTCAAGCTATCATGTCTACCACAATAAAGTTGGTTATGACAAGCAATAAAAGGTTAACTGATGTTATACAACTTTTTCTGAAAATATATAACATCGTTATATGTACTTACACTTTGTTAATACTAATATTGTACAGTCTCTGTCCACCTATAACAATCACTATGAACTGGGCCTCTATGTCAATGTTAACGTTCCCTATTGAAGAACAATTGGACATCATCCTAGATGATCGTTCCTTAAACCAATTGGTCATACCCAAACATTGACGTTTTCTAAAAGTAAGACACTACATGCCTGCTAAAGTGACCCTAACTTTTGGCAATTATTCACATGTTATCGAGGTTGAGTATGATTTGGCGGGAAATCTTGTATCCAAATCCGGTTGGCGTGATTGGATTGGGGAGATGCATGTGGTCCGTTCCAACAAGCTTTTTCTCCGTCCAGTTGGTCATAATTCCATCAAAGTTTGGATAACCAACATCAACTGTGAGACCCCCGATCATCTTCTACGGTATGAGCGCACGGCGTCAGATATCATCTATGAGGAATCTGAATCTGAGGCCCCTGTCAGTTCAGATTCATCTAAATACAGTGAGGAGCTTCATGACACAGCTTCATCATAAAAAAGAAGTTACTGATGCGGGACCATGTTGGTGTAGTATTTAGTTGTCTATCTATCTAGACTTGTCTGTATTAATAGTTTTTTTAATTATGCGCATGTTTAGGGGTACACCAACCCCTTTGTTTAGTTACTGTTTAGGGGTACACCCCTGTGTGTGGATGTAAAAAGAGATTAATGAATGGAACTGAAAGTTGCTACATGAATGCTTATAACTGAAGTGTGTGTTCCCATGAATGTTCCCATTTGCATGATTACACTACTATTTTCTCATATTGTATAGTCTATTTTAATATGACGTACTTACTTATATCTTGCTTAATGATGAACTGTAATGCACACATGTGACATGCTTGGAATGTAAATGATGAACTTTTCCCTAAATTGCCAATCATGCTTTTAAATACATCAATAATCACCCTAACTTGAAGAACTAGATTTTAGGTATAAGAATGACAACACATTATTTGTTGGCCTAGAAACCCGTCCAAGATTTATTCATTAGGAGTAAATCTTAGATAGTCCCCGGTTTGGGACTATTCTTGAACACCTAATCTCGCTTAGGATGTAAGTGTATAATGTGTATTGGGTTTTCAAGAAAATTTCAGCAGCATTTCCCCGTTTGTTCTCTAAGTACATATGTACTTGGAGAATGGCGGGGAAATGCTACCGAAATTTTCTTAAAAACCCAATACACATTATATACTTACTAGTGAGATTAGGTGTTCAAGAATGGATAGGTGGTACACATTTATTATATATAATAATGACATCACATGTATTTGTTAACCGTAGACCCTAATCTTGTCCTAATATATACTTGTTTTCTCTTTGATCATAGAATGGATAGATCATGGATGTCCATTCGCAATCGCTGCACCCCAGAGTTTATTTCTGGTCTTGACCAGTTCGTTAGATTTGCCGAGGAACATAGGAAACAACCTGGAGATAGGTTCTACTGTCCATGTAGGCATTGCGGTAACAACTTGAAAGTCAACACTGGTGACGAAATCAAAACTCATGTCATGTGCAATGGGATTTTACAAGGCAATACAGAATGGCACTGGCATGGAGAGATTTCAAACCCGAAACCAGTGGATGTCGATAGAAGTGCTTGTGTGGAAGAAGAAATTGCCTACGATGACGTAGATGTGAATGAACCAGTTGCAGTAGACATCGTTGATGTGATGCTGGATACCGATCCACCTCCCATTTTTAGAAACATTGTGCATGATGCTGAGATGTCGTTATACACAGGTTGTACTAAGTTTACGAAGCTTAACGCTGTGTTGAGATTGTATAAGTTGAAAGCAAACAATAGATGGAGCGACAAAAGCTTCACGTCATTGCTGTCTTTGTTGAAAGAAATGCTTCCTGAAGGAAACGAGCTGCCAATCTCAACATACCAGGTAAAGAAATTGTTGTGCCCAATGGGAATGGATGCCAAGAAGATACACGCATGCCCTAATGATTGTGTATTATTTCAAAAGGACTATGCAGATTTGAAAGATTGTCCAAAATGTGGTGTGTCACGGTATAAATTGATGACTTCGGGGGAGTCCAAAACTGGTTCTCCTGCCAAGGTGATGTGGTATCTACCTATAATATCACAGTTTCAACGCTTGTCTGCCAATCCGATAGATGCGAAGAATTTGAGGTGGCATGCAGATGTTAAGAAAAATAATGATGGGATCCTACGACATGAGTCTGATTCCCCACAGTGGAAGAAGATTGATGTATTGTACCCTGAATTTGGTGAAGAAGTCAGGAATCTAAGACTTGGGCTTTGTACAGACGTGATGAATCCGTACGGGACATTGAGCAGCCAACATAGCACTTGGCCAGTCATGCTTGTTATATACAATCTTCCTCCCTGGCTGTGTATGAAAAATAAGTACGTAATGCTGTCGTTGTTGATATCGGGCCCTAAACAACCTGGAAATGACATCGATGTTTATCTTGAACCTCTGATTGATGACTTAAAGAAACTCTGGGGTGAAGGTGTGATGACCTATGATGCTTCACGAAGAGAGACATTTCGTTTGCATGCTATGTTGTTTTGCACTATTAATGACTTTCCAGCATATGGGAATTTGTCTGGATATAGTGTAAAAGGAGCTAAAGCGTGTCCTATATGTGAAGAGAACACTGATTCAACAAGACTAAAACATGGCGGTAAGAATGTATATCTCGGTCATCGAAGGTTTCTTCCAAAATTCCATCTGTATCGTAGGAAGCGTAAAGCATTCAATGGATTGAATGAGGAACGCAGTGCACCTAAACCTATACCAGGGGAGGTTGTTTATGAAAGAGTAAAAGACTTTGTCAATGAATTTGGTAAGAGATCACAATGTACTACATGGAGTGACAATTCTTCATTCAAGAAGAAGTCAATATTTTGGGATCTTCCTTATTGGAGTTCTTTGACAGTCAGACATTGTATCGATGTAATGCACGTTGAGAAAAATGTCTGTGATAGCATCATTGGTACTCTGTTAAATATACCAGGTAAGACTAAAGATGGGATAAAATCCAGACTGGACCTACGTGAAATGGGAATAAGTTCACAATTAACAGAATTACGTGAAATGGGTAATAAAAGAACATATTTACCTCCTTCTTGTTACGCGTTGTCTAGAAAGGAGAAGAAAGCTTTTTTGTGAATGCTTGGTAAATGTTAAGGTGCCACATGGTTACTCATCCAACATCCGTAGATTGGTATTAATGAAAGATCTGAAGTTGATAGGTCTTAAATCTCATGATTGTCACACTCTAATGCAACACATATTGCCCGTGGCAATTCGATCTATATTGCCGAAGCATGTAAGGTTTGCAATCACCAGACTTTGTTTCTTTTTCAACAGTCTCTGCAGCAAAGTTATTGACCCTGAGACTCTCGATAATTTGCAAAGAGAAGTGGTTGTTACCCTATGTCAGATTGAGATGTATTTCCCTCCTTCGTTCTTTGATATCATGGTATATCTTGTTGTCCACTTGACTAGGGAAGTGAAAATCTTGGGACCGGTTTTCTTGCATTGGATGTATCCCTTTGAACGGTACATGAGCATTTTTAAAGGTGATGTTCGAAACCGTTATCGGCCTGAAGGGAGTATTATTGAAGGTTATGTGGCGAGAGAGGTTATGGATTTCTACAATGACTTTCTCAGTGGTAATGACACTCCTAATAATGACAAGAATAAGCTATTTGGCAAAGGAATTTTGGGATCACGTGAGAAAGTAATCAGCCGTGAGCAGTTGGAACAAGGTCATTTGTATATTTTACACAACATGGACGAAGTGAACGTTTATATCGAGGAACATACCAATTTCATCAAAAGACAATATCCTCGAGCCAATACAATGTGGCTTGCTAGAGAGCATAACAAGACTTTTATTAAGTGGTTTGAAGATAAAGTCTTACATCAACTATCTCAAACACCAGATGATATTACTGAAACTATCAAATGCCTCGCCTTTAAACCAAAGTTGACTGTTATGTCTTATGAAGGGTATGACATTAATGGATTCACATATTACACAAAGCGCCAAGATGATAAGAGTGTCGTCCAAAACAGTGGGGTCACCCTTCAAGCATCGACTATGTTTTTTGCAAGTGCAAAGGATAAGAGTCCACGTGAAGCTAAAATGTCATATTACGGTGTCATTGAAGAGATATGGGAATTTGACTACATAGATTTCAGAATTCCACTCTTCAAATGTAATTGGGTTGATAACACCAAAGGAGTTATAGTGGATGAATTGAATTTCACTTTAGTGAACTTTGAAAAGATTGGCGAGAAGGCTGAACCATTCATATTGGCATCACAGGCGAAACAAGTATTTTATATCGATGATCCTGCAAATGATAAATGGTCGGTTGTTCTTCATGGTAAAAGACAGTTCATTGAAGATCCTATATATGAAGAAGAGTATTATGATAAATATGATGACTCCAGTTCATTCTCAGTTGGGTTGCCAACTCCACAAAATATTGAAGCTAATGATGACTTATATGTGTGCGGAGATCACAATGAAGGATTCTTAATTGATAAAAGATCACAATTTTAGAGGCATGCATGTTTATATTTTTTTATTGAAGCTAAATGTTTACTTTTTTAATATCAATATCATTTTCTGATTTGATGTTTCATTATCTTCTAGTTAATACAAATGCTAAACATTGTGGGAGGGTGCTAAAGAACTATAGGACCAATCTCACCCGAGATTACATACGCGATGCTGAGAATAGGTTCTTGATTGATTCCAATTCTAGACATTGATCAGTATTTCACTAACTCTACTCTAATAATTTTTGTTTGTATTCTCTTTGAAAAATAAATATAGGAAGAAGGAAGCCACAAAGCAATGGAACTACTTGGACCCCAAAGACTGGGAGGAGTTTGTTACCCAAAGAAAAATAGATGAATTCAAGGTATTAAGCGCCACTCCCAATTTAATTAATATATGTTTTTATGTATTCACCTATTCAAGCTTAACCTTTATTATTACTAACCAAATCAATGTGCTAACTAACTAGGCTATCAGCGATGCTCAACGACAACTACATGTTACGACCACACAATGGGTCCAAGAGGATATGCAGGCGTTCGCCAAAGGTTATATAGATATATAGGTAGCAAGCCATGAAACAGCAAAAGAAGCCCCAATGAAGAGAAGTAGGATACAGATACAATACATAAAGTGCAGCACACACAAGTGCTTCAGATTCATATAACAACATGACAGACTAACACATATATAGTGCATAACAAAAGTAGTGCTGAATTTACATACAACACTAGCTTAGTACATATATAGTGGGACTAAGGTGACGATCCCACCTGCTAAAATAGGTTACCGACAACTACATGTTATGACTAGGAGGTCGTGATTTAGCAACCGTATGCATTAGCAGGTGGATCTGTTTGTCCTCCTGCTAATGCATACGGTTGTTGAATCACGACCTCCCAGTCGTAACATGTAGTTGTCGGTAACCTGTTTTAGCAGGTGGGATCGTCACCTTAGTCCCACTATATATGTACTAAGCTAGTGTTGTATGTAAATTCGACGATGTTGTTGTTATGTACTATATATGTGTTAGTATGTCATGTTGTATGGACATCGATTGTATTGCTCAGGTATTATATAGTCTCATTAGATAATATGAAATATGTCAATCTTATTTATAGCTCATTAATTATATATATACATCATTCTCTTTACAGGTGTTTAAAGCTGACCCCACTACAGGAATGGACTTACCAGATGTACATGCTCCCTATACGATGGGAGAATTAAATGAAGTAAGAAAAGAATGGACAACAACCATACAAATAGTGGGGGTTTTAAAATATAATTGGGATGTTGATAGTGAATAATGACTAAAGAATGATATTTTGTAAATGAATTTTTGAATTATAATATATGTGTGAATGTTTCTACATGTCTAGATGTTTCTACATGTGTCTGAGTGAAAATGAATGAAAGTGTTGGTTGCTATATGAATGTTTCTACATGTGTGAATGTGAATGAATGGAACTATAGATTGCTAGCTACATGAATGTTTCTAAATGTGTGAAAATAAAATGGAACTGCAGGTTGTATTGCTAAATGCATGTGTGAATATTTTTGTTGTTAAATTTGCAGGTTTGTGGCCTGTTGTTGGCTGATATCAATGGATGTCGTAAAACTTGCAGTTAACTGTAGGTTTCTCATCCTGTGACCAGCCACAGCAGGTCTGCAGACTGATAGAAAAAAAAAACAATAGGCGCCGGTTATTTGTATAACACCGACACACAAAGTTATAGTGTCAGTTTTATATAAATAACCGACGCATGTTTCCTGTGGCGTGAAGGTATATGGCGTCGGTTTATTATCTAATAACCGACGCTGATAGTGGCCAAGATGGTGCCCTTTCTGTGGCGCGAAGGTATATGGCGTCGGTTTATTATCTAATAACCGACGTTGATAGTGGGCAAGATGGCGCCCTTTCTGTGGCGCAAAGGTATATGGTGTCAGTTTCTTATCTAATAACCGACGCCTATACCTTCGCGCCACAGGAAACAGGCGCGATTTCGGTGGTGCGCGAAGAGTTTGGGCATCAGTTTTGGAACCGACGCGTAATGGGTGAGCTTTTAGTGTCACCCACATAGGTGTCGCTTAGAAACCGACACTAAAGGCCTTAAATAACCGACACTAAAGGTAGGTTCTGTAGTAGTGTACGGTGTGTGAGACAGTCATCTCACACTGCCAGATGGTCATCTGGAAGTTTCCCAAATGGATATCAAATTGGCAAATTTGTTTCCCAATTAATGTCATACGTAAATTTACTTGCACTCCAAGTAAGTGCAATTGAAACAAGTTCAGGAAAACTCCAGAACTTTTGTTTGGCCCTAACTAGGCTATCTCACATAGGTGAGATGTCCATCTCACTCACCCAGATGATCGTCTGGTGAGTCTGAGTTGAGTCGATCAGTTGAACAGCTTGAAACTATCAGTTCATAGGGAAGAACTAAGCCAATTTGATCTCCGGTCTCCTCACAACCCAAATGGTCTTCTCAACACTTGTGATGCTCATTTGTCTGCCCAAACGGCTGTCTCACCCAGTGAGATGGTTGTTTGGCAGTTCAGTCAGCCAATCTGTTGATATGATGTATGAAATGAGTACCTAAACAATTTAGTAATCAATCCAATTGTCGTTCAACATTCTACTCCTCTTCTGGATGAGTTCCTTTATGTGTGACCCTATAGGTCCCATATTACGTCGGTAGTGAATGTCCATAATGACTTATGACATCAGAAACAATAAGTGGTTTCTAGTCACACATCATTGCTACCCAAGTAAATGGAAAGTTGGAGAACAACTTCAACTTACAATATATGTATGGTGTTATGGTGTTTATATAGTTCCTTTGTCAATGATATCCAGATTGAACTAGAGGCATGGAGCAGTCATCCTCATTATTTATAAATAATTGTTTCTTGAATTAGAGCAGACTGCATGAGATATATGTAAGCTCAATATCACATATTGACTCACATGTGTATGACCATACTTTTCATATTCTCTCTAATTAAGAGGTATTGGATATCATACTCCTATAGGAGGGACAAATCCCATCTCTATCACTCACAGTTAGTCCCCATGTGTCAAAGTCATCCAATTATCACCTTTATAATAACCCATGTTTTAGGACTATGTTTGATGATGTCAAAGCATACACAACAACAAGTGACGAGTGTAGTGATTTCAGGTCTAAGAACCACAAACACCACCATCACTATGAGAGATGACTATGACTTCCATGATAATGGCTTCCATGTGTCAGTCTCATAGTGGGTTTGTCCAATACACTATTCTCTAACATGTATTTGTGTGATTGGTTTGATATTGCCATATCATGCCTAATGAGACTATGTCATCAACCAACTCACACTCTGATCTTATGTGTTATTGTTGTCTATCTACCTTCCATAATAACAACGTATTAGGGACATAATTAGAATGTGTATACTCTTAACATCCTTATGATCTCATTCTTTAGGTCCTCAACCTAAAGACATACATCATTGAATAATATCATTCTCTAGACATTTTTATGTGATTATTATCTCATAACTAAATATACAAAATAAATTGGAAGCTTGCCTTTATTATTAATCAAATAATTTACATGTTATGCCATTATAATCATCATATGATTGGACCTTTGGGCATACATACCAACAGTTTTATAGCCAGAAACTAGAAGGAACCCCACCATGGGCCACATACTTATAGCATCTCATCTTCTAGCATGACTCTGTCACAAGTTGATCTATATTGATATGAAGGTAGGTATCACATGCTTGATACCATTCATACATGTTAATATTAGTAGGAGGAGGTGATGCCTCATCTCACATCCCAACAAGAGAGGATTTTCCACAACTACTAGAAGATCTTCACACACTAATAGGCAATGTTTGACAATGAGTGCCTTCTTCTAAGTAATCAAAATAACTTCCACCGGTATCTACAACTCTTAGGGTACACTCAACAACCTTTTTACAATCACTACTGGAGCCAGGGGTGCTTCCTCAACTACCTACAACCACCACCTATGATGTCTGCCGACCCCAATTCACTAACACATTCTACCCGCAAGATCCCAACATTTTTTTATCATGAATACATTGTTGAGTTCTAGTTTAGGGGGTATGTAATGGGACTTATCTTGCATACATCTATATTGCATGTATTTATATTATTTTTTCTTGTTTTGATATCCAGTTTAGTTTTCTTTTGCATCTTAGCTAGTTTTTTCATTCTATTTAGCAATCTTTATTTATGTGAGTATATCCACATCTATCTCGTGTAACTAAAGGATTTTGAAAAGTCATCACATAAGTCAATAGAAGTATTTGTCTTTGTATACTCTTGTCTTTTAAATGTTATTTTGCTTATTTATGAGTACTCTACATGAGGAATTGAAGTGATTACTCAATTTAGAACATACATGCAAACTCAACATCTAACTCTACCCATAAATATTTGATTAAAATGATCTTTGTGTCTAATCTAACCAAGCATTAGTGTGGCCTTTTATGTTATTCGAGAAATAATTTTGGTTCAACCTGACACACAAGTTAATAGAAGAGGGAAGTATCATGGTTAGAAAGAGTGTTGCTCTTAGTCACTTAGTCTCATCCACCCTCATCTGACTTCATTTCATCAGCACCAAATACCTTATACTTGATTCAAGTCAATTTTCTCTTTAATTGAGTATCATCATGATATGTAGCATGAATTTTAGCTTTGCATTAAAAACTACAAACATATTGTCACATTCATAGTTCATTCATAAAGGGTACTTTTCACAACAACTTTCATGTAGTTTCTTTATTCATATTATCACTTCATTCATATGGGTGTAATATGTCTTCCATATTTTCTCTCTAAATACAGAGGCCTAGTTGTATATATCCTTACTCTTTCTCCAAGTTGTGAAATGTTTTACACATCAATTTTAGTAGCTAAATAAAGGAAAAAGGAGAAGAAAAGGTATTGTAAAAGAAAAAAAAGAACATGAAAAAGAAGAATGAAGGAGAATGAGGAAAACGAAAAGTATAATCTCACTTGTAAACTATTGTGGAATTCAATGTAATTCACCTTCTACCTTCACTCATCACTAATTTGGGCATCCATATCATCCATTATTCTACGAACATAGTAGTAGTAGGACACTTTAAATCTGTATTCTATCCTTAATATAGTAAAATCATTTTTACTCTTGTATAAATGATTTGGATTAAGTGTGATTTCTATTTTCATGCCACCCATTCCATCCACCCACTACTCTACATGGCAGACCACCAAAAAGAAATTCTCCCTTCTTTCAATCATACTCATGGAACTTCATTTATAATAGAAAATTTGGAATAGGCAATGTAGATAGGGAGATCTTGTGATGTCTTCAGTACAACTTAGACTTTCCATGATATATCTCCACTTTGACTTACTTATGTATTAAGAAATCTGATTTTGATGTTTTGTCTTTCATAATTGGTCACTTGTATAGAATTTGTTTTCTCTTTGGGTGGAGAGGACCAGATTGACACTATTGAGTCAAGGATGATTAGAATGATGGACGTGATCCAAACCCACTAACCAAAGATTAGTTCCACCAAAGAGAGATTCATCTAACAATCCACTTTTAATCACTTATTGATAACCAGTCTTAAATTTTTATTTTATTTAAAATTTAGAATTGATATAATGTCATATTCACTCCGATGATAACTTCCACATTATGCAAAACATGAAAGGTTACAACAGAGTTTGACTTTTGCATAAAAGAAAAAGTTCTCACGTAATATACATCAAGTACACTTTATTACAAACTACTCTCTTTTATCAGTCTCTCATTCCCAAGATCTAGATGAAGGATAATATACCATCTAACTACTCTAACTATTCCTCGTGAGGACTCGGTATGTCTAATCCTATTGAAATCTAGCTTCTGGGTACTCATGTGGAGATGTACCCTTGGCTGAAATTCTTTCAGTAGATTGTATGGTTACTAGCTCAATGTGTAGGAAATCAACATATAACTATGATAAATCAGATGAGATATATTTACTAATTAGGATACAATCAAGTTATACAAATAGTTAAAACTATCTTGTCATTTAAACATAGTATGCGTACTCATAACAACTGACTAAGATAAAACATTAAATACACATTCAACTCTTTAGTCCATTTACTATATGCCTCAGACCTACATGAGGTGTGCCACAACATGCGGAAGCATCGCAACATGTTGTGATATCACTATACAAGATGTAGAAGAATGTCAGAGATTCTAAGATGAAATATCTAGCTATCCTATCTGCAACAGCCTCACCATGTTTGGCCCCGGTGGCTTATGGGAGTGGATGGTTAACTAGACTTCTCCTCTAAACCTCAGTACTCTAGAGAAGACTCAAAGCACTTGGCTTATTCAACATTAGTGGTTTCTCTAGGGCTAACCAACTGACCATCATCACATGTACCATCGACATCTCTGGTTATTATTGAGTGCCACACTATAATAAGGAGTTTGTATTTACTGGCCTAGACCGCCCACACCCTGATCTGATGCATTCTATCTATCTTGTTCTAGACTTATCATCTAGTCAGAAGCACATTTTCTCCCCACAACACAAGCCTCCAGTAAAGGATTCTATAGTGTTTAAGGCATCTATCATATAATTATATTTAATTTGACATACAAAAAGGATTGGCAGTCCAGTTTGTAGCATGCGCCTCTATGAAGGCATTTATGTAATATCCATTACTCTTTGGTTTAAAGAGTACTTTTATTCTTTCAAAAAAATATCTAGATAAACATCTTTATTATTTTAACAAAAAAGTTATTTTAACAAAACATCTTTACTATTCTAAAAAAATCTAATATTAACCTATCTTAACAAAAGAGCTTTTGGCATTTTCATCGTAATCATTAGGCTACAAGAAACTATTCAAAATCTTTCAAATTCATAGGTTAATCATTTAGATCTAGAATAAGGGACAACTTGAGGTCTCTGATGCCTCTATATCTACTATTCCATTTACCATATTGCATAGAAATTCACACCAATGATTGCATGTATCAATATAGCACATAGGATACTAAACAATGTATTTTTTCTATTGAATTTCACTATTGCATCATAAATTTTTTGCAATATCAATCACTTAGTAAGAATCAACACATAAACATGATTAACTCAGGTTTTATACTATCAATCTGGGTTAAAATATGATTCTCCACTAACCTGGATCTGACCTTATATCATTGATCTCATACTTAAATTTTGTATGTTAGGATTCGTAATCTATTGAGTTTTGGTTCGATCTTATACCCTCAAAATCTACCTTTTAAGTGTTTGATTTAGATATGTAGCTCTGAATAGGGTCTTCTAGAGGAAGAACATTAAGAAAGGGGGTAGAAGAAATCCCATGAAGAGTCTCATAGAAGATCTTAACTAAGAGAGAGAGAGAAAGATAAGGGTTTGTTGTCTAAACTACTTACCACAAATTAATCTGTAGCTAGGTCATCGATTCTCATATGCTTGATGTTACTTCCAAAAGTCTCCCTATAAATTGCCTCTCTATCAATGTCTTGAATGGTTTAGGGATGTGGTTTTATGTTTAATTGAAATATTGATCCAATGATACAAATTTCATTGACTTCAAATATGTAAACAAAAGGTATGTCCATTTTATTGATTGACTATCTTGTGCGGCTGCATAGTTAATTTTCAAAATAGGTCTATATATCCATCGGTTCCACTCATTGACATGCATAGTCATCGGGTCTTGTAACACACCACTTGTAAAATATTCACATTATAGAGCAGAAGCATCTAATTTCATTCACTTCATGGGTAATGTCGCAAATATGATATTCATTGCACAAAATAAAGTTCATATAAACCACCACAGGAAAAATAATCACAATCCTAATTCTAGAATCCTTAACAAGGTTCACATATACATATTTCTCAAGAAAAAGAAAGGAAATTCTAAACTAGGTATAGTTGGCACCCCAGCAATGCTTTTCTTCTTAAAGAACCTTGAGCTAGGGTTTTTATGTCAAATAGATTTTCCCTCCTGAACTTGCTCCTTACCTACGGGCATCGCACCCCCATCCATGCATAAAACCAAGGTTAATTGGAATTGGACATATTATATACTAAAGAAAACTTGTAAACTAAAAATAAACTTTAAACATTGAAAAGGATACAACATTACGTTTAAATTAGTTTCTTTTATCATTACTAATATATTAATCATTAGGTTCCACATAAGTGCCTTTTCTCTTATGCACTGAAGAGTCTCTTCTCTTATGCAACAAAGTGCCTCCTAGTTTTTCTCTGTGGAGCCTCTTCATGTGGATCTTATATAAGTTGTCTTTTATCATTATCTTTCTCTAAAAAACTGTTAACTTTTCTTTAGATCTTATTTGTAATCTTATCTTCACTATGCATGAAGGTGATACAATAATATGAATAATAGAACATGACATTTAGGTGATAATAAATTCATTGACTTTAAGCAATTGAAATACTAATTAATACCTTCATGTATTTCATACATACATACACACATAAAAATTACCTATGTCCAATTGGCATGGGCCACTTATTTTTCACTTAGAGAAGATCTTATTTCTCTTCCTAGTTTGATGAAACCTTAATCATGTCCTTGAGTTTGAAAAACCCTAATTATCTTGTTAAAAACATATTTCACATTAATATGCATTATACCTAAAGCATTAAACCCTAATATCGCTCCTTAGAAAACCAAGGTTGGATGAAGTGGAAACAAACTCTAAAACTTGTATATTCCGATTCCTCTTGAAAAACCCGTTTCAAAACATATGTTTTCTCATTTTTCTAAGCATCCAATGAATTACTTTGGAATATTAGACCAATCAAAAATCATGGAAATGCCATGTATGCATTATCCAAAACTAGTGGAGATTGTGTCTCATTCTTGGGTGGCCCAACCAGACACCAACATGTGGCTCTAGACCCTCACAAACAAAATATGCGGGCTACTGATTTGTTAAGAGAGAAAATACCCATATAATCATGCTTGAATAATTAGCTGACTTGAAGGGCAGGGGCACCATGGTCATTTAATGACCTACATTCTATCCCCTTCAGCCATGGCACCATGCACCTCTACTGGTGGTGCTACCTTCGGTCACAGCTCGAGGAGGAAGGTCGATCATGAAAGGTCGAGACCACCGATGAGTTCCCCTCACTCGGATGAAGCCAGCAAGCCTAAGCTCGGGTCCATAGGTGGATGTGAACTCCATCTCCCAGCCATTTCCATGGTCACAGGCCACTGCAAGATAGAAAAAAGGGAACACTATTCCAAACAACTAACAGGCCCTACCGAACGAGCTCGCATGTCCAATGCAAAGATGTTGCACACCCAAAGTAGCATAGTTGTGGGTAATCAAACCCACGTGATGTTGGTTTGCTCGAAAACATGGGAAAAACTCAGGGAATCAAAACCATAGAAGTCAAGGTGAAAAATGTTTGCTAAGAGATAGGAAATGCTCGTAGAGTCGATGCAAGGTCACACGAGTTGTTTCATGTGGTCAAAAGCCCACTATATTTCCATAGCGATGAGCGTCGGTAATAACCCCTCACCACACCTATAGGATATATAAGCTTAGGTGACGTTAGGTAAAACTAAAGATTGGAAATTGAAGGAGGAGTGTTCCTAGTACTTGATAGGTTTTCAATTCATCAGAGGTGGTGGAATGGGCTGGGGTGAGGTAGCAGTATCCAGAGATGAATATCGAGTAGGTTCAGGAGTTCAGGGCTGAAGGGGCTTCATTTGGAAGTGGAGGGAAGGGTGAAGTTTGATGGTGGATTTGGTACTCTTATATAGGGGTGGGTCTTGCTATGAAGTCGATTGTGACTTGAGGAAAAGAGGTACGAAAACCCAAGATTAGGCATTTTTCCAATAGGTCACAGGGGAAGAAATGTAGGACTTGCCCGATTCAGAAAAGGGAGGCAAACACACAGAAGAAAGAATTTCGTGATAAGTTATAGAGATAGGAGAGAAATGAATCAGGAAAGGATCACTGCATTATTATAGTTGGATCCACAAAATAACTTAAGGTAGGGGATGATAATATCATCATCAGAATTTGATCATATGATCAGATCGGTGCATGCTAAATTGAAGGGTGTGTGGCATGGGAATAAAGTTGAGACTTTAGGGGAAACATAGCATTTAATGCATTTCGACACTTAATCCTAATAAAAAAATATCAAAATATTTCCTAATCAATTTAGAAGTTCAAACTAGATCAAAATGAAACTAAATTTGAACCTAGGCTAAAACAATTGTCTAGACCCTTCCTAACCAATCAGATTTAGATTTAACATTATTTTTTTCCACAAATTCTATTTTGGTAACTTAACTTAACTTTAATTCATGAATATACTAAATAATTGACAAATACTTTACTTTGTGAAGCATTGGGTCAAATTTCAAGATATACATAATTATCCCCTCAAGGTTCCTATCACATATCTTTATACCCTTTTTGAAAGAAAAAAAATCTTGAAGAGAGTACAAAGAAAAGATGGTGCTTTTTCCTTTACATGCTAACAAAATAGAAAGTCATTTAGTATTTTTCTAAATGAGAAAATTATCTCATAATTTCAAAATTGGTGAAAAGAGGCAGTTTGTTATTCTTTTGCAAACCAAAGAGGAGAAGAGAGAAAGACATGTATTTATGATTTTTTATCTTAAAAGCTATCAAAAGAATACAATACTCATTTTTCAAGTCATTTAGTCCTTATTTTTTAAGGTCATGCATCTTGACTATCTCTTTCATCTTATATAAACTACCTTGATAGGAAAATATAGAGAAACCCAGTTACTATTAGTTTTCACATAATTGCAAAACATTTAAAAGTATAAGGTGTTTTTGAGTCCCTTTTATTTTTTTGCCTTGTTATTTTAAAAATAATACTATTTTCTAGAGTTTTTGCATTCATTTCTCAAATAACTCTTATTAATAAAAACTTCATTAAAAGTTTCAAATTATCCATGAAAATTTGGGATGTTACAGGCCCGCTAGTTGACCTGTATTCCATTGGGCCTACTCGTCGACTCGTGTGGCCATCACCACACCCTTTAACCACGAGGCCATCATGCCCTCTCATATGCCAATGTGGCCATCATCCCTCCTTTCTACAAGCATGGCACCAACCCACATGACTATCAGGCCCGCTCGTCAACCCATGTGTCCATTGGGCTTGCTTGTCGGTCCGAAGAAAAGGAAGATCAAAATCATTTGTGCACATTACTAAAACTGTGAAAAAAATATTATTTCAACTCTATTTGGTTCATCCTTTTTCTATTGAATTTAACTAAATTCTCTACAATTCTATAGTATTAGTTTATAAAATTCTCAAATTATAATTTCTTTATAACTATTTCCTCAAGTATCTTTAGTTCTCTTCCCATATACTCGTGTGGGCTACTACAATATCAACTGGAACTCAGATCCCCTAATATGCTCAATCATGATTATGACTCATCCAAAAAAGGGCTTAAAAATAAGGCTAAGATAAAGTACAAGGTAATTATATTACTAACAAAAGCATAATTTATATTAAGGTTGTCTTTAATCCTAAAATTTCTAGTAAGGAGAGTTATGTGTTGTAAGAATAACTTAGTTCACTTATATGTATCTCTTTTAACTTTTCAACCAAATCCAAAGTAGTATTGCTCGAGGGAGAGAAACATTAAAACTTAAGAGATTTTTAACACATGATATCTCTATAAAAATTGGGGCATATTTAGACATATTCTTAAGATGATTTCCCTCATATTCATGTGTTTTATTAACATTTTTATACATTTCTTAAATGACATTGTGCATCAGTATTATCTACATTATACATATTTAGCATGAATATGTCTTTATTTATTATTTTCCTAAAATATTGTTGCTTTATTACAAACCATTCCAAGAAAATAAAAAAAAATTGGCACCTTCGGCATGTGTTAGTGGCACCAACATGAAGGAAAGCAATCAACAATAGGAAAAATAAGAATCGAGAAGATAGGATAAGAAACATAAAAAGGATTCTTGTTAATACCAACCCAAGTCAATGGAATCAAGAATCAAAGCTCGAATTCATAACAAAAGTGAATATGTTGGTGGCACCATCTCAAATCGATGGCACCAACTTCGTTCGGTGGAACTGACATTTTTCTGAGTGCATAAATTAAAACAAGGCACATCTACAGACTTTGACAAAGTGATTTCCTAATTCTCTCTGTATTAACCAATGAAAGGTAGCCACACAGAGGCATCTCATTTAGGAGAGATCATACTAGTCTATCCAATAGGCCATCATTGGAGGAACCTGATCCCAAGTAGGAGGAGATGAAGAGACCAAACAATTGTTTTAGGAGTTTCTATGAATTTCTTCTCCTTTCTCTCTTCTTTTGATTCTTTATTGAACATGAAGGGCTAAATCTCATTTCAAAAGTAGACTGGTGTTAACTTTGTACATGTTAAATATTTTAATTCAATATAATCTTTTACTTCAATTTTTTATAAGTAAAAGCTTAATTGTCTCATTTATGCATGATTACCATAAGTTTGTAATGAAATGTTAACTAATACATAAGCAGGGTTAACAGTTAGGAAACTCATTATTATTAAAATTGATAATGTACTATGAAAGTGGGCTAACCACTGTGAAGTAATTGTCCATAGATTTTCTTATTTTGTAGTCTCTTATATTGATGTTGAGAAAGTGGATTAGTAATTACGCTAAAGAGTTTGGTATGCTATGAAAACGGGTAGCACAATATATAAATACACTTAATCTAATGAAGTAAAATAAGTCATATTGATATAATGGAATGCATTCAATTGGTTGACACTGTGGTAAAAATGATAACATAAAGTATCCATATATATGATCTTCCATTCAATTTACTTTTGAAACCTTTAAATTTCCTTTCTTAGTTTGTAATCAACCAATCAACTCCTTTATTAGTCATAGCTGACCTATTTTAGTTTATAGTAGTTTCAAGAAGTCCCAATTCCCTAAATTTGACATGAAGACTTCAATGAGTCTCTTTACTACTCTAATACGTACACTTACATTTAACACGCACACTTAATGTTGTGTCAAAGAACATACTATCTTGTGTTATATTTAGTTGAAAAATAATACCTTCTAAATATAAAAAGCTAATGATGGAGCTAGGATTTACACCAAAAGATTGTTCTTCCAATGGAAGTCCTAATGTGCACCAAAAACCCTAGGGAGTTGATGTTCTCTCTAGGTTTCCCTACAACATGTGCTAGATAAATGCTCCAACCCCACAAGATTGTGGAAGCCTTATCGTAGTACAGATTTAGGATCGAACCCAAAGGACAACATGAAGAATCTAGATGTCTTTGTCTCGTCTCGTCTCGATCTAAGTTAATCGTTTATGACCAAGAGATTGATAGGATTAATCTAAATAAAATTAAAACATGCAAAAGTAAAGACAAGTATGAAATCTAGTTAAAGTTTAAAATCTAAGATTATCAGATGATGATGGATCACTGGAGTGATGTGGATATTCACCACCACTTCACATGCATTATACATGTACCAACACAGCAAGACCTGCAAGCAAGATACATGGATGTTGTGCAATGTCGATGCCCTCTCAGACAAGGAGCATTGCACACATCCATCACAGGTTGAGTAGCTCCCATCTGGTACATATCTATGTGTCAATGGAGATATGTGCCCTCCGAAGGGAGGTCTAACTCAACCTCATGAAACGTGCATCGAAAGACTAACTAGCGAGTGATATTATCAATTTGATTAGTATCATTGTAGACTATCCCTCTTTTGAGGACATAGCTACGAGAAACATGGGAGTGTTGTAATGCCAGCCATCCCCAAATGAATTGTCACTTACTTTACATCATTCCCTTCGCAAAGTGTGTTCCTCAACCTATCAAGATTGTACTTTCATATGTCAACTAATTCCATTTCATAGTATGAAAGTACAATGATGGAGGTGAGTTTACTCCACTCCTTGAAAGGTGTTCCT
This sequence comes from Alisma plantago-aquatica, assembly GCA_963693085.1. Lineage (NCBI taxonomy): Eukaryota > Viridiplantae > Streptophyta > Magnoliopsida > Alismatales > Alismataceae > Alisma > Alisma plantago-aquatica. The sequence continues at coordinate 287,317,290 of OY856411.1, forward strand.
AGATACCAAAACAGATGTGCGATGGATACACACATCAAGAACCAACGCTAAATCGATAATCGAGTCTCAAGAGTAGACGTAGACAATCCACAACAAAATAAAAAAGATCATGCAAGAAAGCAGCCAACATTCGAGCATGCAATGAAATGATTAGCATTGAATCAGAAAGATAACATTTTTAGGTACATATTACAAAGCATGGGTAGCGGGGCTAGTCCATGCACTCCAGTGGATTACACTACTTTCTCCTCATAGAGGGAGCAACAAAGATAGAGAAGAAAGATAGAACAAGCATCGTTGGAGCAGAAGAGTAGATCTGCGACAGCCTGGTGTAGATCGCCTTAGTCTTCAGGACTGCTCTGACTTGGTCGATGAATCCCATCTCTTGCTTCCTAGATCTTCATGTGCACCTCTGGAGACATACGAGTAGGGCCAAGAAGAGCTTGGTGGAGATGAGGTAGCGGTGGAGCAGCCTTGTGGCCTCCCGGGTCTGATGATCAAATGAGGACCCTGTTGGTCCTATTTATAGGCTTGGATGGATTTTCAATGTTTTTGATGTGAGAATACTCCAAACGGTCTTGGGTCCAAATGGTCTTGGCTTCCAACCGGTCTTGGGTCCAAACTGTCTTGGCTCCAAATAGTCTTCTATGTCCAAATGGTCTTCATTTCCAAATGGTCATGGGTCCAAACGGTCTTGGCTCCAAGCAGTCTTGGGTTCAAATGCTCTTGGATCCAAACGGTCTTTGGTGTCCAAACGGTATTCATTTCCAAATGGTCTTGGGTACAAACATTCTTGGCTCCAAATGGTCTTGGCTTCCAACCGGTCTTGGGTCCAAACGGTCTTGGCTCCAAATGGTCTTCAGTTTCCAAACGGTCTTCATTTCCAAATGGTCTTGGGTCCAAACAATCTTGCCTCACGGTCTCTTCATCCAAACGATCTTTCGTTGATCTGCCCATCTAAACGATCTCTTGCCAACTAGTCTTGTGCCACGGCATCCAAATAGTCTTGAGACCATGAGGCTTCACACGATCTTGAGACTGTGTGACCTCACGCGGTCTTGAGACTGTATGAAGGGTAAAATCGGTTGGATGGCCAAACCCCAAGGAGATGTAGATATGTTATCGGATGGATGAGAATGATCTGCAGAGAAGAAGGAAAGTGAGTAAAGGAGGATAAAATCAAATAAACTGGTAATTAGAGCTATTAGAGCACTATTTTCATGAAACTGAGGAGACACTCATAGTAAGCTAAAACAAGGGTGGATCAGTCGATGTGAGGCACACAATTCCTAGAAATGGCGACTGTGAGGATGAATTTGGAGAATTCATCACCACATCAAACTTAAGCGTTGCTCATCCCGAGGAACAGAAAAGCCTAAGATAGTCGCCAAAAAGCTCATTCATCTCGTAATTTCCTCATCTTTTTGCAAATGCTAGAATTTTCACGAAATTGAGAAAAAAATGAAGCAAAACAAAATTAGGGCAAAAACGTCAAAAATCCTTTGAATTGGTGAGTGAGGATGAATCTGGAGGATTCATCACCCACACTGAACTTTAGCGTTGCTCATCCTGAGGAATGGAAAACTTGAAATAGTCGCCAATGAAATCGCTCATCTCATGATTGCCTCATCCTTATGTCATATCATAATTTTGTTCATGGCTCATATCGATACAGTATCAAGGATTCCTTAGATCACAAAATACATCTTATGATATCCTCATTTCTGAGTTCACTTTACTGAAGTATTTCCTTCTCACTCTCTGCTATATCAGTCATGTTTAAAAGTTTCTTGTGATTTAGAAAAGACCTATAGAATCAATCAAATATGTATATGATCCGTCGTTGGTGTTTTCAAGAGAATGGTTGAAATGGAGGAAATTGTGATGCCAATAGGTTGAAAAAGGAAAGAATAGGGGTGTGATCAAGAGATAAGAGTCTCTCCTCTAATCAATTCAAGATTCTTATTATTGGTGGATTCATCAAGATACTTTGAGTGTTTTGTGCACAACTCTGGTTGACTTAGCCTTACACCCGATTTTTTTAAAGGTAACTCAGAAGTGTGTATAGGTTGGCTTAAGGCTTTTGGCTAACTTACCTCTTCGAGAGGAGGTAAGGGGTTATTTTTGGAGCCTTAGGGTCTCACTACCGGGCTCGACACATCTTCCTTTGTGAGGGCAACTAATGTACCGACTGGGCAAGACCTCTGTCAGTTATCCTTATTTAGGGCACAACTCTCATGCTTTTATTCACACTATGGCTTTTATTCATTCTCACTTGGCTTAGGAGAAAGGGTATTTTTGGATTTTTGTATATTTGGGCTGTCGGACCTCTTTTTGGAATCAGGGTAGATTTTTCCTCAACCTTGGTATGTGCACAATCATCATCGTATACTTTTTGAAAAAAATGAGAAGGTGATATTCCCATGTTATGTATTGAGGGGTACGGAGGAAACTGTTATAGAAAAAGAGGTGTGGTATACCACACCGAACTTAGAGTTTGATAATGTTCTAGTTTTCACTAGAAAAGAGTGTGGCGTTCCACACCAAACTTAAAGCTTTGGCATGGTTGGTGAGCAGAGAGGTATGGAAATGAAAGAAGAAGTGTAGAAGAGAGTTCGGATCATAATGTAGTTTTCTTAGCGATTCCATAGAACGGGTTCCTTTTCTTCATCACATTCTGCTCAAATAGTGACGTGATAAATCTTCAAATGAGAATTTCATACAACTGATCCATTAATCAGTGAGAGGCATGATGCATTTGATCTATCTCAGTCTTATTGAAGCTTATCATCATTTTTTTTCTACTACGGATATGACAGTAGGATTCACAGACTATACAAGATGAAATCATTTATTGGCTAGTTTTAAGCATTCTTTTTTTTGTGAATTTGCAACGAAAAGAGGTGATGAACACAGATTTGAAAAGCAAAAGCTAACTAGATAAATGCCTTATTTTAAGAAGAATATGAAATTACGAAAAATGTGAAAAAATTATGACAGAGAAGCTAGAATGGAAAAATGGAAAGCAGTAAAGATGGAGGGTGGAGTGAGAAACATACCACCCACCCTCCACCTCAAACTTATGAGTTTGCTCATATCTGGACAAATGCTAGGTTTGAGATGGAGGGGAAGAGATGTGTCGTATTAACCAGGTGGTCCTCGTCATTGAAAGAAGGTTCGGCGAAGATGTTTCATGATGGTCGGAACTGAGAGTGAGGAAGTGGCACGGACCACCTATTGACCGGGTGGTCGTGGCAACTCAAACGGGTTTTTTGGATGACTTGGATGCACGTTTCTTTCACCTCTTTTTCCATCTAGTAGAATCCAGAGGCCTTCCCCCATCAGCGGGGGACGTGGAATATATGCAGTTGAAACTGGAGGACTAGGCGAATATTCGAAGTCATGCCTGTTTGTGTTCTCCAGTTGTAGCTCATCCATGAAGTTTAGAGTCAAGCTGCCTTCTTTCTGATCCAGAGAAGTTGATAGAGGGTCGGCCACTTGAACTTCTTCTTGTCCCGGATTAGGTGGCGGATCTGGGTCATGCTTCATTTCATCACCCGACTTTTCTTATGTAGGGTGTGGTAGCCAGGGTGACATTTCTTCATCAGGGGGATTGTTCTAAGGATCATCATTTTGATGCCATGTGTCATCCAGAGTTATCAATGTTGGGGTTGATAGGAGCAGCATATTGCATTCCAAAGTTAAGGTGTTGTTCATATTCTTCTTCGTTGTGCACTCTTAATTCGTATGAATAACTAGAGGGAGATTCAACAGGTAGAACGAACTCTTGTTGGGATAAAGGAATCGTGAGAACCTGAGGTAGAGGCTCCAGTGACGTCTCTTCATGGGAAGGGTTAGCCCATGGCATATCGTTTTGTGGACTAGAATCCACCCACGAATCTATTTTTTTATATTGAGACCAATATACTCCATTCCTGAGTCAGACTATTGTTCCAGTTCTTCCTCATAGCACACCTCCAGTTCTATTAAGTATTCGGGAGAAGTTTCTATGGGAAGAATGAAACCTTGTTTAAGTAATGGAGATATGTCAGTCTCATGTATATTTGGTAGCTCAGGAGGAGCTTCTTCATAGAGGAGGGTGGCCATAAGAAGATTGTTTTGTGGCTCTATGTCTTCCCAAAGGTCCTCCTTGTCATTACAAGGGTCTACGGAAATATCGTATTCCATTCCAAAATCAAGAGATGGTTCATGTTTCTCTTCATAGTACACCATCAACTCGTTCAAGTGACTAGAAGGAGATTCAATGGAAAGAGCGTACTCTTGTTCGAGAACTGGCTCCGTCTGGACTTCTTGTAGGGATGGCAGCTCTGGTAACGTCATTTCATGGAAAGGATCGGTCATAAAGTCATCATCTTGGGATCCATCATCCTCCCATGATTCTTTTTCATCATCATCAGGGTCAGTTAGAGTGGTATGGTCCACACCTGAATCAAGATCTTGATCAGTCCCATCCTCGAAGTCTGTTCCAAGATCAGCCAAATGAATAGAAATTTCTTGTGGGGTAATGGAGACATTTGAGTTTCTTGCATAAAAGACATCTCCTTATCTGAATCAGTCACATATTCATCTGAGTCTGACTGTGAAGGAGTGTAGAGTTCTTGTAACGTAGACCCTTCTTCATTGGAATTCATCAACAAGACAACTGAAGTTGAAGAATATTTTTCATATAGGGAGTCAATCATTGTTGATTGCTCCTCAATCTATATGGTTGGATCTGGGTCTATATGGGAAGAAGATGGGTAAATACCAAAAGTTATCCCCAATTGATCTTCTGACTGTAGAAAAACTTCATATTGGCCAATCAATTTTTCATCTAAGGGAATAGTGCAGGAGTCATTTTCCGAGTCATACCTTGGCTCGGAGAATGATTCTTTTTCTTGTGATACTGTGGAGAAATCATCCTCGGGTTCAATCATTTGCTCTGAGGATGATTCATCTCCCTGCAATGCTGTTAGAAGATCATTGGAAGGCACCTCCCACATGATATCATAATCGTCATCGTAATCGATTGCAACATGCAGATGAGGAATGCGCTCAAGGGGAATTGGTGACTATTCTTCATGTTGCTCAGAAGCATGGACAAGTTGCATAAGTTGACCAAGCTCGACTATCAACTTCTTGTTTGTGGCTGTCTGATCAGCTAATTTTTGAGCCACCAACTTCTGTAGAGCACGCACTTCATCTATTAATGTGCATTGATCTTCATAGTAGGACTCTTCACTGTACCCGTTGGGTTGATGTCGATAGTAGCTCTCCTCATTGTAGTATTGATTTGCATTATAATCTGGATTTCCTTCTATATTGCAATCTACGCCTTGAAATCCATCATAGTTGGGCTCTTCGTAGTAGCTTCCACGAGGATATGGATTATAACTTGTGTTATATCCATAGTCGTGTGAAGAGGTTGCCTTGATTTTCCCCACTATATGATTTGTGATTACTCGACGTAGTACATTCACATGGTGAGGAGGAGCGTTGAAGCAGTTAATTGATGAATGGGAGCAGTCACCACATAATTGACATCTAATGGTTTGTGGCATTGACTACTTCATTTTGAAGAGAATTGGTACCTAAAATCAAAGAAGGTGTTTTATCAGGCTTGACCAATCACTTCAAATTCAAGAGAGTATGCAACTTTAACTTTTGAGATCAAGGTTTTTACCCTTTTTTTTAGATTTTTGAAAAAAAAAAACAAAAACCCTAGAGAAACTTAGGTTGATACGGAATTTGATGAAGATGATTCTTACGACGTTGTCCCCGGCAACAACGCCATTTTTTGATGGAGCTAGTATTTACACCAACAGATTGTTCTTCCAATGGAAGTCCTAATGTGCACCAAAAACCCTAGGGAGTTGATGTTCTCTCTAGGTTTACCTACAACTGGTGCTAGATAAATGCTCCAACCCCACAAAAGTGTGGAAGCCTTATCGTAGTACAGATTTAGGTTCGAATCCAAAGGACAACGTGAAGAATCTGGATGTCTTTTTCTTATCTCGTCTTAATCTAAGTTAATCGTTTATGACCAAGAGATTAATAGGATTAATCTAAACAAAACTAAAACATGCAAAAGTAAAGACAAGTATGAAATCTAGTTCAAGTTTGAAATCTAAGATTATCAGATGATGATGGATCACTGGAGTGATGCGGATATTCACAACCACTACACATGCATTATACTTGTACCAACACAACAAAACCTGCAAGCAAGATGCATGGATTTTGTGCAATGTCGATGCCCTCTCGGATAAGGAGCATTACACACATCCTTTACAGGTTGAGTAGCTCCCATTTGGTACATATCTGCATGTCAATGGAGATATGTGCCCTCTGAAGGGAGGTCTTACTCAACCTCATGAAACATGCATCAAAAGACTAACAAGTGAGCAATATTGTCAATTTGATTAGTATCCTTATAGACTATCCCTCTTTTGAGGACATAGCTATGATAAACGTGGGAGTGTTGCAATGCAAGCCATCCCCGAACAAATGGTCACTTACTTTACATCACTCCCTTCACAGAATGTGTTCCTCGGCCTATCAAGATTGTACTTTCATACGTCAATTGATTCCATTTCATAGTATGAAAGTACAACAATGGAGGTGAGTTTACTCCACTCCTTGAAAGGCGTTCCTAGATATCGAAATAGATGTGTGGTGGATACACACATCAAGAACCAATGCTAAATCGATAATTGAGTCTCAAGAGTAGACGTAGACAATCCACAACAAAAGACAATAGATCATGCAAGAAAGCGGCCAACATTCGAGCATGCAATGAAACAATTTGCATTGAATCGGAAAGATAACATTTTAGGTATAGATTACAAATCATGGGTAGCGGGGCTAGTCCCCACACCCCAGTGGATTACACTACTCTCTCCTCATAGAGGGATCAACAAAGATAGAGAAGAAAGATAGAACAAGCATTGTTGGAGCAGAAGAGTAGATCTATGACAACTCGGTGTAGATCACCCCAGTCTCCAAGACTGCTCCGACTTGGTCGATGAAGTCCATCTCTTGCTGCCTAGATCTTTGTGTGCACCTCTGGAGACATACGAGTAGAGACAGGCAGAGCTTGGTGGAGATGAGGTAGTAGTGCAGCAGCCTTCCGGCCTCCCAGGTCTGATGATCAAATGAGGACCCTACTGGTCCTATTTATAGGCTTGGATGGGGTCTCCACATTTTTGATGTGAGAATACTTCAAACAGTCTTGGGTCCAAATGGTCTTGGCTTCCAACCAATCTTGGTTCCAAATGGTCTTGGATCTAAACGGTCTTCGGTGTCCAAACAGTCTTCATTTCCAAACGGTCTTCGGTCCAAACAGTCTTGGCTCCAAATGGTCTTGGCTCTAAACGGTCTTGGGTCCAAATGGTCTTGGCTCCAAATGATCTTCGGTGTCCAAATGGTCTTCATTTCCAAATGGTCTTGGGTCCAAATGGTCTTGGCTCCAAACAGTCTTGGGTCCAAATGGTCTTGGCATCCTATCGGTCTTGGTTCCAAATGGTCTTGGCTCCAAATGGTCTTCGGTGTCTAAACGGTCTTCATTTCCAAATGATCTTGGATCCAAATGGTCTTGCCTCACTGTCTCTTCATCCAAATGATCTTTCATTGATCTGCCCGTCTAAATGATCTCTTGCCAACCGGTCTTATGCCTCGGCTTCCAAACGGTCTTAAGACCGTGAGGCTTCACACGGTCTTGAGACCGTATGAAGGGTAAAACTGGTTGGATGGCTAAACCACAAGGAGATGTAGATATGTTATCGGATGGATGAGAATGATCTGCAGAGAAGAAGGAAAGTGAGTAAAGGAGGATAAGATCAAATAAACTGGTAATTAGAGCTATTAGAGTACTATTTTCATGAAACTGAGGAGACACTCAGAGTAAGCTAAAACAAGGGTGGATCAGTCGATGTGAGGCACAAAATTCTTAGAAATGGCGAATGTGAGGACGAATTTGGAGGATTCATCAGCTAATTTGTGAGGCCATTTCATTGTAATGTAGTGTGAGATGTGTTGGATCAATAGGCTATAAAGGGGGTGAATAGAGCTAAAAAACTTGCACAAAATTCATTAGACCTTCAAGTTACTACAAGATATGGTATTTGCAAATATTAAATTTGTAGTGCAACTAAGCATGCATAGCAAGGATGAGAGAGATTGAACAATCACAATGAACAAGTTACGTAGAGTAATTCTAATATCCAAACTTGGAGAAAGTTAGTCCATTACCTAGAGAGGTCAAGCTCTAGGATTTTGCAACCCATGTATACTTATATTCCATTAAAAAAACATACAAGATGACCTTCCTTTTTCTCGAGACAAGGATACCCGGTCTACTTTTTAAGGAACAAAAGCAGCCAATAAATCTTATATAAAGGGCTTACCTATCCTTGATCAGGAGTCTTCTATCTCTAAGGACTTACCCACTTTTGTATCTAGCTAGAGACCTTCACCAAGATGATCAACTGTTGCAACAAGTATTTGGCCTTGAGGATTTACCCACTCTTCTCATGGATCTTCTGCCTTTACCTTCTCCTTCCACTCGGAGAAGCTTTGGTACCTTCTTCTTCAACCTTGAAGAAGCTTTTCACCTTCTCCTTCACTTGGAGAATCTTTCACCAACTTGATCTTGAAGAAAGAGGTTGGGGACAAGTAAGCTTTGGGATATTTACAAGCATACAATGAATTAGCTCTCTCACACAAATCCTATCTCACTCAATGGACATTTTGATTTGCAAACAAGAGAGAGAAAGGGGCTCAAGTGGACTGGATGCACTCAACTATAGCTAGGAGCTTGAATATCATGAAGGAGAAACTTTGGAATGAACTCCAACAGGTCCTATTTATAGTTGGGGGTGTCCACTAGAGGCTAGGAGAACTAAGGAAATGTTTTCTAGCCATTTGGGGGTGTTGTAATGAATATAATTTTGTGTTCTACAACAATCCAACAGTTAAAATCACTTCTTCTGCATTATACATACAATGCATTCAGTCAATTTTCAATAAAGGTAACTCGAACAATTGCACTATATGACAAAGAGAATCAGAACCATTAGTCGATTTTATCCTAGATGAAACTCAGTCGATCATTGAAATTTAGGTTTGTTCAGTGCAGGGATCGGTCAAGTTCTTTGTATAGGAGACTTGACTGAATCTGGGCATTCTCAAACTACATCAAGGGGATTGGTCGAGTTTGTCACATGAGAAACTCGACCAAAAAACACCCCGTAGTGAATTTTGGAAAATATCATTAGAGTGATTAAATGTTCAAAGTAAGGGCTTGATTGAATTGATCATTTTCATGTACCAAATGCCTGGAATCAATCTCAAGTAGACAGATTGGATACCTACGAATGGAATGGTTAAGTCATTATCAAAATATGGGCAATGTATAACTCGCAAGTCAGCATTCTCCCCCTTTTGACAATGACAAACCATTCCTTAACATATTCAAAAGGATATGAAAATTTAAACCTTTACCTTATGAATTGCAAGGATATACATGAATGAACAATTTTTATTTGCACCCCTCAATTCATGTTTACTTTTACATGCATGGTTTAGTCTTTCCACAAAAAGCCATAACACATATGTATACTATATGGTCCTCTAGCAAGTCACATTATATTTGAGATAATTGACTAGAAAAGGATCACATAAGAAATTAAATGTAATATGGTTGAGCTCATTTCCCCCCTATGGTACCTATTTTACATGAGCTCTCATATTCTTCTCCCCTTTGTCATTTCAAATAGGCAAGGGGGTAGAAGAGATATAAAACATGGATATTCTCCACGTGCACAAACTGCACAAGCAACTACTAAAGCAAGCACCAAACAAAGGCAAAACATAGAGAAACAATCAATCTAGAGTAATAATTAAAATATGGGAGCACATACCATAAACTCATAAGATGTAACCAAACAAAGAGTTAATGTACATAAGATTAAAATTACAACACTGTATATGTCCTCTTGATATGAAAACTACAATCCAGTGAGAAACAATGATAGAAGAAAATAGTAAACCTCAGATACAATGACTAAATGTTCAATGCATAAAAAGTCTACAGAAATATATCTAGATAAGCACGCTAAAGACCAAGAAGTAAACATCTAGTCTATCTATATCAACTAGGTCATCATCAGCATCATCATCCTTGGGCTCTGGCTGGTAATCGTCATTATCATCTAAGAGTTCAGGAGTGCCAAAAGTTGTGGCCTCACCATCATCACCATTGGAAAATCCATCGTCACCATCCTCAACATCCTCACCATCTCCAGCTTCTTCCCCAGCATCCTGGCTAGGCATCTCCTCATCATCAAAAGGTCCAAAAGCATGAGTATCAGACCATCTAACATTCTTCTCATCCCAAGTCATGCCACGTGCATGTAATTCATTTGCTTGCAGAAATGTGGAAGTACAAACTCCATCTTAGACAACAAGCAAAGAAGTGGAAGGGCCAACAGGAAGACCCAAATTCAGAAGAGAACCATGGCAGGGGTAGGTCCACCATCAGAAGCAACAAGGGGTGCAGCAAAATCAGTGGGTGGAGGGTCAGCGTAGAACTACCTCTATCCATAAGAGGCATAGTCAATACTGGGGTAACCCTGGTAGGGTGGGTAGGGATGGCTGTAGGACAAGTTCATGTGTGACGTGATTTGAATGAGGTCCTGATGGATGTGGTCCTAAAACTAAAGGTTGTACACATGTTGATGTATCATGTATCCCATGAGGGCTTCATTGGATACAGAAAATGAGGTGCGGTCATGTCAATGGTAGTGGGGGAGGAGGGGCCAGGGTGGAGGTAGAAGCACCTGGTGTGGTGGAGGATATGGAAGAAAGGTTTTCTTCATGGTTGTCTTACTAATGCAAACTCCTTTGAGACTTGGTTTGTAGACAAGGTCATGGAAGAGATATTTTTTAGAATGGTGAGCAAACACACCACAAATCAAGTTTGGATAAGGGAGATGGGTACCAGTGGTGTTCTTCCCTAAGTCTAAGCAGGTCATATGATTAAGAATATAATGATCCCACTTAACTCTAGTATTGTTCAACATGAAATACATGGTTGTTGTAGTATTCTATACAATTTCTATTTGACTTTGCTTGGGATGGATATTGTAATTGACAACTAAAGCAATCATATGTGTCTTGATATCAAGGAAAGAGTAGGATAAGGTGGACCTCTTCTAGTATGGTAGATCAGGCTTCTTTAAGAACTTATGTAAATTGGGAAGGGTAAGCTGGGGTTCAAAGATCTTTTTAAAACCTTCAGAGTCCAATAGGTCATGGTAGGAAGGATAGGAATTAACCCAAGAGGTGATGGTGTTAGTACCTGAGAAATAGGTATTCAATGAATTCTAGGAGATTTTTATCCTAGTACCGGCTATCATTGACTTCATGATGACCTGGCTATTAGGTGGTGGCACATGTGTGTTGTGGTTCCACGTAAGATTGGCGTAAAACTCACGGACAACCTTCATTCTAGACATTACATTTGTGAATCATGGACACTCTACACACAAAGCACTAAGATGATGTGCTTTCAACACCCTAGAAACCTCCTTAATCACCTCATTCATTGCAAAATGAGATTCAAACAAAGCACAAAAAGGAAAGGGATTCCTAGGAAGGAGTTCCTTGTACCTATTCATGGCTTGAGATGAGATGAAGGAGGTTCCATCAAAGGAGACATGGAGAGGAGAAGAGGAGGGAGATGGAGCTCCAGCTGGGGAGGATTATTTCCTATAGTTGGAGTTCATCTAGGTCAAACTGACATGTAATGACCGCCAAAAGATAAGGGGAAATGCCACAAGAAGGTTTCCAATCCACCTAGGTCACAGTTGGGAGAGGCAAGGAGGGATGAATGGAGGTTAGGAAGGGTGTAGGAGAGGTTGTCCTAGCCTAGGTTTGGAGGAGGAGCACTGGAGGTCAGCTATCAATCGACTTTCTCTAGCTAAGAGGGAGAAAGTCGGATGATTGCCCTTTTTAATTTGCATCCACTCATGTGATCAGTCAATTTTGTGTGTTGGGAATTCAACCAATACTGAGATATAGCTCAGTCCTCGGCTAGGGATTGGTCGAGTTGTATCTGGACAAACTCGACTGATCAGTCAGCCTGCCAAAACATTAAAAATTTAATTCTAAGCCTATAGAGTGACTATATAAAAAAATTTCTCTAGCTTTACATGCATTTTGAACATTCTTAGGAACATTCTACTCATCATTGGCTACTATTTTTTTATAAAATATTCATTTGGAAAAATAGCCAAAAATAAGCGAAATAAGGCATGAAAACATGGCAATTTTAGCACTTTCAAGTAAAACATGACCAATTATGAGAAAGAAACATATAGTAATGATAACATCTAGCTATATTGTATTTTTATATCATCAAGAGAAGTTATGAGTAGTTTTGATCTAATAAAAGTAAATTTCTCTCTAGCTATAGGTTTAGTGAAAATGTTTGCAACATGATTCTCTATATCCACGTGTGTGATAAAGATATCCTTCTTGGCAATGTGGTCATGAAGAAAGTGATGATTAACCTCTATATGTTTATCTCTAGCATGCAATATAGGATTATAAGAGATATTAGTTGCACTTGTATTGTCACAATAGGTAGGAGAAGCATCAAAATGAATGTCAAAGTCTTGGAGCATTTACTTCATCCATATGACTTGGGCACAACAACTCCCAGCTGCAATATATTCAGCCTCGATAGTTCAAATAGACATTATTCTTTGTTTCTTAGACAGCCCAAAAACCAAGCATGGTCCTAGGAAGAAGCAAGTGCCACTTGTGCACTTTTTATCAATCAAACAACCTACATAATCAACATCACTAGAGGCAGTAAAACTAAGGTCCCTTGACTAAGATACCATAGTACAAAATTTTGAGTTTTGGCTAGATACCTCAAAATCCTATTAACCATTATGAGATGTGATTTCCTTGGAGTTAATTGAAAGTGAGAACACAAGCCAACACTAAATATTATGTCAGGTCTAGAGGTAGTTAACTAAAATAAATTTCCAATCATACCTCTATAGAGCTTCTCATCCACTTTCTCACCTTCTTCGTCTTTGTCAAGCTCGGCGGTATTAGGCATGGGGGTGTCCGTCGGCTTGGTGTTCTCCATTCTAAAGCATTGAAGTAGTTCACTAGTGTACTTGCCTTGGTTGATGAAGTTACCTTCCTTGGTTTGCTTGATTTGGAATCTGAGGAAGAAAGTAAGCTCCCCCATCATGCTCACTTGGAACTCACTCTGCATAAGAGAACTAAACTCCTTGCAAAGATCAAGATTAATTCTTCCAAAGATAATATCATCAACATACATTTGAATGATTAAAAAGTTGCTAGAAGTGTGTTTTAGGAATAGTGTAGAATCGACTTAACCCATGATATAGCCATTGTCTAGCAAAAAGTTCTTTAGTTTCTCATACCAAGCTCTAGGGGCTTATTTGAGTGCATAGAGAGCTTTTTGTAACATGTAAACATGGTTAGGAAATTTATCGTGTTCAAAGTTGGGAGGTTGAGCCACATAGACTTCCTCTTCTATTGTACCATTCAAAAACACACTTTTAACACCATTTGATAAAGCAGGAAATTCTTGTAACTAGCAAAAACAAGTAGCATTCTAATAGATTCAAGTCTAGCAACAGGTGCATAAGTTTCATCAAAATCAATACCTTCATGTTGGTTGTAACCTTGAGCTACTAACCTTGCTTTGTTCCTTAACACTTTCCCACTTTCATCAAGCTTGTTGCGGTAGACACACTTGGTACCAATGATCTTCCTATCATTTGGTCTTGTCACTAAGGTCCACACCTTGTTCTTCTTGAACTGTTCTAACTCGTTTTGCATGTCTAGGACTCATTCATCATCCTTGAAAGCTTATTTGACATTCTTTGGCTCAAGTTGAGAGATGTATGCACTGTCATATTATTCCTTATTGTATGAAGCCCACGTCTTCACCTTTTCAAAAAGATCACTAATAATGATCTCTTTAGGATGATGCTTTGCAAAGGGGGAGTTGGATCCTTCTTTTCTTCTTCTTTCTCTTCTTCATCAACTAACACCTCTTTTCATTTATCAACAATGTTGAGCTCTTTCAAGTGAGGGATCACCTCATATACAACATCATCATTAACAATATTATTGGATATAGAGGGGTTAGTATCTTCAAATTTCACATTCATAGATTCTTCTATTTTATACAATTAAATGTTAAACATTCTAAAAGCCTTGCTAGTAGTGCTATAGCCAAGAAAGAAAGCCTTGTATGATTTCACATCAAACTTATAGAGAGAATACTTGGTGTTCAAAAAAAAATAAGGACAATTGAAAACATGAAAGAAAACAATGGAAGGATTTATACCACACCATAACTCATAGGGGTTTTTCTTCTAGGATCGATGAGTGAAAACCCGATTTTGCACAAAACATGAAGTGCTAACAGCTGCAGCCCAAAACTTCTTTGGAGTATCATACTCTAGAAGCATAGTTCTAGACATTTCTTGTAGTGACCTACTCTCTCTCTCTACAACCCCATTTTGTTAAGGTGTTTGAGGTGAAAAAATGTTATGTGCATACCTAGATTCCTCAGAAAATCATTCAAACAAGTCATTTTCAAACTCTCCCCCATGGTCACTACAGATAGAGACGATCCACAAAGAAGCTTCATTTTCAACCCATTTGCAAAAAGTTGATACAAAATTGAGTGTATCACTTCTTGAAACAATAAATAAGGTCCAAGCATAGCAAGAAAAATCATCGACAATCACAAGGCAATACTTTCTACCATGAAGAGATTCAGTTCTCATTTGCTCCAAATAGATTAATATGAAGAAGTTCAATAGATCTTTTGGTACTAAGGACTCGTACGGATTTAAAGGAGGATTTGGTTTGCCTTTCTTGGGTACAAGGTTGGAATTCCTCATACTTCTCAAAATCCAATTTAGGAAGTCCCTTAACCAATTCCTTTTTGATAAACTTCTTTAGTTGATGCATCTTTACATGACCAAGCCTACAATGCCAGAAAGAAATATCATTCAAATTGACAACAAGGAATCTAACAACAATAACCTTAATAGAGTCAAGAACTATAGCATATAGATTACCATTTCTAGTTCCCTTATATACAACATTTTAGGAGAGGGAATCTAGAAGAAAGCATTCAAGTGAGGTAAAAAGAACAAGATAGACATTACCACATAATTGATTAACACTAATTAAATTATGATGTCGGACATCCACAAGAAGAACATTCTTGATGCATAGTGAATCACATACATCACCCTCACATGTCACTTTACCTTTGTTGTTGTCACCAAATGTCACTGATCCTCCTTTCTTCTTTGTAAATTGGTTGAAGTGTCTGATTTCACCTATCATATGCTTTGAGAAACCACTATCAACAATCCATTTTCCTTTTAAATACAACAAAGGAAGATGGCCGTGCCCAACTAAAACCTTGGAATCTAATGTTAGCTTGGGGACCCATTTCATCTTTGGGTTGGTCCCCTTCTCTTTATAAGGAAAATAAGTATGGTAATGGCCATCACTCTTGCAATGCACACAAACCATAGGATTATTAGAGCTAGATGACTCTCCATGGAAGATAGGAGGTCCCTTAATATTTTTCTTACCATTACCCTTTATCTTTCTCTTTGGAGATCCCTCATATCCCAAACCACTTTTACCACTATGTTTGGTAGAGTGATGTAGTACTTCATTGAGGGACTTTTTGCCTTTGAGGAATTTTTGCAAGGAAGCTCTAAGGTTGTGAATATCATCACTAAGAGTAATGATAGTAGAAGATAAACTAGCAAGATCATCATGTGCATGAAGTAAGTCTGCCTCAAAATAGAGGGCTTTAGGATGATAGGAATCTCTCTCAAGAGTAATGCTAGTAGCTACCTCATTACTAGGCAATAGAGGTCTAGAAGAAAGATCATTAACTTGAGCAAGAAATCTAGCATTTTCAGTTCTACACATGATAAGCTCGTCAAGAAAAATCCTATTTTCATCTTTAATAGCATCACAAGATGTTTAAGATCATCATTTTCAGTTCTAAGTAAAACAAGATCATCAAGTCAGGCTTAGTTTTCCTCATTAAGACTATTGATGTTCTTAAGGTAGATACCATTATCTACTTCAACTCCATTGTATTGGAGCTCAAGATCAAGAAACTGTCCTTGCAAAGAATCAATACTATCAAGATTCTCTTTCTCATTTTGATCAAGGATATCAATCCTAACATACAAGTCATCAATTATTTCCCCTAACCTCTATTTCTTAGATTTGCATTCAGAAAGAGAAGAGTGGGAAACATTAAGCATATCAATGAGAGTTTCTTTAGATAACTCATGCAAATTTACCTCACTTACCTCACCAATGACTTCACTAGTGGAGGCCAGAGTAAAAGGTGACATTCTCCATCATTGGAGTTGGAATCACTTGAAGATGACTCCTCCCATGTGACATGGGATGCATCTTTGATATTCTTGTCCTTGTCCTTCCTCTTGTACCTACCTTCCTTCTTGTAGTCAGCCTTCTTCTTGTAGCTTCCCTTGTGGTAGGACTTCGTTGCCTTGGGACAATCATTCTTGTAATGCCCCTTTTGACCAAATTCATAGCACCTTGGAGTGGAGGAGGAGGAAGACTTTCCCTTGAAGTGCTTGCCCTTGGAGTAGTTTGTTTCATGGTCACTAAGGGCTTCATTTTCACTTGAGGAGGGAGGAGAGGACTGGCAAGCAAGTTGTTGTAGGAGAATCATTGCCTCCACTTGAGCTTTGAAGTGATTGTATTTGATCTTCTTTGCTTACTTCTCTTCTAGGTTTTCATCTTCTTCTTGCTTGTCAAGTCTTGGCTCATGATCTTGAAGGTTGCCAATGAGCTCTTCAGTGGTTATGTCACCAAGGCTTCTAACTTCTTTAGTGGAAGTCACCTTGGATTCCCATCTCCTGGGAAGAGACCTTAGAATCTTGGAGTTGATGGTCCCTCTATCCATGGTGTGGCCCAAAGAAGTAAGTTTGTTGATGATGGTGTTGAGCCTTGTTTACATCTCCACCACTTTCTCCTTCTTGCCCATATTGAAGTTTTCAAGAAGACCCTTGAGCATGTAGATCTTGGACTCCTTGACTTTCTTTGTTCCTTCATAGGTGATGCACAACTTGTTCCATATCTCATGGGTTATCCCAAGAGGAGATCTGGTTGAATTCAAAGGGAGTGAGGGCAGCATAGGTGATTCTTATAGCTTTTGCATTGAGCTATTCCTTCTTGAATGTAGCTTCATCCCAAGTAGCTACATCTCCCCCCGACTCCTTGTAGGGAATGATCATGACTTTCCCCATGTCATAGCTTATCCCTTGAAGGTATAATTGCATATGTATCTTCCAATACAAGAAGTTTGTGTCATTGAAGATTAGGGAGAAACCATGTGTCACGAAACTATTTGTTTCCCTAGTCCACACTCCTAATGGCTACATATCCAAAGGAGAGTGGGATTGGGCGTCCGTCCATAGAATGGCACAAATATTTCACAAAGCAAATATATATGAAAAGGAAATAACAAAACTAAAGAGATAGCAATATACTAAACATGAAGAAAAGAGATATGTACCCTTGTCTATATTCAAGTTAACCCATTGGTGACTCATTTCATCGCATAGAGTCTTAAGTGCAGCAGATCTTCATTTGGAAACTACAAATATGATAAACAAAATTTATTAATGGTAAAGCATTAAGTGCACTATGAAAGACATGTAACCACAGTTTAATAGTATATAAAATTTTCTTGTCTAGAAACATAATAATAAGCAATATGTACAAAAAAGGCGTGAAACATTTAACAACATTGTTTTATACAAAGCATGTTTTAAGTGTATTTCAATTATAGTTAACTACATATTATGGCCATTGACCAGCTTCCTCAAGGGAAGGGTCCATAAGGGTGCTCAACATTAGCCAACCCTTTTCTATATGTGAGGGACCTAAAGACCTAATTCAATGAGCTAAACCTATTTTGAACATACATTGTGCCCTTACCCCAAGAATACAAGAAGGTACATAATGTTTGTATAATGGAAAAGTTCAATTATGTTTGAGGCTTGTTCAACATATTTTAAGAAAAATGAACTTACTAATCATAGGGAACAAGTATATCAAACAAGTAATTATCTAGCCAAATATTCATATGAGCATACATACAAACTAGCCAATATCATAGTAGGGTCAATAGATTAATCATACCTTGTGAGTACATGAGAAAGCTATAAACTTTTAGTAAGATTAGGGAAGGAACAAACCAAAAGGGACCTAATATGCAAAACATATAACATGGGGGTCTCAGATCAACATGGCATTGATAATCTAAAAATCATATATGTCATGTGGATGTTTCCCCTAGACCTAGGTTTCAAATAGATAAAACTTAGTTCCAAGGTACCAACATGCAATTATCCAATCATAGAACAAGTATCACCATTAAGCCCTAGGTGTAGGAGAACCATCCACATTATGAGTAATACTAGATAATGATAAGGTATGATTTAGGAGTAAGGTAAGCATGAGATTTAAATCATTATCATGTTTTATTCATGAAAGATCATAATTAGTCACATTAGATCCATTTCATTTAATATGGTCATGTTTCCAAGTATTATGTGCATTAAGTAAATCAAGTTAGGACGTAGAGCTATAGCACAAACATATATTGATTTGAAGTCATTGAGATAGCATGGATAGCATTGGAGCATGTTCTTAGCAAGGTTAGATTCTAAATAAGCAACATGTGAATTAGCATCACAAATATGGCATAGTAGTGTAGAAAGGTAGGTCATAGAGATATATTAGGCTTTTTTAGCAAGGATGCATAATATATTAGACAAATTATGTCATACAAGAACACAAAATATACTGATTTTAGAATTTCAAAAGTTACATTGTGATAAATAGGTCAAAGTATGAAATATGATCAAGTTGCATCATTTGGTACATCCATAGACAACTTATAAGGCATGATACTTGAAAAGAGTCATTAGAGAGAAAGTAGGTGTATTATATCAGTTAAACCTTGTTTCAAGAGAGTAGACGTTATTGTTGTACTTAGAAATAGGGTACAAGTTATTAGAGTTGCATGATTTTCAAGTTCTCATAAGTTTTGATGATTAAGGAGCATGTAAATTAGTAGAGATATGAACAAAAATAGGAACAATAGCCATCACCATTTAAAATATGGTGTCTTTCTGATCAAAATGATATATATTACCTTGATATTTGGTTAAGGAGTGAGAAATATACAAGTTTTACAATATTACACCCTAACTAGGGTTTTTGGGAGGGTTTAGCTGAGATATACTTTTTTGGACCACAAAAGGGCAGCGGTTAGCACTAGGCCGGTTTGGCCAGTGAGGCTTGCGCTCACTTGCACTGGGTATGGATGGGGTCTGTGTTTGGGGTAGTGTTTCTGGGTGACTCTTGGTGGCGTGGAGCGGCTGGAGAGGTCTTTCACGGGCCGCTAGCAACCAAAGCAACGATGCTATGCGAGCACGACCAAGTGGGCCCGAGACAACTGTGACATCAAGTGGTTCATCAGTGGATACACACATGGAGCAGAGTGAGAGCGGGGGCTCGAGTGTATTTGGCATGTCGATACTCACCGAGAAACGCCAACATGGCATGTGGAGAGAGAGGAAGCAAGGCAAGTAGAGTGAGGTGAGTAGAGCAAGGGAGAGAGAGCGTGTGAGACGTGGGCCCAGTGGGGGAGCTGGTGGGTTTCTATCCACTCATGACTAGTTGTGTGACAAAGAGGGCATGAGAGAGATAGAGCAGTGAGGGGGAGGGATGCGTCTGGGTCTAGCGATTGGGACAGTTGTCCCTCGATCTGACGCTCCACATGTCATCTCCTTCCCAGAGCTAAGGTTTCAAAACCCTCACGAAGGAAGGTGGCAACGTCATAAGAAGAGGGTGATGGAGGGTGGTAGTGTTTCTGCAAGAAGGAAAAAAGGGAGAGGAGGTTAAGACAAAGAGGATAGGTCTATTTATAGGCTGAGAGGGGAAACCATGAGCAACATAGGGTGGCTTTTATGGTTTTATAGGATAATCATGACCGCCGGCCCTCATCTACTACCCTTGTGCAAGTCCAATTGGCTATGGGAGGTGGGTGGCATGGTGAAAGAAGGCCCAGTACCAGACCCTAACGCATCTTGCATTGCAACAACTCCCTTTCTCATCCACCTTCTCCCTCCATGTCAAGAGAAAGGAGGAGGGACACGAGTCGTGCGATCACGACTTGCATCTAAGGTCATCCCCATCCAACATCCCACAATGGACCTTAAATAGAGAGAAGGATGGTCTAGTTGAGGGAGGAAGAAAAGAAGCAGGAAAGGGGAAGCAAGCACATGTATGGGCCAGTGTGTTCTAGGCCTAAAGGCACTGGCCCAAGGCCAAGAAGAGGGTATAAATTAGGAGAAAAAAAGAATAAAAGGAAAACATTTAAATGGCCATAAAGTTCTCATACGAGCTCTAGTTTGGGAAAGAAAATATGCATTGGAATTGTGAGAGAGAGCTCTACAACATGAGCATAATAAAAGAGTATAGATTTACACAAGTTTGTGATTAAAATTCAGGATAAAGAGGATAATGTGTTACAAGAAGGCAAGTTTGACCATTTTAGCATAACATGTATACTAGATGGACTAATTGTGCATCACAACTCATTCAAACATGAAGTTGAATGTGAAGACAAAAGTGAGTCCTAATTTGGAAGTTACATAAAAGTGGTGAAGTTCCGGTTTATCACATCCTCCCCGCCTTAAAAGAAATTTTGTCCCCAATTTTAAATCAAGTCATCAATCGAGATTAGGTTTCACATTAAATATCACAATCATAGTAGTATTGTCATAAGGTATCATCATTGCTTATAATATCCATTTCAATATAAAATCAAGAAATCAAGCATTATGGTCTACACTTAGTTACATATATCATCACATTGGAGGCATCATCACATGAGTCGCAAATTTGGAGGTGTTTTCCCATAGATCACAAATTTGGGGAGATCATACTTTTAGGTCAAACAAATAGATATGTTGAATTAAGAGTATAACATGACTTTCAATCCCAATGTTTAGAGTTCTAGCTTCTACATTGTATTAGGTGGGGTTATATATCCATGATTGAGATTTCATATTTCAACAATTTGAGACAAACATCATATTTCAACATCGTGATTCATGCTCAAATCGATGGAATGGCCCCCCTCAGTCCATATGGAGATTAACCCTAATTCATAAATTGAGCGAATTGACATAGTTATCATTTCAAATTTTAGAGATTTGGGAACATTAAAGTCATCAATAATATATCGAGGGTGATTTCAAGACCTAAATATGGTGATCATAGGAGTCAAGTCAATGTCAAGATCATTAATATTGAGTCAAGATTTCATACATCAATATCGAGAGTCAAGTTTGGACATCAAAGTCATAGGTCCAAACATTTATAAATAGGGTTTAGGTTCTTGTTTAGGCCTTAGGGGTGATCATTCATCCATATACATCAATCGAGCAATAATCGAGTGACATTTCGAGCATTGTTTAAATTTTTTTGTCATTGACGTCGTGTTCATTTTCATGGTGTTCAAGGTTGATGAGTGATCTAAACCTAGGTATTTATAGGAACTTTACCACAAGATATAGTCAACATCATCATGTTTTAAGATCATCATTAAATCAAGATTCAATATTGATTATCAAAATCATCATGAATGTGACCAATTAGAGACTTAGGTCAAGAAATCAAAATAGTATGAAAGGGGTAACCTTTCCAAGATCTAAATAATCTGCAAGGTGAAAATATAGAGATAATCCAATAGGGATGTGACTAGGTTAGGGAAGTCACGATTTAATTACCACCCTAATATAGCACACTAGTCAATATTAATCATGAATCATCAAGCATACCCAAATAGGGAGAGTATCAATGGTCAAATCACAATTCACAAGATCACAAGTCAAATATCAAGAGCATTAATAGGACAATGATATTTAAAGATTTTGTGAGTTAACGGTCATAATTTCATTCCCTTCCTTTCATGGTCAAGGTAATGGCTTACTTTGGAAATCAAGAACTCAAGATTTTGAGTATAATAGTGCAAGATTGAGGTCTAGGTCCTTCATATAATTCAAATTGAGCCTACAAAAAAGAGTAATGGTCAATAGGGGATTTTTCTTTTGTAACAAGTCTTCACATCATGATCTAGGTTTCCATAGATATGGTAATTTTGTGGCATGATCATTATATATGTCAAATAGGGGAAAAGTTTGCTTAACTATGTTTGAGGTTTGTTCAATCAATAGGGAAACATGGGTTTAATCAATAGGACCTCATCAAACATGAGGTGTAAAACATGAGTTCCACTTAATTATCCATATCAAAATTTACATCAAACATAGAAAGCACTTATATCTTAATGGGTAACATTGAGTTTCATAAACTTTAGACATGAGTACAACATTTTCAATAGTAATTTTGTACATCAAATAGGGTTTTTGATTTAATATCAGATCATGGCATTATCATCTAAATCAAATTTCACACTTTAAAATGAGTTTTACTTTTCTCATTATAAGCTACCCATATTCAAGATGTCATGTGATTTATATTCAAGAGAGAAGAATCACATGAGGATATGAGAAGACTAACTAATCATCATCTACTTTTATGGCTTAGGTGGTCCTTAAAGAAGATATGAGATGCTAGAAGACTCTCTAAACTTTAAGGAAAGGATTTTAGTCTTCTCTGGGTTCTTAAGATGTGTTATGTCTTAAACACATAGTGTGACGACCGCTATCAAACTGACAACCAAATCACACAGTAATTACATAGAATAACCATTAACAACAGATTAACGGAAATCACTAAAAATTAAAACCATTTTGCAAAGAGATACATTTCAACGAAACGCTTAGAGATAGAACCAAAGCAATATATACATCATGGTTCACATTGTACATAAATTGTACCATCTCATCTCGAGGACATCATATACCAGTTGCTTTGCCCAAACATATACATGAGCAACATAAAACCTCGAGGCATACAAGCCAAAATCTCATATCATTTATAAAACTATTACGTACTAACTTCCAAGGACATGAGAGTATAGAGACGACACACAAGACTTCTATTTACAATACATGACAGACAACACACTCAACCTGAGTTGTTACTATTGTCCCTATTGCTATTGTCCTCCCTCTATAGTATGGTCTCTACCTCCTCGTCTGCATCCACCTAAAAATGTTGGGACCAACGGGGTGAGACAAAAGTCCCAGCGAGAGATATAACTCTCTCCCAACAACATTATTATCACAGGTAAACAGTATAAAATTGAGCAGAGGATCTTTTATATTAATAATCAAGGTTAATCACTATTTATAAGTAGAACATAGCAATATCATCTTTTAAAGAAATGCAGCTATCTATGATAGATAACTAAATAATCTATTCACTTTATAAGGAATATGAAGAACACATATAACATCTATCCATTTAAAATGTATAAAATTAATGCAACATCAACCAATGTTTCCGTATTCAATCCTTAAGCAAATATGCTACATAGTTGATTACATATTTACAATAACAATTATGCCCTGAGGAGATGAGGTATACCACTCATGCTCCAACCGACCACGGCTACGTAAGCATTGATACCATACAAGGTCAAAGGAAGAGTCGACTTCCAAGACCTCTCCTATCTCAGTTAGTATGAGACCAATGGAAATGACATCACGTGTCATATTGCAATTAACTTTCCAGGGTATAGTGGCATCTTCACTATAGAGTTACAACCGCATCATGCACTCTCTTCGGGGAGATCACACAACAACCTCAATATATTCTCTTTGGGGAGATCAAACAGAATCCCCGATATATTAATATTGAGTCATGGTATATAGCCATACTCTTATGATGATGAGGTAAAGATCACATAGCAATCCCTATTTGGACATAAGGATATTTTCTCCCATCACCCCCACATATTTAAAAATATGCTCTTTGAGTTAAACTCATTTCATCATTCAGCAAATTCTGACACTGAATGGATCTATGGCCAGGGAAACTACATGATAAGGTTCCACTTGATTAATTAGGTTCATTACAGTATCTTTTTGCATCAACCAAGTTACAAACATGAATTATAACAGATGCTACCAAGAAAGGTGTAATACATTCATCAAGTACTTTCATAATCTTTGGAACACATTGAATGCATAACACTCGTGATCTCAGTCCCTTATCACATTACTGGGGATTCTCATCCCTTAACATTATCATCATCATGATTGCTAGATTTGGGTATTCAAACCCTTAGTCCATCACCGAACATTATCACCTCTTATCAGGTAACTATTACCTCTAGGTCCTCAGTCCTATGTATACATTATACTTGTTGCACAAGTATTTCACATGGCTCACAAGGTCCATTTAATTTGTATCATATGAAACATCATAGCTCATACCTAGATATTCTCATCATCTCATGATACTTGCATGTTTAGTATTTCATGATAAAACAATATCAAGTATATATCATCACCATGCAATATAAGAAAAATACAACCTTCCCATTCAAAGGGTTAGGGTTTCCCTTTTTAGTCGATTAGGGTTTCAAGTTCATATTATCAAGAATAAAAACCCTAATCCATAGCTCCACACATATTAGGAGCATGCATTGATATCATAAGTATTCAATCATACTTGTTTATTCACATCATTTATCATTAAATGATTATCACACAAAGTATGAGTTTCTCTCTCATCCTCACTAGGATATTGATTACTTCATACTTTATTAAGCTGGTTCAACCCTTTACTCAAGGTACATTGGCCTACACTTATCAAAATGCATTAAACTCTTTACATCTTAATGTATCATTTGACATAACACACTTCATGTGTTACTCAATCAAGTATATCAGATTTAAGGTGCTTACCTCCATATTGGTTTTGAGGTGCTTCCACCATATCGGGCTAGAGGTGTATGCTTACTACCATATCGTCCAAGAGGTGTGTTCTTACCACCATATCATCCAAGAGGTGTGTGCTTATCACCATATCATCCAAGAGGTGTGTGCTTATCACCATATCATCCAAGAGGTGTGTGCTTACCACTATATCATCCAAGAGGTGTGTTCTTATCACCATATCATCCATGATGTGTGTGCTTACCACCATATCGTCCAAGAGGTGTGTGCTTACCACCATATCGTCCACGAGGTGTGTGCTTATCACCATATCATTCTAGAGGTGTGTGCTTACCACCATATTGTCCACGAGGTGTGTGCTTACCACCATATCGTCCAAGAGGTGTGTGCTTATCACCATATCATTCTAGAGGTGTGTGCTTATCACCATATTGTCTAAGAGGTGTGTACTTACCACCATATCATCCAAGAGGTGTGTGTGTGTCACTTATATCGAGTTACTCAAGTGTAGGGTTTTTCATATCGGGTTAGACCCTTATGCTCATATCTTTTCAAACCTTCAAAGTATCAACCTACCATGTGTTGAGTGATAGCCTAGACAACTGGTTAGTCCTTTTTCAACCAACCCAACTGTACAAAATGATAGGGGTGTGGGGTTCCAAGGTATAACGTATTTCATATCACCATATTGGGTTTCATTACCATATCGGGTTAGAGGTGCTTCAACTTGATATCGATTTGTGCCATGATGATGTCATCATCATCAATCTCTATATTTTCATCCCTTTACTGTTCTAGTCCATGGACAACAGTCCTATGAAACTATTAGAACTCATAGAATCATCAATCATTCAAGAAATATTACAAGTGAAAGTAGATTAACAAGTATAGAAATATTGAAGGTGAATAATAACATGATTGGGTTCAAGTTATATAACCTGCCTCAAGAACAACATCAAAGCTCCAAGATCCAAAGCTTCACATTCCCAAGGTTGAAGATGAACTTATAAAAGATCCAATACTTTTTCACAACTCCTCTATATGCAAAGAATCACCATAGATAAGAACTTGGTGAAGAAGAAAAGAAAGGAAGAATCACAACCCAAGATTCATGCTTCAACTAAGGTTGAAGATGACCATGGATTCACCTTAATCTTAAGGCTCGAGCTCCTCCTTTCTCCTTAGCTACTATGCATGATATCTAAGAGAGAGAGTTGTAGGATTCGAAAAGTTTCACTAGTAGGTGAAAGGAGTGGTATATATAATTGAGGCTCATGATAGAGAGTGTATAAGAGGTGTCATCACCTTATACTACTAGGTGACACATGTCCATGCATGGGTTTACATGTGTCCATGCATGCACACATATTTATCTTGACATGCAAAACTCTTGGGGATAATCTAGGGATAAGATTTTGGCCATTAGTTATCTTGTTGAACAAGATATTTCAACCCAACATCACTTTATTCACAAACCGATACAACTTTTCCAAGGAAAGTTGTAAACCGATATCCATCACCTTCTTGAGGTGCTTAACTCATCATGGCCTTTTCCAAGAGTTCAAAAAATGATATGGGACCTCCTCTATGGCTTTTTGGCTGATAGGCACTCCCATATAAGCTATACAACTCATTTTAGGGTTTTAACTATACAACTCTTCTTGGTCTTTTCATCACCAAAAATATCATCACTCAAAAATGATTCAACCGTGTTCCTATTTATTTATATCTCCTCTAGATGATGATAAGATAGAGTAGGGACACTCTATAGGTGGTAATTTGCATATCAACCCTACATTTTGGGTCAATTGCAATTTGCACCAAAATTGGTACACAAGGCACAAGCATTATTCAAACAAGCTCCAACTTGGAACTTAGGCTTTCCAAAAGCCACCCCTTAGCATCATTCTCTCTATTATGATGCTAAAGAACTTGAGACACGTTCAAAATGTGACAAATTTCAATATAAACCCTCATCTTGGGTAAATTGCAATTTACACCCAAACTATCATATAATGCACAAACAGTTTGCAAATAAGCTCAAACTTGAAATTTTAAACTCTCCTTGAGTTTTAATTACTTTTAAAAAGATTAAAAATAGTTTATAAATAACTTAAGAAAAACGTCCATGTTTATGGCATAACCCCAGTCATGGATGTTACACATAGAGAGGCTTGTGTGTATGGATATGATACCATTTGTCATGGAACTGTATGTTACCCTAGTCCATAATCCTAATGGCTACATAGATAAAGGCAAGTGGACTTGGGTGTTCGTTCATAGAATGGTATAAATATTTCACACAGGCAATATATATATATATATATATATATATATATATATATATGAAAAGGCAATGGAAAAACTAAAGAGATAACAAGATACTAAACATAGAGATAAGATATATGTATCCATTTCTATATTCAAGTTTACCCATTGGTGATTTGTTTCAAAGCTTAGAGTCTTGAGTGTAGTAGATCTTCATTTAGAAACTACAAACCTAATAAACAAAACATATTAATGCTAAAGCATTAAGTACTCTGTGAAACACATGTAACCATAGTTTAACAGTATATATAAGTTGCTTGTCTAGAAACATCATAATAAGCAAAATGTAGAAAAAAGGCATGAAACACTTAACAACATTATTTTGTACAAAGTGTATTTTAAGTGTATTTCCATTATACTCAACAACATATTATGGCCATTGACTAACTTCCTCAAGGCAAGGGTCTGTAAGGGTGCTCAACATTAGCCAACCATTTTCTATATGTGAGGGATCTCAAGGCCTAAGTCAGTGAGCTAACCCTATTTTCAACATGCCTTGTGCCCTTATCCTGAGAAGAAAGGCAAGTACACAAGGTTTGTATAATGGGCAAGTTCAATTATGTTTGAGGTTTGTACAACATTTTCAAGCAAAATGAACGTACTAATGATAGGGAACAAGTATCTCAAACAAGTAATTATCTAGTCAAGCATTCATACGAGCATACATACAAACAAGCCAATATTATAATAGGGTCAAGAGATTAGGCAAACCTTGTGAGTACATGAGCAAGCTATAAACCTTGAGTAAGAATAGGTAAGGTCCAAACCAAAAGTGACCTAAGATGCAAAAGATATAACATGGGGTCTCAGATCAATAGGGCATTGATAATTAAACATATTACATGTGGATGTTTCCCCTAGACCTAGTTTTCAAATAGATCAAACTTAGTTCCAAAGGTTCAAACATACATGAAATTATCCAATCATAGCACAAGTATCAACATTAAGCCCTAGATTTAGGAGAACCATCCACATTATGAGTAATACTAGATAATGATGAGTTCTAATTTAGGAGTAACAAGAGCATGAGATTTATATTATTACCATGGTATTCATGCAAGATCATAATTGGTCAGATTAGATCCATTTCATGCAATATGGTCATTTCAAAGTCCTATGAGCAATAAGTAGATCAAGTTAGGATGTAGAGTTATAACACACAAATCTATTGATTTTAAGTCATTGAGATAGCATGGATAGAATTGGAGTAGTTTCTTAGCAAGGTTAGATTCCAAATAAGCAACATGTGCATTAGAATCACATATATGGCATAGTAGTGTGTATAAAGGTAGGTCATAGAGTCGTATTAGGTATTCTTGGCAAGTAGGCACAATATATTAGACTAATCATGTCATACAAGAACACAAAATCTACTAATTTTTGAATTTTAAAGGTTACATGGTGATAAGTAGGTCAAAGTCTCACATATGATCAAGTTGCATCATTTAGTACATCCAAAGACAACTAAGGAATGATACATGAAAAGTGTCATTAGTGTAACATCCCTGACCTAGGTTATGCCATAACCCTGGAAGTTTTGCTTAAGTAAGTTATTTATAAACTTGTTTTAATATTTTTAAAAGTAATTAAGACTCAAGGAGAGTTTAATTTTCAAGTTTAAGCTTATTTGCAAAATGTTTATGCATTATATGATAGTTTGGGTGTAAATTGTAAATTACCCAGGATGAGGGGTTATATTGCAATATGTTACATTTTGAACGCGCCTCAAGTTCTTTAGTATAATAATAGATATAATTATGCTAAGGGGTGGCTTATGGAAAGCCTAAGTTCCAAGTTGGAGTTTGTTTGAATAATGTGTGTGCCTTGTGTGCCAATTTTGGTGCAAATAGCAATTTACCCTAAATGTAGGGTTGATATGCAAATTACCACCTATAGAGTGTCCCTACTCTCTCTTAGCATCATCTAGAGGAGAGATAAAGAAAGAGGCACCATGTTTGAATCATATTTGAGTGATGGTATTTTTGGTGATGAAAAGACCAAGAAGAGTTGTATAGTTGAAACCCTAAAATGAGTTGTATTGAGTTGTAAAGCTTATATGGGAGTGCCTATCAACCAAGAAGCCATAGAGGAGGTCCCATATCATTTTGTCAACTCTTGTAAAAGGCCATGATGATTTAATCACCTCAATAAGATGATGTTTATCGATTTACAACTTTCCTTAGAAAAGTTGTATCATTTTGTGAATAAAGTGATGTTGGGTTGAAATATCTTATTCAATAAGATAACTAATGGCCGAAATCTTATCCCTATATTATCCCCAAGAGTTTTTCATGTCAAGATAAATATGTGTGAATGCATATAAATGTGTCAACCCATGCATGGACATGTGTCACCTAGTAGTATAAGGTGATGACACCTCTTATACACTCTCTCTCATGAGCCTCAATTATATATACCACTCCTTTCACCTAGTAGTGAAACTTTTCAAATCCTACAACTCTCTTTCTCTTATATATCGTACATAGTAGTTGAGGAGCAAGGATGATCTCTAGCTTAATCTTAATGTGAAGCCATGGTCATATTCGACCTTGGATGAAGCATGAATCTCGGGTTGTGATTCTTCCTTTCTTTTCGTCTTCACCAAATTCTTATCTATGGTGATTCTTTGCATATAGAGGAGTTTTGAACAAGTCTTGGATCTTTGATAAGTTTATATTCAACCTTGGTAACGTGAAGCTTTGTATCTTTGAGCTTTTAAGTTGTTCTTAAGGTGGGTTATATAACTTGAACCCAATCATGTTATTATTCACCTTCAATCTTGCTATACTTGTGGATCTACTTTCAATTTAGATTTTTCTTGAATGATTGATGATTCTATGAGTTCTAATAGTTGCATAGGACTATTTTCCATGAACTAGAATAGTAAGATACGAAAGTCTAGAGCTTGATGATGATGACATCATCATGGCACAAACCTATATCGGGCTGAAGCACCTCTAACCTGATATGGTAATGAAACCCAATATGGTGATATGAAATCTGTTATACCTTGGAACCTCATAGCCCTATCATTTTATAATTTTTGGTTGGTTAAAAAAGGACTAACCTATTGTCTAGGTTGTCACTCAACACATGGTAGGTTGATACTTTGAAGGTTTGAAAAGGTATGAGCATAGGGGTCTAACCCGATATGTAAAACCCTACACTTGAGTAACCCTATATAAGTGACACACACACCTCTTTGATGATATGGTGGTAAGCACACACCTATTGGATGATATGGTGGTAAGCACACACCTCTTGGATGATATGGTGATAAGCACACACCTCTTGGACGATATGGTGGTAAGCACACACCTCTTGGATGATATGGTAGTAAGCATACACCTCTAGCCCGATATGATGGAAGCACCTCAAAACCAATATGGAGGTAAGCACCTCAAATCCAATATACTCGTTTAAGTAACACATTAAGTGTGTTATGTCAAATGATACATTAATATGTAAAGAGTTTAATGCATTTTGATAAGTATAGGCCAATGTACCTTGAGGAAAGGGTTGATCCAACTTAATAAAGTATGATGTAATCAATATCCTAGTGAGGATGAGAGAGAAACTCATACTTTGTGTGATAATCATTTACTGATAAATGTTGAGAATAAACAAGTATGATTGAATACTTATGATATCAATGTATGCTCCTAATATGTGTGGAACTATGAATTAGGGTTTTGATTCTAGATAATATGATCTTGAAACCCTAATCGGCGAAAAGGGAAACCCTAACCCTAATAATGGGAAGATTGTATTTCTCTTGTATTGCATGGTGATGATATGTACTTGATATTGTTTTTATCATGAAATACTAACCATGCAGGGATCATGAGATGATGATCATAGCCAGGTATGAGCTATGATGTTTCATATAATACAGATTAACTGGGCCTTGTGAGCCATGTAAAATATTTGTGCAACAAGTATAATGTATACTTAGTCTGAGGACCTAGAGGTAATAATTACCTGATAAGAGGTGACAATGTTCATTGATGAACTAAGGGTTTGAATACCCAGATCTAGCAATCACGATGATGATAATGTTAAGGGATGAGAATCCCCAGTAATGTGATAAGGGACTGAGATCCCGAGTGTTATGCATTCAGTGTGTTCCAAAGATTATGAAAGTACTTGATAAATGTATTACACCTTTCTTTGTAGCATCTGTTATAATTCATGATTGTAACTTGGTTGATGCTAAAAGATATTGTAATGCACCTAATTAATAAAGTGGAACCTTATCATGTAGTTTTCCTGCCCATAGATCCATTCAGTGTTAGAATTTTCTGAATGGTGAAACGAGATTAACTTAGAGAGCATATTTTTTAATATGTGGGTGTGATGGGAAAAAATATCCTTACGTCCAAATAGGGATTGATGTGCGATCTTTCCCTCATCATCATAAGAGTATGGCTATGTGCCATGACTCAATATTAATATATCAGGGTTGTTGTGTGATCTCCCTGAAGAGAATATATTGGGGTTGTTGTGTGATATCCCCAAAGAGAGTGTATGTTGTGGCTATAACTCTATAGAAAAGATGCCACTATACCTTGGCAAGCTAATTGCAGTTTGACATGTGATGTCATTGCCAGTGGTCTCATACTAACTGAGATAGGAGAGGTCTTAGAAATCAGATCTTCCTTTGACCTTGTAGGGTATCGATGCTTATGTAGCCAAGGTTGGTTGGAGCATGAGCGGTATACCTCATCTCCTTAGGGAATAAGTGTGATTGTAAATATATAATCAATCGTGTAGCATATTTGCTTAAGGATTGAATACAGAAACATTGGTTGATGTTACACTACTTTTATACATCTTAAATGGATATATGTTATATATGTTCTTCATATTCCTTATAAAGTGAATAGACGATTTATTGGTCTATCATAGATAGCTATATTGATTTAAAATATGATATTGATTTGTTCTATTTATAAATAGTAATTAATCTTGATTATTAATATAAAAGATCCTCTGCTCAGTTTCATATTGTTTACCTATGATAATTATGTTGTTGGCAGAGAGTTATATCTCTCACTGGGACTTTTGTATCACCTCATTGGTCCCAACATTTTTAGGCATACACGGATGAGGAGGTAGAGATTGTACTGCAAAGGGAGGGCAACAATAATAGGGACAACAATAATAGCTCAGGTTAAGTGTGTGGTCTATTGTGTCACTACTACATAAATGACTTATAACATCACTTTTAAAGGCATCGGTTGTATAAATACACCGACACCTAACACATAAAGTGTCAGTTCAAAAAAAAATCGACATCTATATGTGAAGGGTGACCAGACACGGGTATTACTTTTATTTAGTGTTGGTTCCTTATTAAGAAACTGACGCCTAAAATTAACCGCCAAATCCAAAATTTCCAGTGAAAAAAATTACCTCCAAAATTTAACATATGGCGTCGGTTATTAACTCTTAAACCGATGACGAAAGGTTTTTCACGAGATAGAAATTGGGCACATTTTGGTCGTTGGTTTTACTACAATAACTGATGCCTATGGGTTTTCCCGCGCTGTTCGCAGGAGAATTTTCACACCCCTTGGGTGTCGGTTTGCTAAAGAAACCGACGACTATGGTAATTAATCGAAAACAATTTTTTTAATCGGCATATGTAGATAGACGTTGGCTTTTTCTAGTAAAAACTGACGACTATCATTGAGCATAGGTGTCGGTGTTTTTATATAACCGACGCCATTCATTCCTGGGTGTCGGTTTTTTAAACAACTAACAGTGATGGTGTAGTTAATAGCACCCGTGC
The DNA here is from genome assembly GCA_963693085.1 of Alisma plantago-aquatica. NCBI lineage: Eukaryota > Viridiplantae > Streptophyta > Magnoliopsida > Alismatales > Alismataceae > Alisma > Alisma plantago-aquatica. The sequence goes on from OY856411.1 coordinate 287,350,431, forward strand.
GATCGAATCTTCCCCACTCTCTCTGTTTCATTGGTTGATCAGTTAGGTCTGGCGATCCTACTGTCGTTGCTCCCCCGCACCACCGCCGCTCACTGCTGCTGCTCTCCTCATCGACGTTGCTGCTGTTGCTGGTCTCCTCTCTGACGCTGCCACTGTTGCTGCTCTCCTCGCCGACTTTCTCCTGCTCTCTGGCCGCCACCCTTCTCTGCTAGCTCCGGCGCCTGAGCCTGCCTGTGGTTCATTGTTCTGGCGCCTGCCTTCTCCTGCGCCGTGGTTCGTTGCTCTGATGCCTGCCCCTTCTCTCTTCTCATTACTGCTCTCTAAGCCACTGCTCTCCTGCCCAGGTAGGCCGCTGCCCTTCTTATTCCTCCACCTCTTCTTCCTCCTGCTCCCTCTCCTTACCAAATCGATTAAAGCAAGGCCACGACTGTGTGGGCTGGTCACGACCGTGGCTGTGTTGGCCGACCACGGCCGTGCTGGCCAGCACGGCCCTGGTAGGCCAACACAGCCACGGCCGTGGCCAACCCACACAGTCATGGCCTTGGTTTATCCATTTGGTAAGGAGGGAGCAGGAAGAAGAAGATACATTTGCAATTGAATACAAATGCTTGACCTAATTCTGTAAATTTTGATGCATGTTGAATTAAGATATTAAAACCCTAATACACATTTCACCATAATCTTGAATTAACTATATTGCTGAAATCTTGTGATCAATCTATGTAAGATATTAAAACCCTAATGTTAAATCTCTGATTTTGTAGTGATGTTTCACCCTAACATCTACATGAATCTCTATTGTATGATGTAGATTGATGATAATGCATAAGCTAGTTTGAAATTTTGAAATCAATTATGAATCTCTCCATCCCTAGGTCATTCTAATTTATGTGTAATCTTTATCTTGATGATGAACATGCATGGACACTCAAAATGTTGAAATCAATGTTATAGAATGACAGCACATGTATTTGTTGGCCTAGAAACCCATCCAAGATTTACTCATTAGGAGTAAATCTTAGATAGTACCTAGTTTGGGACTGTTCTTGAACACCTAATCTCACTTAGCATGTAGGTGTATAATGTGTATTTGGTTTTCAAGAAAATTCTAGTAGCATTTCCCGGTTTGTTCTCTAAGTACATATGTACTTGGAGAACAGTGGGGAAATGCTGCCGAAATTTTCTTGAAAACCCAATACACATTATACACTTACTAATGAGATTAGGTGTTCAAGAATGGGATAGGTGGTACACATTTATTATATATAAAAATGATGACACATGTATTTGTTGGCCTAGAAACCCGTCCAAGATTTACTCATTAGGAGTAAATCTTGGATAGTCCCCAGTTTGGGACTGTTCTTGAACACCTAATCTCACTTAGGGTGTAAGTGTATAATGTGTATTTGGTTTTCAAGAAAATTTTAGCATAATTTCCCCGTTTATTCTCTAAGTACATATGTACTCAGAGAACAACGGGGAAATGATGCCGAAATTTTCTTGAAAACCCAATACACATTATACACTTACTAGTGAGGTTAGGTGTTCAAGAATGGGATAGGTGGTACACATTTTTTTTTTGGGAACAAATAACTTTATTAAGCAATCACGGGCCATTACATAGTGTCTCTCTGCTCAAGTTCGCCCGATGGCCTGATGGACCCACCTCCGAACTTTCAGGTGGTACACATTTATTATATATAAGAATGAGAACACATGTATTTGTTGGCCTAAAGTTTTAACCATGCAAAAACTCTAACCCTAGACCCTAATCATGTTGTAATATATACTTGTTTTCTCTTTGATCATAGAATGGATAGATCATGGATGTCCATTCGCAATCGCTGCACCCCAGAGTTTATTTCTGGTCTTGACCAGTTTATTAGATTTGCCGAGGAACATAGGAAACAACCTGGAGATAGGTTCTACTGTCCGTGTAGGCATTGCGGTAACAACTTGAAAGTCAGCGCTGGTGATGAAATCAAAAGTCATGTCATGTGCAACGGGATTATACAAGGCTATATAGAATGGCACTGGCATGGAGAGATTTCAAACCCGAAACGAGTGGATGTCGATAGCAGTGCTTGTGTGGAAGAAGAAATTGCCTCTGATGACATAGATGTGAATGAACCAGTTCCAGTAGACATTGTTGATTCAATGTTGGATAGTTGTGGGGTAGAGCACACTGATCCACCTCCCATTTTTAGAAACATTATGCATGATGTTGAGATATCGTTATACATAGGTTGTACTAAGTTTACGAAGCGTAACATTGTGTGAGATTGTATAAGCTGAAAGTTAACAATAGATGGAGCGATAAACGCTTCACGTCATTGTTCTCTTTGTTGAAAGAGATGCTTCCTGAAGGAAACGAGTTGCCAATCTCAACATACCAGGTAAAGAAATTGTTGTGCCCAATGGGAATGGATGCCAAGAAGATACATGCGTGCCCGAATGATTGTGTATTATTTTAAAAGGACTATATGGATTTGAAAGATTGTCCAAAATGTGGTGCATCACGGTATAAATTGATGACTTCGAGGGAGTCCAAAACTGGTTCTCCTACCAAGGTGATGTGGTATCTACCTATAATATCATGGTTTCAATGCTTGTTTGCCAATTCGATAGATGTGAAGAATTTGAGGCGGTATGCAGATGTTAAGAAAAATAATGATAGGATCCTACGACATGCGTATAATTCCCCACAATGGAAGAAGATTGATCTATTGTACCCTGAATTTGGTGAAGAAGTCAGGAATCTAAGACTTGGGCTTTGTACAGATGGGATGAATCCGTACGGGACATTGAGCAGCCAACATAGCACTTGGCCAGTCATGCTTGTTATATACAATCTTCCTCCCTGGTTGTGTATGAAAAATAAGTACGTAATGTTGTCGTTGTTGATATTGGGCCCTAAACAACCTGTAAATGATATCGATGTTTATCTTGAACCTCTGATTGATGACTTAAAGAAACTCTGGGGTGAAGGTATGATGAACTATGATGCTTCACGAAGAGAGACATTTTCTTTGCATGCTATGTTGTTTTGCACTATTAATGACTTTCCAGCATATGGGAATTTGTCTAGATATAGTGTCAAAGGAGCTAAAGCGTGTCCTATATGTGAAGAGAACACTGATTCAACAAGACTAAAACATGGCGGTAAGACTGTATATCTCAGTCATCAAAGGTTTCTTACAAAATTTCATCTGTATCGTAGGAAGCGCAAATCATTCAATGGATAGAATGAGGAACGGAGTGCACCAAAACCTATACTAGGGGAGGTTGTTTATGAAAGAGTAAATGACTTTGTCAATGAATTTGGTAAGAGGTCACAATGTACTATGGCCACACCATTACCTCTCGCTTGTTACACATTGTCTAGAAAGGAGAAGAAAGCTTTTTGTGAATGTTTGGTAAATGTTAAGGTGCCACAGGGTTACTCATCCAACATCTGTAGATTGGTATCAATGAAAGATCTGAAGTTGATAGGTCTTAAATCTCATGATTGTCACACTCTAATGCAACAAATATTGCATGTGGCAATTCGATCTATATTTCCAAAGCTTGTAATATTTGCAATCACCAGGCTTTGTTTCTTTTTCATTAGTCTTTGCAGCAAAGTTATTGACCCTGATACTCTCGATAATTTGCAAAGAGAAGTGGTTGTTACCCTATGTCAGCTTGAAATGTATTTTCCTCCGTTGTTCTTTGATATTATGGTACATCTTGTTGTCCACTTGACTAGGGAAGTGAAAATGTTGGGACCAGTTTTCTTGCATTGGATGTATCCCTTTAAACGATACATGAGTGTTTTTAAAAGTGATGTTCGAAACCGTTATTAGCCTGAAGGGAGTATTATTGAGGGTTATGTGGCAAGAGAGGTTATGGATTTTTGCAATGACTTTCTCAGTGGTAATGACACTCCTGGTAATGACAAGAATATTGAGGAGCAATTTGGCAAAGGAATTTTGGGATCATGGGTGAAACTAATCAGTCGTGAGCAGTTGGAACAAGGTTACTTGTATATTTTACACAACGTGGATGAAGTGAGTGTTTATATCGAGGAACATACCAATTTCATCAAGAGACAATATCCTCAAGCCAATACGATGTGGCTTGCTAGAGAGCATAACAAGACATTTATTAAGTGGTTTGAAGATAAAGTCTTACATCAACTATCTCAAACACCAGATGATATTACTGAAACTATCAAATTCATCATCTTTAAACCAAAATTGAATGTTATGTCTTATGAAGGGTATGACATTAATGGATTCACATATTACACAAAGCGCCAAGATGATAAGAGTGTCATCCAAAACAGTGGAGTCAACCTTAAAGCGTCGACTATGTTTTTTGCAAGTGCAAAGGATAAGAGTCCACGTGAAGCAAAAATGTCATATTATGGTGTCATTGAAGACATATGAGAGTTTGACTACATAGATTTTAGAATTCCACTTTTCAAATGTAATTGGGTTGATAACACCAAAGGAGTTATAGTGGATGAATTGGGTTTCACTTTAATGATAACACCAAAGGAGTTATAGTGGATGAATTGGGTTTCACTTTAATGAACTTTGAAAAGATTGGCGAGAAGGGTGAACCATTCATATTGGCATCATAGGCGAAACAAGTATTTTATATCGATGATCCTGCAAATGATAAATGGTCAGTTGTTCTTCATGGCAAAAGACAGTTCATTGAAGATCCTATAGATGAAGAAGAGTACTATGATAAGTATGATGACACAAGTCCATTCTCAGTTGGGTTGCCAACACCAGCAAATATTGAAGCTAATGATGACTTATATGTGCGCGGAGATCACAATGAAGGATTGTTAATTGATAAAAAATCACATTATTAGAGGCATGTTTATATTTTTTATATGTTTTATTTTTCTGAAATAAAACATACTGTGGAGTAAGTTCAACAATACTACTGTGATGCTTTTACAAATTTTGCTCAAAATAAGAAGACGATGATAATAGCTCCATTCAATGTGGAGTAAGTTTACTTTGCTTATAATTTGGACTTAAGAAAATTACATTTTTATTGTGGATTTTGAGCTATTTATTTTTAACTTTTTTACCTCTAGTGGTATGCATTGGGAGTTACTAGTTATTATCCCCGAGACGTTCATTGTCTATTATCTAGATCCTAAGGGGACTAAATTGAATTCAAAATATGGACACACAATGAAAATGGCATTATTTCGGTGAGAAATATTTCATTTTCATATCCGTTAACATATGTTATTACATTACTATTTAATTATGCAATGTATTGTGTTACATTAACATGTAGGGGTTTAGATGAGTTCAAAAAGGCTGGAGGAAAGGTTCCCAAGAAAAAGAACCAGTGAATAATTTGGAAGAATGTGGAAGTAAGTTCCTGACTGCAATGTATACATTATTTATGTGAATAGTGCTTAATTAGTTGTATTTTTTAATATTTTGTATGTTTCAATTTATAGTGTGCTACACAAGACAACGGATGGGCATGTGCATACAATGTGATGTGATTTATGCACATGATTATCAAATATGCCGCAGTGGACATCGATACCATTCCTGAGGTATTATATATAGTCTCATTAGATAATATGAAATATATCAATCTTATTTATATATTATTAATTATATATATATCATTCTCTTTGCAGGTGTTTAAAACTGACCACACTATAGGAAAGGCCTTACCATATGTACATGCTCCCTATACGATGGAAGAATTAAATGATGTAAGAGAAGAATGGGCAACAGCCATACAAGTAGTGGGTTTTGTAAAATATAATTGGGATGTTGATAGTGAATAATGACTAAAGAATGATATTTTGTAAATGAATTTCTGAATTATAATATGTGTGAATGTTTCTACATGTCTAAATGTTTCTACATGTGTATGAATGTTTATACATGTGTGAATGTGAAAATGAATGAAATTGTTGGTTGCTATATGAATGTTTCTACATGTGTGAATGTGAAAATGAATGGAACTGCAAATTACTACATGAATGTTTCTACATGTGTGAAAATCGAATGGAACTTCACGTTTCTAAATGTGTGAAAATTAATGTTGTTAATTTTGCAGGTTTGTGTCCTGTTGTTGGCTGATATCAATGGATGTCGTAAAACTTGCAGTTCATAACTGAACTACAGGTTTCTCATCCTGTGACCAGCCACAGCAGGCATGCAGACTGATAAGAAAAAAAAACATGAAATAGGTGTCGGTTATTTGTTTAAAATCGACGACAAATGATTACAGCGTCGGATAAATAATTATAACTAATGCCTAATGCATGTGATGTGGCGTCAGTTATCAATAATAAATCGACGCTGATGGTTCTAGCATTGGTTGCCCTACTAGTAACCGACATCGATTTCCCTAATGAAGCCAGACACCACGACCGTGCTGGCCAGCACGGTCGTGGCAGCAGGCCAGACAATACGGTCATGCTGGCTAGCACGACCGTGGCAGCGGGTGAGATGGCATCGGTTATCACTAATAAACTGACACTGATAGTGCCCCAGATGGCGCCCTTTCTGTGGCGTGAAGGTTTATGGCGTCGGTTTCAAAACTAATAATTGATGCCTATACCCCCATGCTGGCACGTTTTCGGTGGCACGCGAAGGGTTGCAGTGTCAGTTTGAAAATCGATGCCTAATGGTTGGCCTTTTAGTGGTGCCCACATAGGTGTCACATTAAAACCGACGCGAAAGGCCTTAAATAATCAACACTAAAGGTCGGTTATGTACTAGTATGTCTTGGAGATAGAAGTCCTATGTGTCATCTCTGTACTCTCATGTCCTTGGGAGTTAGTACGTAATGGTTTTATAAATAATCTGAGATTTTGGCTTGTATGTCTCGAGGTTTTATGTTTCTTATGTATATGTTTGGGCAAAGCAACTGGTATATGATATCATCAAGATGAGATGGTATAATGTATGTACAATGTGAACCATGATGTATATATTGCTTTGGTTCTTTCCTTAAGAGTTTCCTAGCAATGGATCTCTTTGCAAAATGGTTTTAATTTTTAGTGATTTTCGTTAATCCGCTGCTAATGGTGATTTCGTGTAATTACTGTGCGATTTGGTTGTCAGTTTGATAGAAGTCGTCACAAGTTTTTGGTATCAGAGCCTAAGGTACATTGAGTCTACAGAGACATAGGATTAAGGTTGTTGAGTCTGTTCTAGTGTCCTCCAATTTATCTTATAGTGACTTCTGCTCATATAAGAGAAGAAGTAAAGCTGAAAGATGGCTGGAGCACACGAATAACATGCTGCTGAGAGAAGTATTATTGCACCAGGACGAGGTGCAAGGGAACATGCTAGAGAGGAATCAATGCCTGAGAATCCCTATTTTGATCAAGCCATTCTAGAAAACCCAGCCTTTCATACTCTTTTCGGGTAGTTCATGACCACAATAATGCATATGGCAGACTGGATGCAAGTACCATCACCTACGTCACCAGTTCCCAGTGAGGGACATGGGTCTGGTAAGACCTTGTAGTGGTTATGCCAAGTAGGAGTCACCGAATATGTCGGTACAACTGACCCAGCAAATGCAGATTTATGGCTCACTGAGCTGGAAAAAGCTTTTAGAATCCTTAGCTTTCCAGAAACTGATAAAGTTAGGCATGTTGTATATCTTTTAAAAGGAAGCGCTAGCCATTGGTGGGCCATTAAAGAAGAGAAAATACCTAGTGTTGAGGTCGGATGGTAGAAGTTCCGATGTGAGTTTTTTAGTAGATACTTTCCCAAGACTTATATGGATGAGAAAATCTCACAGTTTGAGCATATTAAGAAAGTACCAATGAGTGAGTATGAATCTAAGTTCATGGAGCTTCTGCAGTTTTGTCCACACATGGCTACTACTACGGAGGAGAGGATTCAGTGTTTTGAGAAGGGTTTGAATGCTGAGTTATCCACAGCTGTAGCTGCTCTAGAGAATAGAGAGAGGTTTTCCACCTATGTGGAGTCAGTTAGGCGGATAGAGAGGTCCGTGATTGAGAAACGTGAGGAAAATAGTAGGAAAGGACCTACATAGTTCTAGGGACAGAGGTCTGGAAGTTTTAAGAAACTAAGGTTTCCCCCATCATTAGCACCACAGAGGTTCAATGCACAGACACAGTGGACGTCAAGCAAGGGTAGAGGCCATAGTTTTCTGCCAAGTGGAGCCCATAGTACGGCATCAATGCCAGTAACAGGACCATCTAGACCACAACAGGACATAATTGCTTCAAGTGTGGGCAGGAAGGACATATGATAAGAGAATGTCCAATTAGAGACATGGAGGTAACCCAACCACTGAGGCAGAGTCAACAAGGCTCTCAGAGGTAATAGTTTAGTAGTGGCACACGAGGATGTGGACATGCATCCCAAGTAGGTTCATCTGCACGAAACAACAGAGCACGGAGTTGGCAACAGGCAATGACAAGATTCTATGCTATGAATTAGCTAGAGGCAGTAGTCAATCCACGAGTCATGACAGGTTAGATGGAATTATTTCATTCTGATATGTCTTCATCCTGCTTCATATCTATTTTGATTCATCTAGGTGCTACACATTCCTTTATCACTCGAGAAGTGATTCATGACTGCAATATGACTGTCAGTCATAGAGTAGATAATCTGTTATTAGAAACTCTGTTAGTCGGACCTACAGTGTTGCGGGAGGTATGTTCTCCCTGTATTCTTTCTTTTTTAGAACACAACATTCAGGTGGATCTTATACCACTTGATATGCACGGGTTTGATGTAATTCTTGGGATGGATACCCTAGAAAAGTATAAAGTTGTCTTGGATTGTGGTTCCAAGAAAGCTATGTTTACAGACAGTGATGAGACATGGGTCTTTCAGGGGGACATAAAGATTCTTCCAACCTTTCTAGTGTCAGCAATGGTAGCTGAGAGACTGATGCGACAAGGATGTGAAGCATTCTTGGCACATGTGGTAGATACCAAAGCAGAAATTCCTAGTCTTTATGAAGTTCCTATTGTCAGGGAATTCAAGGATATGTTTCCTGAAGAATCTACAGATATTCCTCCACCTCGAGATATTTATTTTTAGATTAATCTAATTCCGGGTACAAAACCAATAGCCCAAACACCTTATAGGATGGCCCCTGTTGAGATGGCATAACTCAAGAAACAGTTACATGAGTTGATTGAGAAAGGTTTCATTCGACCGAGTACTTTGCCATGGGGTGCTCCAGTTCTTTTTGTTAAAAAGAATGATGGGTCTATGAGATTATGAATATACTATAGACATCTTAACAAGGTGACTATAAAGAACAAATATCCTTTGCTTAGGATGTATGATCTATTTGACCATTTGCATGATGCAACAATGTTCTCTAAGATAGATCTAAGGTCAGGATATCATCAGTTATGTATCAAGGAGGATGACATACCTAAGTCAGCCTTTAGGACAAGGTATGGTCATTATGAGTTTGTAGTTATGTCGTTTGGACTAACTAATGCACCAACTGCATTCATGGAGCTGATGAATAGAATCTTCTGGCCATTCCTTGATTAGTTCATATTGGTCTTCATATACGACATCCTGATATATAGTAGAGATGGCCAACAACATGAACAACACCTTTGTCAAGCCTTGACTTTGCTGAGACAACACAAGCTATATGCTAAGTTTAGCAAGTGCAAGTTTTGGTTGTTAGAAGTGTCTTTTTTAGGACATGTTATATCTGCTTTAGGTATTCATGTTGATCCTAAGAAAGTGGAGTCTGTTTAGAGTGGGAACAGCTCAAGACACCAACTAAGATTTGCAGTTTCCTAGGTTTGGTAGGTTACTACAAAAGGTTTAATAAAGACTTCAGTTATGTAGCATTACCCCTAACTAGGTTGACCACGAAGGAGGTTTCTTTTATCTGGAATGACAAGTGTCAATGTTCTTTCTAGTTGTTGAAAGAAAGGTTGACTAGTGTACCTATGTTGGTTTTACCTAAGCAAGGAAAGGGATACATTGTTTTCTATGATGCCTCTAAGAATGGTCTAGGATGTGTGTTGATGCAGAGTGATCATGTAGTTTCTTTTGCTTCCCAACAGCTTAAGAAACATGAGGAGAATTATCCGACACATGATCTAGAGTTAGCTGAAGTGGTCCACGCATTGAAGATTTGGAGGCATTATCTTTATGGAGAAACATGTCAAATTTTCACAGACCATAAAAACTTAAAGTACATCTTCTCACAGCATGAGTTGAACATGAGACAATGCCGCTGGGTGAAATTAATCAAGGACTACAATTGTACAATTGATTATCATCTAGGAAAAGCTAATGTAGTGGCAGATACACTAAGTAGAAAATATTCATCTTCACCCATGGATAAAGCACAATTGAATTCTTTAATGTAACTCTATAGTGAAGATGTCACTATACCTTGGAAAGCTAATTGTAGTTTGATACGTGATGTCACTGCCAGTGGTCTCATACTGACCGAGACAGGAGAGGTCTTCGAAGCCGGCTCTTCCTTTGACCTTGTATGGTATCGATGCTTACGTAGCCATGGTTGGTTGGAGCATGAGCAGTATACCTCATCTCCTCAGGGCATAAGTGTGATTGTAAATATGTAATCAATCGTGTAGTGTATTTGCTTAAGGATTGAATACAGAAACATTAGTTTATGTTACACTACTTTTATACATCTTAAATGGATATATGTTATATACGTTCTTCGTATGCCTTATAAAGTGAATAGATGATTTATTGCCCTATCATGGATAGCTGCATTGCTTTAAAAGATGATATTGCTCTGTTATGCTTATAAATAGTGATTAATCTTGATTATTAATATAAAAGATCCTATGCTCAGTTTCATACTATTTACCTGTGATAATAATGTTGTTGGTAGAGAGTTATATCTCTCGCTAGGACTTTTGTTTCACTTCATTGGTCCCAACATTTTTAGGTGGATGCGGACGATGAGGTAGAGACCGTACTGCAGAGGGAGAGCAATAGGGAAAGTAGTAACAACTTAGGTTGAGGTTGTTGTATGTTGTGTCTTGTAGATAGAAGTCCTATGTGTCATCTCTGTACTCTCAGATCCTTGGGAGTTAGTACGTAATGATTTTATAAATGATCTGAGATTTTGGCTTGTATGCATCAAGGTTTTATATTGCTTATGTATATGTTTGGGCAAAGCAACTGGTATATGATATCCTTGAGATGAGATGGTATAATGTATGTACAATGTGAACCATGATGTATTGCTTTGATTATTTCATTAATAGTTTCTTGGCAATGGATCTCTTTACAAAATGGTATTAATTTTTAGTGATTTTCATTAATCTGCTGCTAATGGTTATTTTGTGTAATTACTGTATGATTTGGTTGTCGGTTTGATAGAGGTCATCACAATTAGAGAGCAAGTAGGTTTATTAGATCAGTTAAACCTCAATTCAAGAGAGTAGAAGTTATCGATGTTCTTAGAAATAGGGTTACATGTCATTAGAGTTGCATGTTTTGCAAGTTTGCCTAAGTTTAGATGATTAAGGAGCATGTAAAATCATAAAGAAGTAAATCAATAGAGATATGAACAAAAATAGGTACAATAGCCATCATCACTGAAAAGATGTTGTTTTTTTGATCAAAATGATATATCATACCTTGATATTTGGTTAAGGAGTGAGAAATATACCAGCTTTGCAAGATTATGCCCTAACTAGGGTTTTTGGGAGGATTATAGGGAAAGGCATACCTTTTTTGTGATGACCATCTCGCGAAAACAAGATCAACAAATTTAAACTAATGCGGAAGCGTTTCGTTGCAGCAGAATTATTGAAAAATCACTAAAAATTAAAACTTTTCATAAAGAGATTTATAAACAGTGAAACTCTTTCATAAAAGAAACAAGATAAGTTGTTTACATATTTATTCATCATTACATCTCTGTAATATCACATCTCGAGAATCACAACATCAACTGCCCTATTAATTGTACAAGGCAAGATACAAAAATCTTGAGGCATTATGCCAAAATCTTAGATCTACTTTAAAGATCTACTGACTCCTAGGATCTGAGAGTACAGAGACGACACATAGGACATTCTATCTACAAGACTTGACAGACAGTGTCTCCACCTAAGGATCACTACTGTCCCTGATGTTGCTGCTGTTGTTGTTGCTGCTCACCCACTGATGGGTTCCTTCTTCCTCGGCGTCTACCTAAAAAGTTGAATCCCACGGGGGTGAGACAATTGAATAATTGTCCCAGCGAGAGTTATAACTCTTCACCAGAAGCATTGTTATTGCAGTAATGGAATAACATTGAGTAGTAAAACTATACTTATTCAACAGCAGGTAAAACATTACATAAGCTAATTAGAACAGTGCTTCATAAGCAATCAATTCAATTATAACTTGATTGAATGGCAAGACATATATCAATAAAGAATATGAAGAACATATATATTAGTTATTTAACTAGAATACTATAAACAATATATCATCAATCATTGTTTCTCATAGTTCAACCTAAGCAATTATGCTATTCGGCTGATTACATCTTTCAAACATATTTATGCCCTGAGGAGATGAGGTATACCACTCATTCTCCAACCGACCATTACTAAATCGCAATCGGTACCATACATAGGTCATCAGAAGAGCCAGATTTCTATGACCTCATCTTCCTCAGTCAGTGTGAGGTACAACATGCAGGACATCTTATGTCTCTGCCATAATAGCTTTCCAGGGTATTCTGGAAACTTCACTATTAGAGTTACAGTGGCATGTTGTACTCTCTTTTCCATCGAGGGATTTCTTGTTTATCTCATCGATGCGGCATTAACAACATCATCGGGAGACTAGTGATACATCATCCCGGCATACACATATAATGAAGGATTGAGAGATTAAATGTACATCTCACATCAATTCCTACATTAGGACGTAAGGATATTCACGTCCATAACCCCCACATACTCAAAAGTATGCTCTCCAGGAGTTCCCTTAGGAAAACATGTTTCACCATCATTTAACTTCTGACAATGATGGATCTATGGTCAGGGCTCTACATGATATCATCATACTTTATTAATTAGGTACATTATGGCATTCTCTTAGCATCAGACATGTTTTCAAACATAAACTAATAAAATGATTGCTATAAGGAAAGAGTACTAATTGTATCAAGTTCATGTACATATTGTTAACACTGGGATATTAATCTCTAACCATCTCATCATTGTGATTCAAGAACATGGGTATTCAAACCCTTAGATCATAAAAACACTTGTTACTAAGTAACATATTGACATCAAGTCATTTAACAGCATGAACTTGATTGTAGCAATGCAGATGTTTCTCATAGCTCATACAGCCTACCAATCTCATATGTTACCTCTCACTAGGTAACATAGCTTATCATTATTCTTAAAGCTTATAAACTGCTTTCAATATATATGGCATCATAACCCTTACCTGGATATGCTCACCTCTTAATAAAAACCTGCATGGTTAACACAATTGATAACATGCACATTGTATCTATATCAGCACAATACAAGTTCTTTTCAAATTAAATATAAAACACCATGGTCGTGCTATCTTGCATGGTCATGCTACATAAGTTCACCACGACCGTGTCACATTACCACGGCTGGTTTCTAGGGTTAGGGTTTCTCTATTCAATTTAATTAGGGTTATTTAACCCCTTTTACCTTCAAAAGCATAATGATAACTCATTTCTTACTTAAGTGTAGAGTTTCATGTTTAAAAGCATAACCCAAAATTAGGGTTTACTATTCATACCATCACATTACCCTAGATTAGGGTTTACTATTCACATTACATCATATTACCCTAGATTAGGGTTTACTATTCACATTACATCATATTACCCTAGATTAGGGTTTACTATTCATATTCATTAGGATTACTTCCATTGATGTCCTCCAATTAGGTTAAGATTCATTAACCATCATAATTAGGGTTTCCATGATCTCATTATGAAGGATCATACCCTAATTAGACACATTCAAACATATTGGAGATTTATTACTTGATTCTCATTCATATAGGGAGTCTTCTCTCTCCTCTTTCTATCAGATGATGTTTACATCTCTTATGATTAGGATAAGTCAATTCTATTCTTACATCATGGGTTGTGTCATTACTATTGTGGTCATTAAGGTTCACTTGATCAAAGGGTATTAGTCACTCTATCCCATCAAGGGTACCTTGGTAATGTTCACCACTTGATCATGATATGCATTAATCAACTAATTACTTAATCCCTTAATCACTTTAGGTATCTATGAGCTTTATGTTAATCAACTACTAAACCATTTGACCACTAAGGCATCAAACGTTCTCAACCTTTTTAGACCTCAAATGGTCTTGCACACAAACTCCCCAAACGGTCTTGGATAGACCTTGAAACCATTTGGTGGTGTTTATCGTTTGGTCTAGTTTGACTTTTGAAACCGTTTGGTAAAGTGCACACTCAAGACCATTTTCCCAAGATGAGGTGAAGACCGTTTGGTCATGAAGACCGTTTGGCCAACTTTGACTTTGAAACCGCATGGGCAAAACCAATCTTGAAACCGCATGAGATCAAACGGTTTGGGATCGTTTGGTCCCAAACGGTCTTGAGACCGTTTGGACTCAAACGGTCTTGAGACCATTTGGACCAAACCATCTCAAAACTGCATGGACCAAAAAGTGTCTCAACTACTTCAATTGAGTTAGGGTTTCCAATGTTGAACCCCTCAACCAACCATGCACCTGTTAGACACTTATCAATTGAGTTAATTAGGTCAACCATAAACTGATTTGACACTCAATTGACCCTCAATTGATCCTCAATTAGAGCTTGGATCAATTGGATTAGGGTTTGGAAACGGTTATCCTTCAACATGTTTCAATATGAGTCTAATTGACTTGAAACCATTGAACCCTCATTCAATTTGGTCATGACCATACCCCAAAGGGTCTTGGGATCATTTGGATGACCTCGAAATGGTCTTGAGACCATTTTCTCAAGTCAACATCAAAAACTAACTCAACTTATTAATGTTTGGGTCATTGAATTGATCATTAGGTCACTAATCATTTGCATTTCAACTTGTTATCTTTAGATCTCCAACCACTTGACCATAGTCAACCCTAGACCTCCAAACGGTCTTGGGTGACCCCCAAACGGTCTTGGGGTCATTTGGACATCCTACAAACGTTCTTGAGACCGTTTTCCCATAATGTCATCAAAAACCAAGTCATTCACTTAAGGTTTGAACCCTAGGTTTGGTCACCAAATCAGCATTCAATTGTTCATCAACTTGATATCATTGGACCCTCAATTGGTCAACCCTACTTAACCCTAGACCTCCAAACGGTCTTGGGTGATCAACAAACGGTCTTGAGACTGTTTGGGTGATCCCCAAATGGTTTTGAAACCGTTTGGGCCACTCAACCCAAACTTAGACTTGATTCAATTATTGAAATCAGCAAGTAACCTGATTAGGGTTTAGGTGATTGATGTGCCTTCAATTGGCGATTTACTTGGAATTAGATGATTATTTTTGGTAGGTGATTATTCCACATTATTTCCAACAGACCTCCAAATGGTCAATGCCTGGTCAATGCATCCAAATGGTCTTAGACCGTTTGCTTCTATGCGGTCTTGTGAAACCGTTTGCATTCAAACGATTTGAAACCGTTTTCTCCCAAATGGTTTGGGAAACCGTTTGCAAAAGTTGGGAGACCATTTGCTAAAGAAAGATTTAGGATAAACATAGATATTAACGTCATAATCTTCTATATCAAGAATAGGGGCGGTTCTTCATGGAAATAAGAACAAGAACACACAAAGGTGTCTAAAGAAGAAGAATAAGCATATATACTAGGAGAAGAGGATGCATTAACAAAGCTTAAGGGTTAGAATTATAAAACCCGCCTTTAGATCTGATCTAAAGCTCCACGATTCGTAGATATAATGGTGTCTTGAGCTCCAATGGTTTTCCAAGGTCCGTTCTTCAAGTTTTGAATGGATAAGATGGCTAGAAAGAAGAGTTGTGTAAGGAAAACTACTAAACCAACCCTGTATTAGAGTTTTCACCATGAATTCGGGATAGATGGTGGTCCAAACTTACCAAACCAACTTGGTCTTCCTTCCTCTGCTCCTGAGATCCTCCTTAGTAGGCCAAAGCAAGAAGATAAGAAAAGAAACTAAGGGAAACGTTCCCTTGCTTTGTTGTTAAAGATCCTTATATATTTTTGGATATTTTCAAGGCAAAGAAAAAGATTGTTATTTCTTTTATTTCTTAAATATATCCACCAAGGCTTGTACCATACTTGGCCACGTATCTTACTCCTAATCACATGAAAAACTCCTCCCTTATCCAAGGTTAAAAGGAAAAGAAACCAATTACCTTATTAAGTTATATATATATATATATATATATTAAAGAGCTATTTACTTAAATCTTGATTATTCAATACCAAGATTATCTTTCCTTCTATGATCCTTCATATGAGGCGCCCCTCTCATTTTATTTGCTCAAATTTATGCCAAGAAACATGAGAGATACTCTAGATGGTATATTTTGCATGTTGATCCCTAGGTTTTGGGTAATTTGCACCTTACACCAAAACTAGGTTTTAATGCATAAGGATTACTCTATAAGCTATATCTTGGTGCCCAAGCTTGTGGAATCCATACCACCACATCATATTCATTCTTATGATGTCTCATAATCATAGGAACATATTAACATGTGCAAATTGCAATTAAACCCCTCAACTTAGGTAATTTGCACTTTAGTCCATTATAAACAAAACAATGTTGCAATATTATCCAAAAAGGACTGAAATGGAAATATAAGTTCCTCAAAAGCTTTAATTACATTACAACAGATAAACACAAGCATCCAATCACTTATTTAAGCAAAATACCTAGGGTTAGTTCATAACCCAGGTCAGGGATGTTACATTTTTTAACTGCAAAAGGGCCGCAGTTAGCATTGGGTCGATCTGGCCAGCGAGGCTTGCACTCACTTGCATTGGGTCTGGACGAGGTCTGTGTTTTGGGTGGCATTTTTTGGGCAAATCTTGGGGCTGTGGAGTGTATGGAGAGTTCATTCGTGGTTTGTGAGCGTTCAAGGTGATAAAGCCACACGAGCACGTACAAGTGGGCCCCAGACAACCGTGGCATCATGCAGTTTGTTAGTGGATGCATGCATGGAGGATAGAGGATGCATGACATGAAGTTGTAAGGAGGAAAGGGAGAGCACGGGCCTCAGTGTGCGTGATGTGTTGGTACTCACCGAGTAGCACCAACATGGCATGGATAGATAGAGAGCGAGATGAGGAGAGTGAGGGAGAGCGAGCGTTTGAGACGCAGGCCCAGCAGGGGAGCTGGCAAGTTTCCATGGGGTCATGAGCGACTGTGTGATAAAGAGGGTGTGAGACAAAGAGAGTGGAGAGGGGGAGGGGTGCATCTCCGCCTAATGATTGGGACCTTTATCCCTTGATCTGAGGCCCCACACATCATCTCCTTCCTCGATCTAGGGTTTCTAAACCCTCATGAAGGGTGGTGATGCTGCAAGGAGAGGGCGATGGAGGGTGTGGCAATGCTTCTGCAAGAAGGCAAAAGTGGAGAGGAGGTCGAGATGAATAGGATGGGTCTATTTGTTGGCAAGAGGGGAAACTAGGAGAAATGTAAGGTGGCTTTTAGGGTTTTATAGGATAAGCATGGCGGCCAACCCTCGTCTACTACCCTTATGTAAGTCCTATTGACTACGGGAGGTGTGTGGGACAATGGAAAGGAGGTCAAGTACCAAACCCTGATGCACCTTGCACTACAACAAATCCCTTTCCCATCCACCTGCTCCCTCCATGGTAGGATAAAGGAGGAGGGAGGTGAGATGTAGGATCATGGCATGCATCTAAGGCCATCCCCATCCAACGACCAACAATGGACCCAAAATAGAGAGTAGGATTGACTGGTTGAGAGCAAAAGAAAAGCATAGGAAAAGGGGGCTGAAGAAAGCATAGGCATGGGTCAACATGTTCTAGGCCCAAAGGAACCGACCCAAGTCCGAGAAGGGGGTACAAATTAGGCAAAGAAAAATAATAAAAGGAAAACATTCAAATGGCCATAAAGTTCTCATTCGAGCTCCGATTTGGGAAAGAAAATATGCTTTGGAATTGTGAGAAATAGATATACAACATGATCATAATAAATGTGTATAGATTTATACAAGTATGTGATCAAAATTCAGGATAAAGAGGACGATGCATTATAAGAAGGCAAGTTTGATCATCTTAATGTACACATATACTAGATGGACTAATTATGCATCAAAACCCATTCAAACATGAAGTTGAAGGTGAAGAAAAGAGTGAGGTCTAAGTTTTATGTTACATAAAAGTGATGAAGTTCTAGGTTATCACACTATGTTGCAACCCTCTTCTAGACTTGTTGGTAATCCTAGAGATTCAAAATAATCTTTATTCTTGTTGTGCTTTTTATTAGTAATATATTAGCTTGGTCTTTGTATTAAACTTTACTAATCTTAAATACTTGTTTGCATAACTCATAATCATGACTTAAGCATACCTCAAAGATCAAATTTGGAGTTGATATGGAATTAACCCATACATGTATGTGAGAGGAGAATCAATGAGACTTGAGGGAAAAAATTAATGAATAATTTCATTTTAGAATATTATAAAAGTACAATAGCATTGTAGAAAATTCAATTATTAATATAAAGAAAAAAGAATGAACAAACTTAGACTTGAAATGAGAGAGTTATTCCCTTTTTAGTCACATGTAAGACCTAGCGACCGCTAAGAATGCCGCCCAGGATAACTGTTGGTTGTTTACACTAACGAGTTTCAATCATTAAGAATGATCTTTTACTCAACTAGCTATATCCTGCAAGTATACGAGAGTATTTGTAGTCGAGGTCGAACACAAGGAGCGTTGGTTAGTTAGGCGTAAGAGTTATGATTTTCAATAATCTAGATCATTGTATACAAGATGATTGGATTAGAACAACTAAATTATAGATTTAAAACAAAATAGTAAATTATCACTTAAGAAAGGTTAAGATTCATATTTGGAAGGATATTAAACTTGGGATTTCACTATCACATCATAGCTTATATTAAAATACGAATTTAAACATGTTAATTAACTTACAAAGGAGGTTTGTAGTCATCACTCACCTCGCGGTGAAGTGATGATGATTTTAACTCCATACATCACTCTCGTGTATGTATTTCATTTCAAATCACAAACCTTGATCCTCAACATAATCCCAGCCACTCTTGCGGTCAAGGACAAGTTGCCAAAAGAGTAACTCCATACTCTCAAACACATCTTCTCAGATTATGAAAGAAAGTATAAAACATGCAAGTACGATGGCCAATCACACAAACAAGAATTTCATATCTGAAACAACTCTTGGAATATGCAAGAAACTAACATTTAGTACAAAATTGATATGTTCATACAAGCTATGACATGGGAGTTACTCTCCCATGCCCAAGAAAAAGAGTCTATTCGTCCATAATGATGTACAGCAGAAAATGTGCAGAAAATTCAGAGTTAAACATGGTTTAGAGAAGGAAAAGCTAAGCAATCCCAAGGTGTAACCAAAGGAAGGTAGAATTCTGACTTGAGGAAGAAATCCCACTTCTACAATTGCTCCAAACTGGACAAACTTCCCTCTCGAGAAGCTTTGTGGAGTGAAGAAGCTCTGTTGCACCTTGGAGAAGAAACTTGGAGAAGAAGAGAGGAAGAATGGGGTTTCTTTGGCAAGAAACCACCTCCTTTCCCATCAAAATCGCCCTCCTATGCTCTAAGCTTGCTCTAGGATGAGAGAACTTCCGCAAATGATCAGGCCTAACCGCCCATTAAGTTCCCACTTCGTTTTAAACAAAAACTCGTATTTTTCAAAATGCTGAAACTGCCAGGTGCACGCCGTGCACCAAAAGTGCACATCGAGCAACTTTCCAGAAACTTTCAATTTGCTCCAGAATGCACTGTGCACGGTGTGTGCTGAAGAAATGCACACCGTGCAACTTTCCAGAAACCTTTAGCTCCCAGGTGCACGACGTGCACTAAAGAAATGCACGCCGTGCCACTTTCCAGAAACTTTCAACTTCCAAGTGCACGTCGTGCAATTGCGTGCACGCCGTGCAACTTTCCAGAACTTTAAGTCTGCTCAACTCTCCCAGGTGCACGGCGTGCACTTTTGGTGCACGATGTGCATTTTTGGTGCACGGCGTGCACTGTTGGTGCACGACGTGCACTTGGCTGTTCTGGGTTGCTGTGTATTCTGCTCATAATTTTCAGCGTGTAGATTCGAATTACATGTCGTAAAAAGTGGTATTTGCGTAGTTTCGAATCCAAAAACATGTAGATACTTGAGGAGTGATCCAATAAGAGATAATATGATATATTCCTCATCATTTCATTGCAAAATATAGTACCTACAATCCAAACCATGAGACAAGTAAGAATAGCTAAAATATATAGAATCTAGCATGAATAAGAGTGATAATTGAGTCAAAACAACATGAATATGCAACCAAACATGATCCAAAAGATGATATGATTTGTGCACATCAAATCCCCCTAAGCTTAAACCATTTTTTGTCCTCAAGTAAAAAGAGCATAGAAACATAAATGAAGAATTGTCAAGTTCATGAATAGATCAAATGAAATGAAAGATGTGTATAAGACCAAACCAACCATGATCAACATGTTTATGCTCATAGCCATCAATTCAACTTAAACACCCAAGAAAGATATTTTTAGTTCAGTAGGGGTGGTCACAATTAAATAAATCAATCAATTAAACAACACTAAGTAGAATTTGGATGACCAAGCCAAGCAATTAGTGGATGTGTAACTCAAACTCTCAACTATTAAGGATACAAAAGATGAAATCTTAGTTAAAATTAACAATTTTAGTTGTACTCTCCTTCTTTCTAAAAAATGATATGACAATGGATTATGGGTTCCAACACTCGGCTGCTAATGTAGGCTTATGCACACGTGGAGTGTCGGTTGGGGTATTTACCCTCTTTTAAGACATACCACCTAACCATCGTGTCCAGATCGGACTTACACTAGGCTAGCATGATATGTGGGCAGTGTAGCCATCTTTTATGGGGTATAAAGATGAGATAAGCCAAAAGAAATTTTAAAATTTTCCAAAACATAGGAGAGTCAACTAAATTGCAACATCAGCTAGATTTCATTCATTTGTTTTCAATTTTTTTCATTGAAAGAGTGGTTGAAAATGCACTAAGAGCATGACAAGGGCATCTCGTATTCCAAATGATGTTGTGAAGTTGATTTACTCACAAAAATTGAAACAATTACATGTTTTAAGCAATCAAGGATGTGAAAGATGAATGTTCAGGCTAGAAGCATAAACCAGAGTTAAGCACATTTTGATGGCCAAAAGGTTTCATTTGACTAATGCATGCCTTTTACAATTTCTCTAAATGATATTTCTCATCAAAAGAGGACAACCAGTTAAGCATAGGAGTTCTATCCACATATAAAAGATAAACCTCATATCATACTAGATTTGCCACTAGAAGAGCAGAATTGAAAACAAAAGACTAAAATGTGAACACAAAATAAAAGCAAATGACAAGAAGCAAATAACATGAAAGGGAAAAGCTAAAAGAACTAGGTTACAATCCAGTTGCTCCCCCCTAAGCTTGAAATTTGTAGTGTCCTCACTGCATAAATCAAACTAAAAAGGTTGCAACCGGGTACCTCATCATGGTGGAAACATCAAAGTCCATGGAGGACCGGTGCTTTGATTTGCAGCTGGAAATTGTTGTGCTAAAGATTGATGCCTCCTTGAAAATATGTCCTTGATTTGGGGCAAGAAAAAGCACCTATGAGCTACAGCAAGAATAGTCTTTTGTATACCAATTCAATTTGTTTTTTCATTCTCCTTTGAAGCATCATCAAAATATGAGTTGGGAAGAGTTTTCTCATTATAAAGCAATGTGTCATCTAGAGTGTGAGGAGGAAGGACATGTGGCTTGCTTGAAGAATCAACATGTAGAGCATGTGTTGTAGCTTTCTCCCCTTTAGTTGCAACTTCATAATCATCATGGATATCAACATCATCATACTTTGAAGGATATACCTCTATAAAAACTCCATTCTTCAATGTCACCGGCCTGAAATATGTAGGATTCATCTCCGGTGGACTAGGCAAGAAAGGTGGAAATGCTTCTTTGCTAAAAAGAGCTTACTGGGTAATTTGTTTCTCCAAGATGTGTGCATGAGTGGTAATATCATCCACCTTAGAAGAGAGTTGGAAAATGGCACCCTTCATTGATTGTCTTTGTTGATGGAACTCCTCATTTTACTGTATTTGAGTTGAAATAAATGTTGCAAGCATGGACTCTAATCTAGAAGTTACTTGTGGTTGTTGTGGCTGAATGAAATTTGGGTTTGCATTGATGTAGAAGTCCGGTGGAGTGTAGCCCATTGGAGAATAAATAGAAGAAGCATAACATGTCAAAGATGAGTGTTCAAGAAACCCACAAGAATCACAAATAATATTGGCTTCTTGAAATGGTTGTGTGCTTAGCTTATCAAACCTTTGTGATAAAGTGTCTATTTGCTGCAATTATGTCTATAGCACCAACCGTGTGATCTTCCCTTTGCTTTTTGGAAGTAGTATGTGAAAAGGATGGGTGGTAGCTTATAGTCGGACTCCATCGGCAATGATTTGCTATACCATATCTTCAATAACAGCATAGGCTTCTCTATAAGATTTGTTCATTAGAGCTCCATTTGCAGTTGCATCAATAGACATCCTTGTATTGTAGCACAAACCATTATAGAAAGATTGCAATAGAAGCCAATTTCTTAGACCATAATGTGGACAAAGATGTTGAAGATCTTTGAACCTCTCCCATGTATCATACAAGGTCTCTCCATCCCTTTGAGAATAATTGATGAGTTGACTCCTTAGCTGCAAAGTTTTTCTAGGTGGAAAATATCTTGCCAAAAAGACCTTTAGAAGCTCCTCCCAAGTGTTGATTGACTTCTTTGGCAAAGTATAGAGACATGCCTTGGATCTATCTTTAAGAGAGAATGGAAAAAGAATTAGGCATATCCCATCAGTAGGAACATCATATATCTTTATGGTGCTTAGCAACTGTAGAAATTCAGTAATGTGGAGGTTTGGATCCTCCATTAGTGTCCCTCCAAATGCATTCAGCTGTAGCAATTGTATGATGGATGGGCTGATAGAAAACTCCTCTGCCTCAAATTATGAAATATTAATAGGCCCACTCATGTGCATTGCAGCTGTACCAAAGTAGTCCTTAAGAGGAAGGTCATCCTCCTTGACTAGTTCTTCATGTGAATCCAAAGGATTAGGTAGATGTGGCGTAGATGGTGGTGGTGTATGTTGTATGGATGTTGGTGGTGTATATGAGGGTGTGGAAGAATGTGGTATGGTTGTTGGTGGTATATATGATGGCAGTGAATTAGGTGTGATTGATGGTGGTGTAGATGAAGGATGTGTGGATGAGGGTGGTGCATATGATGGTGACATGGATGATGGTTGTATGGGTTGTGATTCCTCCATACATGTTTAGGTTTCACTCCTTCTTGCTCCATGAGGGCTGCAAATAGTGTGTTCACTTATACGAGAGTAGTTGTAGTCGAGGTTGAATACAAGGAGCGTTGGTTAGTTAGGCGTAAGAGTTATGATTTTCAATAATCTAGATTGTTGCACACAAGATGATTGGATTAGAACAACTAAATTATAGATTTAAAACAAAACAATACATTATCACTTAAGAAAGGTTAAGATTTAGATTTGGAAGGATCTTAGACTTGGGATTTCACTATCACATAATAGATTATATTAAAATATGAATTTAAACATGTTAATTAACTTGCAAAGGAGGTTTGTAGTCATCACTCACCTCCCGGTGAAGTGATGACAATTTTAACTCCATACATCACTCTCGTGTATGTATTTCATTTCAAATCACAAACCTTGCTCCTCAACATAATCCCAGCCACTCTCGTGGTCAAGGACAAGTTGCCAAAAGAGTAACTCCATACTCTCAAACACATCTTCTCAGATTATGAAAGAAAGCATAAAACATGCAAGTATGATGGCTAATCACACAAATAAGCATTATAGATCTAAAACAACTCTTGGAACATGTAAGAAACTAACATTTAGTACGAAATTCATATGTTCATACAAGCTATGACATGGGAGTTACTCTCCCATGCCCAAGAAAAAGAGTCAACTCATCCATAATGATGTACAGCAAAAAATGTGCAGAAATTTCAGAGTTAAACATGGTTTAGAGAAGGAAAAGCTAAGCAATCCCAAGGTGTAACCAAAGGAAGGTAGAATTATGACTTGAGGACGAAATCACACTTCTACAATTGCTCCAAACTGGACAAACTTCCCTCTCGAGAAGCTTTGTGGAGTGAAGAAGCTCTGTTGCACCTTGGAGAAGAAACTTGGAGAAGAAGAGAGGAAGAATGGGGTTTCTTTGGCAATAAACCACCTCCTTCCCCCTCAAAATCGCCATCCTATGCTCTAAGCTTGCTCTAGGATGAGAGAACTTCCGCAAATGATCAGGCCTAACCGCCCATTAAGTTCCCACTTCGTTTTAAACAAAAACTCGTATTTTTCAAAATGCTGAAACTGCCAGGTGCACGCCGTGCACCAAAAGTGCACATCGAGCAACTTTCCAGAAACTTTCAATTTGCTCCAGAACGCACTGTGCACGGTGTGTGCTGAAGAAATGCACACCGTGCAACTTTCCAGAAACCTTTAGCTCCCAGGTGCACGACGTGCACTAAAGAAATGCACGCCGTGCAACTTTCCAGAAACTTTCAACTTCCAAGTGCACGTCGTGCAATTGCATGCACGCCGTGTAACTTTCCAGAACTTTAAGTCTGCTCAACTCTCCCAGGTGCACGGTGTGCACTTTTGGTGCACGATGTGCATTTTTGGTGCACGGCGTGCACTTTTGGTGCACGACGTGTACTTGGCTGTTCTGGCTTGCTGTGTATTCTGCTCATAACTTTCAGCGTGTAGGTTCGAATTACATGTCGTAAAAAGTGGTATTTGCGTAGTTTCAAATCCAAAAACATGTAGATACTTGAGGAGTGATCCAATAAGAGATAATATGATATATTCCTCATCATTTCATTGCAAAATATAGTACCTACAATCCAAACCATGAGACAAGTAAGAATAGCTAAAAATATAGAATCTAGCATGAATAAGAGTGATAATTGAGTCAAAACAACATGAATATGCAACCAAACATGATCCAAAAGATGATATGATTTGTGCACATCAAATCCCCCTAAGCTTAAACCATTTCTTGTCCTCAAGTAAAAAGAGCATAGAAACATAAATGAAGAATTGTCAAGTTCATGAATAGATCAAATGAAATGAAAGATGTGTATAAGACCAAATCAACCATGATCAACATGTTTATGCTCATAGCCATCAATTCAACTTAAACACCCAAGAAAGATATTTTTAGTTCAGTAGGGGTGGTCACAATTAAATAAATCAATCAATTAAACAACACTAAGTAGAATTTGGATGACCAAGCCAAGCAATTAGTGGATGTGTAACTCAAACTCTCAACTATTAAGGATACAAAAGATGAAATCTTAGTTAAAATTAACAATTTTAGTTGTACTCTCCTTCTTTCTAAAAAATGATATGACAATGGATTATGGGTTCCAACACTCGGCTGCTAATGTAGGCCTATGCACACGTGGAGTGTCAGTTGGGGTATTTACCCTCTTTTAAGACATACCACCTAACCATCGTGTCCAGATCGGACTTACACTAGGCTAGCATGATATGTGGGCAGTGTAGCCATCTTTTATGGGGTATAAAGATAAGATAAGCCAAAAGAAATTTTAAAATTTTCCAAAACATAGGAGAGTCAACTAAATTGCAACATCAGCTAGATTTCATTCATTTGTTTTCAATTTTTTTCATTGAAAGAGTGGTTGAAAATGCACTAAGAGCATGACAAGGGAATCTCTTTTTTCATTGAAAGAGTGGTTGAAAATGCACTAAGAGCATGACAAGGGCATCTCGTATTCCAAATGATGTTGTGAAGTTGATTAACTCACAAAAATTGAAACAATTACATGTTTTAAGCAATCAAGGATGTGAAAGATGAATGTTCAGGCTAGAAGCATAAACCAGAGTTAAGCACATTTTGATGGCCAAAAGGTTTCCTTTGACTAATGCATGCCTTTTACAATTTCTCTAAATGATATTTCTCATCAAAAGAGGACAACCAGTTAAGCATAGGAGTTCTATCCCCATATAAAAGATAAACCTCATATCATACTAGATTTGCCACTAGAAGAGCAGAATTGAAAACAAAAGACTAAAATGTGAACACAAAATAAAAGCAAATGACAAGAAGCAAATAACATGAAAGGGAAAAGCTAAAAGAACTAGGTTACAATCCAGTTGCTCCCCCCTAAGCTTGAAATTTGTAGTGTCCTCACTGCATAAATCAAACTAAAAAGGTTGCAACTGGGTACCTCATCATGGTGGAAACATCAAAGTCCATGGAGGACCGGTGCTTTGATTTGCAGCTGGAAATTGTTGTGCTAAAGATTGATGCCTCCTTGAAAATATGTCCTTGATTTGGGGCAAGAAAAAGCACCTATGAGCTACAGCAAGAATAGTCTTTTGTATACCAATATGATTTGTTTTTTCATTCTCCTTTGAAGCATCATCAAAATATGAGTTGGGAAGAGTTTTCTCATTATAAAGCAATGTGTCATCTAGAATGTGAGGAGGAAGGACATGTGGCTTGCTTGAAGAATCAACATGTAGAGCATGTGTTGTAGCTTTCTCCCATTTAGTTGCAACTTCATAATCATCATGGATATCAACATCATCATACTTTGAAGGATATACCTCTATAACAACTCCATTCTTCAATGTCACCGGCCTGAAATATGTAGGATTCATCTGCGGTGGACTAGGCAAGAAAGGTGGAAATGCTTCTTTGCTAAAAAGAGCTTGCTGGGTAATTTGTTTCTCCAAGATGTGTGCATGAGTGGTAATATCGTCCACCTTAGAAGAGAGTTGGAAAATGGCACCCTTCATTGATTGTCTTTGTTGATGGAACTCCTCATTTTACTATATTTGAGTTGAAATAAATGTTGCAAGCATGGACTCTAATCTAGAAGTTACTTGTGGTTGTTGTGGCTGAATGAAATTTGGGTTTGCATTGATGTAGAAGTCCGGTGGAGTGTAGCCCATTGGAGAATAAATAGAAGAAGCATAACATGTCAAAGATGAGTGTCTAAGAAACCCACAAGAATCACAAATAATATTGGCTTCTTGAAATGGTTGTGTGCTTAGCTTATCAAACCTTTGTGATAAAGTGTCTATCTTTGCTGCAATTATGTTTATAGCACCAACCGTGTGATCTTCCCTTTGCTTTTTGGAAGTAGTATGTGAAAAGGATGGGTGGTAGCTTATAGTCGGACTCCATCGGCAATGATTTGCTATACCATATCTTCAATAATAGCATAGGCTTCTCTATAAGATTTGTTCATTAGAGCTCCATTTGCAGTTGCATCAATAGACATCCTTGTATTGTAGCACAAACCATTATAGAAAGATTGTAATAGAAGCCAATTTCTTAGACCATAATGTGGACAAAGATGTTGAAGATCTTTGAACCTCTCCCATGTATCATACAAGGTCTCTCCATCCCTTTGAGAATAATTGATGAGTTGACTCCTTAGCTGCAAAGTTTTGCTAGGTGGAAAATATCTTGCCAAAAAGACCTTTAGAAGCTCCTCCCAAGTGATGATTGACTTCTTTGGCAAAGTATAGAGACATGCCTTGGATCTATCTTTAAGAGAGAATGGAAAAAGAATTAGGCATATCCCATCAGTAGGAACACCATATATCTTTATGGTGCTTAGCAACTGTAGAAATTCAGTAATGTGGAGGTTTGGATCCTCCATTGGTGTCCCTCCAAATGCATTCAGCTGTAGCAATTGTATGATGGATGGGCTGATAGAAAACTCCTCTGCCTCAAATTCTGAAATATTAATAGGCCCACTCATGTGCATTGCAGCTGTACCAAAGTAGTCCTTAAGAGGAAGGTCATCCTCCTTGACTAGTTCTTCATGTGAATCCAAAGGATTAGGTAGATGTGGCGTAGATGGTGGTGGTGTATGTTGTATGGATGTTGGTGGTGTATATGAGGGTGTGGAAGAATGTGGTATGGTTGTTGGTGGTATATATGATGGCGGTGAATTAGGTGTGATTGATGGTGGTGTAGATGAAGGATGTGTGGATGAGGGTGGTGCATATGATGGTGACATGGATGATGGTTGTATGGGTTGTGATTCCTCCATACATGTTTAGGTTTCACTCCTTCTTGCTCCATGAGGGCTGCAAATAGTGTGTTCACTTATACAAGAGTAGTTGTAGTCGAGGTTGAACACAAGGAGCGTTGGTTAGTTAGGCGTAAGAGTTATGATTTTCAATAATCTAGATTGTTGCACACAAGATGATTGGATTAGAACAACTAAATTATAGATTTAAAACAAAACAGCAAATTATCACTTAAGAAAGGTTAAGATTTAGATTTGGAAGGATCTTAGACTTGGGATTTCACTATCACATAATAGATTATATTAAAATATGAATTTAAACATGTTAATTAACTTGCAAAGGAGGTTTGTAGTCATCACTCACCTCCCGGTGAAGTGATGACAATTTTAACTCCATACATCACTCTCGTGTATGTATTTCATTTCAAATCACAAACCTTGCTCCTCAACATAATCCCAGCCACTCTCGTGGTCAAGGACAAGTTGCCAAAAGAGTAACTCCATACTCTCAAACACATCTTCTCAGATTATGAAAGAAAGCATAAAACATGCAAGTATCATGGCTAATCACACAAACAAGCATTACAGATCTGAAACAACTCTTGGAACATGTAAGAAACTAACATTTAGTACGAAATTCATATGTTCATACAAGCTATGACATGGGAGTTACTCTCCCATGCCCAAGAAAAAGAGTCTACTCATCCATAATGATGTACAGCAGAAAATGTGAAGAAATTTCAGAGTTAAACATGGTTTAGAGAACGAAAAGCTAAGCAATCCCAAGGTGTAACCAAAGGAAGGTAGAATTCTGACTTGAGGACGAAATCCCACTTCTACAATTTCTCCAAACTGGACAAACTTCCCTCTCGAGAAGCTTTGTGGAGTGAAGAAGCTTTGTTGCACCTTGGAGAAGAAACTTGGAGAAGAAGAGAGGAAGAATGGGGTTTCTTTGGCAATAAACCACCTCCTTCCCCCTCAAAATCGCCCTCCTATGCTCTAAGCTTGCTCTAGGATGAGAGAACTTCCGCAAATGATTAGGCCTAACCGCCCATTAAGTTCCCACTTCGTTTTAAACAAAAACTCGTATTTTTCAAAATGCTGAAACTGCCAGGTGCACGCCGTGCACCAAAAGTGCACATTGAGCAACTTTCCAGAAACATTCAATTTGCTCCAGAATGCACTGTGCACGGTGTGTGCTGAAGAAATGCACACCGTGTAACTTTCCAGAAACCTTTAGCTCCCAGGTGCACGACGTGCACTAAAGAAATGCACGCCGTGCAACTTTCCAGAAACTTTCAACTTCCAAGTGCACGTCGTGCAATTGCGTGCACGCCGTGCAACTTTCCAGAACTTTAAGTCTTCTCAACTCTCCCAGGTGCACGGCGTGCACTTTTGGTGCACGATGTGCATTTTTGGTGCATGGTGCGTCCCCGATAGTGGTGCTTTTACACCCCACGAGGTCGGAGCGCACGGGATATGGGATTGTGCTTTCAAAATTTATAAAATCTAAACTAGCTACCTACGTCTACTAAAACACTACACCCGCAAGCGCACGGGGTCGTGTTGTAGTATAGGAAGGTGGAAAGTAAAGGGTCGATCCACCGGT
This sequence comes from Alisma plantago-aquatica, assembly GCA_963693085.1. Classification (NCBI taxonomy): domain Eukaryota; kingdom Viridiplantae; phylum Streptophyta; class Magnoliopsida; order Alismatales; family Alismataceae; genus Alisma; species Alisma plantago-aquatica. The sequence goes on from OY856411.1 coordinate 287,380,441, forward strand.
AAAAGAGGGGGCACTAGAGCTAGGTTAGTTTGGCTAGGTTCCTACTGCGGAGACTAGGGTTAAGGATTTAAAGGTTGTTTTGATTGTTAACTAAGGATGAACAAAAAGCAGTTAAAGGCAGGAATGAAATCTAAGTTATCCCTAAGCTAGAGCAGAGCTAAACAAGCAAGGAAAGGCTAAGCTAGGTATGAAAATGCAAATTACACTAAGGCAAGCAAGAAAGAAGCAAAAGAGCAATTAAAGAACTAAACTAGCATAAACAAGGCAAGAGCAAGGCAAGAAGCTAACTAAGCAAGAAAAGAACTAACTAAGCTAAGCGAGCACAAAACTAGGGTTTCAAGCAGTAAAGAGATGTGTGGGCTGTTTAGGGGTATGAACTTATCACTTAAGTTGGGGGGTGGCATATGAACATTATGATTCCATTTAGATTATCCAAACCAAACAACAAGTTAGAGTCTAATGGATTGACCTAAGCTACTAACTGGCCATGGATATGCTAGGTTGTGTATAGGGAAACTAGTCCCTAACACCCCCTACTACCCTTACGAGGCTCAATTGGGTTAGGGGTCATGTTCAATTCAATTAGAGTCTAATCAAGTCTAGGTTTCTAGATTAGACATTCCTAGGGCAATTAGGGGCCGAGGGTAGTAATGGGGGGTGAAATTAGGGTTTTGGACCCCAATTCCCCCACATTCTAGCCTTGAGAAGGCTCCATGCTAATTGCACTAGAATTACCTAATCTAGCTACTTAGATCTCTCACTTAGGTTTAGGGAGATTGATTAGGATGAAGGAAGATGGGAGGCAACCTAGGGATCCAAGAATTGGACCTAGGGGCAAATCCCAAAATTCACACATATAAGCAATTTGCCTAAATTCCTAAGTGATTTCACACACAAACCAACAAGCAATCCATGGAGAATGAGATGCAAATAGAACATAATCATTAAAAAATGGAATTACAAAGTTTACATGTCATTTTCCCCCAACATGGTATCAAAGTAACATATTTGACCCCCAAACAGCCCACCCAAGGGGCCTAGCTACTCATATACATGGAAAATACAAAAAGGGAGAAGAAGAAGTTGGAAGTGGCCATGGAGCTCGAAGTAGTGGTTGTCAATCCTCCCTCCAGCAGTAGCAGGTCGTCCTCCTTCTTCTTCTTGGATGGAATGGAGTGGGATGATGGTGGGAAGTGGATGGAAGGCTTAGATATGGGGGGTTATGTGGTGGAAATGGTGAAATGGAGTGGATTTTAGGTGGATTTGGAGTGGAATGGAGTGGGTGGCGATTTGGGGAGCTAGGAAGGGGTAGAAGGTAGCCAACCTCGTGCCCCAGCCACCACCTAGGTATATATAGGAGTCTAGGGGGTCTAGGGTTAAGTTAGGGGCAAAATGGGGAAAGCAGTGAAAACTGGGTGGATTTTGTGAGTAGCACGGTCGTGGTGGGTAGGGTAGACCACGGCCGTGGTGGATGGGCACGGTCGTGGGTTTATTATAATGTAGAGATCACAGGGAGGTGTGCATGGATGGCCACGGCCGTGGGGGGTCACCACGGTCGTGGTGGACACCTATGGCCACGGGCATGTTGAAAACCACGGTCGTTTTGGCCATTTTCATCAATTTCTGGGAGTTTTACTAATTTTTTGTACTTGGGGCATGTCCACCACGGCCGTGGGGGCTCACCACGGTCGTGGTGGTGTCTCTCCCATGCATTTGAGCCTTGAACTTGATCATCCATGGAGGGTATTGCTTCAAAACTTTCTTTGACCACTTGGGGTAGGTTGGAAGTGATTTTGGCCTCATTTTGAGCTCCTCCAAGCCTGAGGAAACCCTAGACTGGACCATCCTCTTTCCATGCCATCAATTAGTGGACAAAGTACCTATAAAACATGCAAAAAGCCTCCATAAGTGCATTTGATATAAATAAGCATATTGGGGGAAATAACATGTAATCTAACAAGTATAGATGTGGCTGAAATGCAAAATGACACAAGATAAAGCCCTAAGATAGGGCTGAATCACAACCCCAAACTTGAAACATACTTGTCCTCAAGTATGCTCTAACTCAATCTCTCTACAAACTTTCACAAAAAGAAATGACAAATGCAATATAAAAGACGATTGTTGCTGAATGGGATCAAAGATGACTTAGTACATGCATCTCACCTCTCTCCTCTCCTTCTTTCACAATCCAATCATGAAAAGAGCACAAAGCATATGAACTTCAAATATAGCGCATAGAATACACAAGTTATCAATATTTCTTCCATTAAGTTCCAGGTAAACCGTTTCATGGTGGCGTTAATCAAGAATGACTAGGAGTGTTGTTTCACATTCATGCATTCAGTCTTATATCTCAAATCACACCAAATGACCCACATGGCTGCGGAAAAGGGTAGAATGAGCTAAGTTTGATGTTTCCTAGCTCAATGGGTATGAAAGTGGAAGAAAGGGTTGCGGTAAGATTTTTGGAGTGTTTTTACACACTCATCTTTTATTTATTTGAATGCTCTTAAACAGGAGCATCCTTTTATTTTATTTTGCTTTTCTTTTTTTTTCTTTTTTTTTCTTGCCCTTGGTGTAGATAGGGCATATGGTGGATAGAGTGAAGCGGGGAGATAAAGATATGGCCACCCCAAACTTTTGGAGGTGGCCAAGGCTGATTATGTGCACTAGGGCATCTTTTTATGAGGCGGAGGGGTATGAAGATGGTGGAAGAATAGTCGGGTCAAAGAGGGGTCACTGGTATGATTTTTCACATAAGACATCCTGCATGAGAATTAATCCAACACTTCATCCACGATATCACACCACATGAATGAACAAAATGAAATTGATATATCAAACAAGTAATTCCACAAACACTAAGCGTTCAAAGCTTGCTCAATTTCACAATTCAACCAAATCAATCACAATCCTAAGAGAGGTGATGCACATGTAAAAAGTCGAACATTGATACCACTTAGCAACAAACAATGATAATTCACTTGCATTTGTCAAAGGTCAACATTTTTACTCAAAATAGTAGAGATTGGGTCAAAACACACTTTTTAGACAAGAAGTTCCAAATTTGGGCAAAATTGGCCAAAATGGTGCCAAGTTGCCTCCAATCACATCTAAACATATATTATTGAACTTAAAGCAGTAAACAAGCAAATCCTAACTAAAACATGCAAAAATTACCAAAAATCTACATGGTATGCAATGCATGGCAAAAGAGCAAATTTTTTTAAAATTACGCAAAAATGACAAGAAAGTAAATGACATGGCATGCAGGTATGCAAAGCAGTAAAGATGACTAAGGTAGATAGCAAAAGCAAGAAAACAAAAGTGGATGTGGCAGGTGAAATGCAAAGTGAAACTAGGGCATACCTGCCCTACCACCCCAAACTTTTGAATCATGTTGTCCTCAGCATGATCCTAGAGTTTAGGATGATAGGGTAGACGATCATGGCTCTCTCAAGGCTTTGGCGGTGTTCCTCCCTGTGGTGGAGGATATGCGTAGTAGCTGCCCCACTAATCTACCTTGAGTGGCTGAAATTGGTCTGCTGCATGGCCGTGCTGCGTAGCACGGCCGTGGTGGCTTCAGGTTGCACTGTCGTGCTGCCTGGCACGGCCGTGGTGCAGTCCTTTGGCAACTTTTCTCAATTTTGCTTTTGAATCCAGGGACTTGGTGTGTTTTTCATGCAAATGACCACGGTCGTATTGATGTGCCACGGCCGTGGTGGTCCCTGTAACTGCTACTCTCAAAATGAGGAACATCAAACACTCAAAAACTTGACCCAAAGTGATTTTTCTTTGAATCCTTCTCTCAATTGTACTCGAATTTCCTTCATTTCACCATGTTACCACCTGCACATCTTAAAACTAGACAAAAACTATTAAACACAAGTGTGTGTGTGTGTTCTTGGAAAATGTAAAAACAAAGCAATTGTATCAAAAAGTGAAGGTTGGGTCAAAATTTCCCAAACCTATGTGGGTTGCCTCCCACAAGCGCTAAGTTTGATGCCTTCAGCCAGGCTTGTTGTTCTTTCACCATCAACCATGGTCCAAAAACAAAATGTTTGCACCCCCATCATAAGCAATCCTCTCAAATGCTTTCCTTGATTGATCTTCCTCCCAAGGGCTATGCGAGCTTCGTAAGTGTTTTTTAGCAATTCTCTCTCCTTGGGGCTCATCATCATAGATCTTAATAAGCCTCAAGACCCTCAGAAATCTCATGCCAAAGGTTTTCTCTCTATTAAGGAACGGGTCTTCATAGGAACCAAAGATAGGGGTCTCAATCATATCCATTTGCTCATGGGAAGTAGGGGGAGCATGTGATAGTTGTGGTGGTGGTATTGGTGTTGATGGCTGTTGGACTTTAGGTGGAGGAGGGCATTGAGGTTGGAAGGTGAATTGGTGGGAGGGTTGTGGCAATGGAGGTGGTGGTGGTGTGTAAGGCTTAGGATAGCCTTGGAGGTAGGGTAGTGGAGGAGGTGGATGGGTTTGTGCATTTTGGCCTTCCATCTTGTCTTCTCCGAGTGGCTTGTCACATGCACAAGGCACAACCAAACAAAAGAAAGCAAGTTAGCAAACCAATATACACAAAGAATGCAAAGAGTAATGAATAAAGAATAGCAATGATGAGGGCAGTAGGAAAAGTCAAAGCAAAACTAACTAGCTAGGTCGAGCGCCTCTAATCCCCGGCAACGGCGCCAGAAAGCTTGGTGCGTCCCCGCTAGTGGTGCTTTTACACCCCACGAGGTCGGAGCGCACGGGATATGGGATTGTGCTTTCAAAATTTATAAAACCTAAACTAGCTACCTACGTCTACTAAAACACTACACCCGCAAGCGCACGGGGTCGTGTTGTAGTATAGGAAGGTGGCAAGTAAAGGGTCGATCCATAGGGAAAAGAGGGGGCACTAGAGCTAGGTTAGTTTGGCTAGGTTCCTACTGCGGAGACTAGGGTTAAGGATTTAAAGGTTGTTTTGATTGTTAACTAAGGATGAACAAAAAGCAGTTAAAGGCAGGAATGAAATCTAAGTTATCCCTAAGCTAGAGTAGAGCTAAACAAGCAAGGAAAGGCTAAGCTAGGTATGAAAATGCAAATTACACTAAGGCAAGCAAGAGAGAAGCAAAAGAGCAATTAAAGAACTAAACTAGCATAAACAAGGCAAGAGCAAGGCAAGAAGCTAACTAAGCAAGAAAAGAACTAACTAAGCTAAGCGAGCACAAAACTAGGGTTTCAAGCAGTAAAGAGATGTGTGGGTTGTTTAGGGGTATGAACTTATCACTTAAGTTGGGGGGTGGCATATGAACATTATGATTCCATTTAGATTATCCAAACCAAACAACAAGTTAGAGTCTAATGGATTGACCTAAGCTACTAACTGGCCATGGATATGCTAGGTTGTGTATAGGGAAACTAGTCCCTAACACCCCCTACTACCCTTACGAGGATCAATTGGGTTAGGGGTCAGGTTCAATCCAATTAGAGTCTAATCAAGTCTAGGTTTCTAGATTAGACATTCCTAGGGAAATTAGGGGCCGAGGGTAGTAATGGGGGTGAAATTAGGGTTTTGGACCCCAATTCCCCCACATTCTAGCCTTGAGAAGGCTCCATGCTAATTGCACTAGAATTACCTAATCTAGCTACTTAGATCTCTCACTTAGGTTTAGGGAGATTTATTAGGATGAAGGAAGATGGGAGGCAACCTAGGGATCCAAGAATTGGACCTAGGGGCAAATCCCAAAATTCACACATATAAGCAATTTGCCTAAATTCCTAAGTGATTTCACACACAAACCAACAAGCAATCCATGGAGAATGAGATGCAAATAGAACATAATCATTAACAAATGGAATTACAAAGTTTACATGTCATTTTCCCCCAACATGGTATCAAAGTAACATATTTGACCCCCAAACAGCCCACCCAAGGGGCCTAGCTACTCATATACATGGAAAATACAAAAAGGGAGAAGAAGAAGTTGGAAGTGGCCATGGAGCTCGAAGTAGTGGTTGTCAATCCTCCCTCCAGCAGCAGCAGGTCGTCCTCCTTCTTCTTCTTGGATGGAATGGAGTGGGATGATGGTGGGAAGTGGATGGAAGGCTTAGATATGGGGGGGTTATGTGGTGGAAATGGTGAAATGGAGTGGATTTTAGGTGGATTTGGAGTGGAATGGAGTGGGTGGTGATTTGGGGAGCTAGGAAGGGGTAGAAGGTAGCCAACCTCGTGCCCCAGCCGCCACCTAGGTATATATAGGAGTCTAGGGGGTCTAGGGTTAAGTTAGGGGCAAAATGGGGAAAGCAGTGAAAACTGGGTGGATTTTGTGAGTAGCACGGCCGTGGTGGGTCACCACGGTCGTGGTGGGTAGGGTAGACCACGGCCGTGGTGGATGGGCACGGTCGTGGGTTTATTATAATGTAGAGATCACAGGGAGGTGTGCATGGATGGCCACGGCCGTGGGGGGTCACCACGGTCGTGGTGGACACCTATGGCCACAGGCATGTTGAAAACCATGGTCGTTTTGGCCATTTTCATCAATTTCTGGGAGTTTTACTAATTTTTTGTACTTGGGGCATGTCCACCACGGTCGTGGTGGTGTCTCTCCCATGCATTTGAGCCTTGAACTTGATCATCCATGGAGGGTATTGCTTCAAAACTTTCTTTGACCACTTGGGGTAGGTTGGAAGTGGTTTTGGCCTCATTTTGAGCTCCTCCAAGCCTGAGGAAACCCTAGACTGGACCATCCTCTTTCCATGCCATCAATTAGTGGACAAAGTACCTATAAAACATGCAAAAAGCCTCCATAAGTGCATTTGATATAAATAAGCATATTGGGGGAAATAACATGTAATCTAACAAGTATAGATGTGGCTGAAATGCAAAATGACACAAGATAAAGCCCTAAGATAGGGATGAATCAGTGCACGGCGTGCACTGTTGGTGCACGACGTGCACTTGGTTGTTCTGGGTTGCTGTGTATTCTGCTCATAACTTTCAGCGTGTAGGTTCGAATTACATGTCGTAAAAAGTGGTATTTGCGTAGTTTCGAATCCAAAAACATGTAGATACTTGAGGAGTGATCCAATAAGAGATAATATGATATATTCCTCATCATTTCATTGCAAAATATAGTACCTACAATCCAAACCATGAGACAAGTAAGAATAGCTAAAAATATAGAATCTAGCATGAATAAGAGTGATAATTGAGTCAAAACAACATGAATATGCAACCAAACATGATTTAAAAGATGATATGATTTGTGCACATCAAATCCCCCTAAGCTTAAACCATTTCTTGTCCTCAAGTAAAAAGAGCATAGAAACATAAATGAAGAATTGTCAAGTTCATGAATAGATCAAATGAAATGAAAGATGTGTATAAGACCAAACCAACCATGATCAACATGTTTATGCTCATAGCCATCAATTCAACTTAAACACCCAAGAAAGAGATTTTTAGTTCAGTAGGGGTGGTCACAATTAAATAAATCAATCAATTAAACAACACTAAGTAGAATTTGGATGACCAAGCCAAGCAATTAGTGGATGTGTAACTCAAACTCTCAACTATTAAGGATACAAAAGATGAAATCTTAGTTAAAATTAACAATTTTAGTTGTACTCTCCTTCTTTCTAAAAAATGATATGACAATGGATTATGGGTTCCAACACTCGGCTGCTAATGTAGGCTTATGCACACGTGGAGTGTCGGTTGGGGTATTTACCCTCTTTTAAGACATACCACCTAACCATCGTGTCCAGATCGGACTTACACTAGGCTAGCATGATATGTGGGCAGTGTAGCCATCTTTTATGGGGTATAAAGATGAGATAAGCCAAAAGAAATTTTAAAATTTTCCAAAACATAGGAGAGTCAACTAAATTGCAACATCAGCTAGATTTCATTCATTTGTTTTCAATTTTTTTCATTGAAAGAGTGGTTGAAAATGCACCAAGAGCATGACAAGGGCATCTCGTATTCCAAATGATGTTGTGAAGTTGATTTACTCATAAAAATTGAAACAATTACATGTTTTAAGCAATCAAGGATGTGAAAGATGAATGTTCAGGCTAGAAGCATAAACCAGAGTTAAGCACATTTTGATGGCCAAAAGGTTTCATTTTACTAATGCATGCCTTTTATAATTTCTCTAAATGATATTTCTCATCAAAAGAGGACAATCAGTTAAGCATAGGATTTCTATCCACATATAAAAGATAAACATCATATCATACTAGATTTTCCACTAGAAGAGCAGAATTGAAAACAAAAGACTAAAATGTGAACACAAAATAAAAGCAAATGACAAGAAGCAAATAACATGAAAGGGAAAAGCTAAAAGAACTAGGTTACAATCCAGTTGCTCCCCCCTAAGCTTGAAATTTGTAGTGTCCTCACTGCATAAATCAAACTAAAAAGGTTGCAACCGGGTACCTCATCATGGTGGAAACATCAAAGTCCATGGAGGACCGGTGCTTTGATTTGCAGCTGGAAATTGTTGTGCTAAAGATTGATGCCTCCTTGAAAATATGTCCTTGATTTGGGGCAAGAAAAAGCACCTATGAGCTACAGCAAGAATAGTCTTTTGTATACCAATACGATTTGTTTTTTCATTCTCCTTTGAAGCATCATCAAAATATGAGTTGGGAAGAGTTTTCTCATTATAAAGCAATGTGTCATCTAGAGTGTGAGGAGGAAGGACACGTGGCTTGCTTGAAGAATCAATAAGTAGAGCATGTGTTGTAGCTTTCTCCCCTTTAGTTGCAACTTCATAATCATCATGGATATCAACATCATCATACTTTGAAGGATATACCTCTATAACAACTCCATTCTTCAATGTCACCGGCCTGAAATATGTAGGATTCATCTCCGGTGGACTAGGCAAGAAAGGTGGAAATGCTTCTTTGCTAAAAAGAGCTTGCTGGGTAATTTGTTTCTCTAAGATGTGTGCATGAGTGGTAATATTGTCCACCTTAGAAGAGAGTTGGAAAATGGCACCCTTCATTGATTGTCTTTGTTGATGGAACTCCTCATTTTACTGTATTTGAGTTGAAATAATTGTTGCAAGCATGGACTCTAATCTAGAAGTTACTTGTGGTTGTTGTGGCTGAATGAAATTTGGGTTTGCATTGATGTAGAAGTCCGGTGGAGTGTAGCCCATTGGAGAATAAATAGAAGAAGCATAACATGTCAAAGATGAGTGTCCAAGCAACCCACAAGAATCACAAATAATATTGGCTTCTTGAAATGGTTGTGTGCTTAGCTTATCAAACCTTTGTGATAAATTGTCTATCTTTGCTGCAATTATGTCTATAGCACCAACCGTGTGATCTTCCCTTTGCTTTTTGGAAGTAGTATGTGAAAAGGATGGGTGGTAGCTTATAGTCGGACTCCATCGGCAATGATTTGCTATACCATATCTTCAATAATAGCATAGGCTTCTCTATAAGATTTGTTCATTAGAGCTCCATTTGCAGTTGCATCAATAGACATCCTTGTATTGTAGCACAAACCATCATAGAAAGATTGCAATAGAAGCCAATTTATTAGACCATAATGTGGACAAAGATGTTGAAGATCTTTGAACCTCTCCCATGTATCATACAAGGTCTCTCCATCCCTTTGAGAATAATTGATGAGTTGACGCCTTAGCTGCAAAGTTTTGCTAGGTGGAAAATATCTTGCCAAAAAGACCTTTAGAAGCTCCTCCCAAGTGCTGATTGACTTCTTTGGCAAAGTATAGAGACATGCCTTGGATCTATCTTTAAGAGAGAATGAAAAAAGAATTAGGCATATCCCATCAGTAGGAACACCATATATCTTTATGGTGCTTAGCAACTGTAGAAATTCAGTAATGTGGAGGTTTGGATCCTCCATTGGTGTCCCTCCAAATGCATTCAGCTGTAGCAATTGTATGATGGATGGGCTGATAGAAAACCCCTCTGCCTCAAATTCTGAAATATTAATAGGCCCACTCATGTGCATTGCAGCTGTACCAAAGTAGTCCTTAAGAGGAAGGTCATCCTCCTTGACTAGTTCTTCATGTGAATCCAAAGGATTAGGTAGATGTGGCGTAGATGGTGGTGGTGTATGTTGTATGGATGTTGGTGGTGTATATGAGGGTGTGGAAGAATGTGGTATGGTTGTTGGTGGTATATATGATGGCGGTGAATTAGGTGTGATTGATGGTGGTGTAGATGAAGGATGTGTGGATGAGGGTGGTGCATATGATGGTGACATGGATGATGGTTGTATGGGTTGTGATTCCTCCATACATGTTTAGGTTTCACTCCTTCTTGCTCCATGAGGGCTGCAAATAGTGTGTTCACTTATACGAGAGTAGTTGTAGTCGAGGTTGAACACAAGGAGCGTTGGTTAGTTAGGCGTAAGAGTTATGATTTTGAATAATCTAGATTGTTGCACACAAGATGATTGGATTAGAACAACTAAATTATAGATTTAAAACAAAATAGTAAATTATCACTTAAGAAAGGTTAAGATTTAGATTTGGAAGGATCTTAGACTTGGGATTTCACTATCACATAATAGATTATATTAAAATATGAATTTAAACATGTTAATTAACTTGCAAAGGAGGTTTGTAGTCATCACTCACCTCCCGGTGAAGTGATGACAATTTTAACTCCATACATCACTCTCGTGTATGTATTTCATTTCAAATCACAAACCTTGCTCCTCAACATAATCCCAGCCACTCTCGTGGTCAGGGACAAGTTGCCAAAAGAGTAACTCCATACTCTCAAACACATCTTCTCAGATTATGAAAGAAAGTATAAAACATGCAAGTATGATGGCTAATCACACAAACAAGCATTACAGATGTGAAACAACTCTTGGAACATGTAAGAAACTAACATTTAGTACGAAATTCATATGTTCATACAAGCTATGACATGGGAGTTACTCTCCCATGCCCAAGAAAAAGAGTCTACTCATCCATAATGATGTACAGTGGAAAATGTGCAGAAATTTCAGAGTTAAACATGGTTTAGAGAAGGAAAAGCTAAGCAATCCCAAGGTGTAACCAAAGGAAGGTAGAATTCCGACTTGAGGACGAAATCCCACTTCTACAGCTGCTCCAAACTGGACAAACTTCCCTCTCGAGAAGCTTTGTGGAGTGAAGAAGCTCTACTACACCTTGGAGAAGAAGCTTGGAGAAGAAGAGAGGAAGAATGGGGTTTCTTTGGCAAGAAACCACCTCCTTTCCCCTCAAAATCGCCCTCCTATGCTCTAGGCTTCTCTAGGATGAGAGAACTTCCGCAAATGACCGGGCATAACCGCCCATTAAGTTCCCACTTCGTTTTAAACAAAAACTCGTATTTTTCAAAATGTTGAAACTGCCAGGTGTACGTTGTGCACCAAAAGTGCACGCCGTGCAACTTTCCAGAAACTTTCAATTTTCTCTAGAATGCATTGTGCACGGCGTGTGCTGAAGAAATGCATGTCGTGCAACTTTCTAGAAACCGTTAGCTCCCAGGTGCACGACGTGCACTAAAGAAATGCACACCGTGCAACTTTCCAAAAACTTTCAGCTCCCAGGTGCACGTTGTGTAATTGCATGCACGCCGTGCAACTTTCCATAACTCTAAGTCTGCTCAACTCTCCCAGGTGCACGGTGTGCATTTTTGGTGCACGGCGTGCATGTGGCGACCGTCTCGTGAAAACAGGATTAACTAATGCGGAAGCGAATTATTAGCAGCGGAATTATTGAAAATCACTAAAAATTTAAAACTTTTTTCTATAAATATAGCTTTCCAGGGTATACTGGCAGCTTTGCTATTAGAGTTACAGTGGCATGCTGTACTCTCTTCACGATCAAGGGATTTCTTGTTTATCTCACATCAATTCGGAATTAACATCATCATCGGGAGATTAGTGATACATCATCCCAGCATATACATATAATGAAGGATTGAGAGATTTAGTATTTATCTCACATCAATGCCTCCATTAGGGCGTAAGGATATTCACGCCCATTACCCCCACATAGTCAAAAGTATGCTCTCCAGGAGTTCCCTTAGGAAAACCTATTTCACCATCACCTAACTGCTGACGATGATGGATCTATGGTCAGGGCTCTACATGATATCATTACACTTGATTATTTAAGTACATTACAACGTTCTTTTAGCATCAGGCATGTTTTCAAACATAAACTATTATAACAATTGTTATAAAGAATGATTACTATTTCTATCAAGTTCATTTCACAGCTTTGTTAACATTGGGATCTCAATCCCTTATCATCTCATCATCATGATTCAAGAATATGGGTGTTCAAACCCTTAGATCATCAATATACTTATTACCACTTTAACATGGAACATAATGCTAACAAGTCATTTGACAGTGTAAACATGATAATTGCAATGCAAGTATTTCACATGGCTCTTACAGCCTATCAATCTCTTTTGTTACCTTTGACTAGGCATCATAGCATGTCATTGCTTACAAAGCTCATAAAATACTTTCAATAAGCAAAGCATCATAGCTCATACCTGGCTATATTCAATATCTCATAAAACATGCATGATTAGTATAGATGATAACAAATATATCAATTTCATACCAGCATAATATAAAACAAGTATGACATCATTATTCATGGGTTATACCACTATACCCTTGTTAGGGTTAGGGTTTCCCTTTTCAATTCAATTAGGGTTGATCATCCCCTCAGCTCAATTAGGATTAATGACTCATCACTTCATTATCCAACCTTAGAGCTCTCATGCTATATAATATAACCCAGAATTAGGGTTTCACACTTCCATTTACCTTATTAGGAATTAGGGTTTACTATTCACATCACATCACCCTTGATTAGGGTTTAAGTTCAATAACCCACAATTAGGGTTTACTATTCATATCACATCACCCTAGATTAGGGTTTACTATTCACATCACATCACCCTAGATTAGGGTTTACTATTCATTTCAAGTAGGAGTGATCATCAAAGTGCCTTGAATTAAGGTTTATTATGTCATCACTATGAATTAAGATCATATCATCATCATATATTAGGATTTCACCCATCAATGCCCTTAATTAGGGTTATGATTCATTAACCTTCATAATTAGGGTTTCATGATCTCACTATGATGGATCATACCCTTATTAGGCATTCATTCATATTATAAGTCCAATACTTAATTATCATCCATGTAGGAAATCTTCTCTTTCATCTTCTAAAGATGATGTTTGCTTCAGTCTTGATTAGGTTAAGTCAACTCACTCTTGAAGAGGAATTGACATCATGGGTTATGTCATTGTCACCATGATTATTAAGGCTTAATTATTCAAAGGGTACTAATCACCCTACCTCATTAGGGTACAAATACTATAATCACCTTTGATTACATCATGTATTAGTCAACTAATCACTTTGTCCTTTAACCACTTTAAGTACCCATGCAGTTTTGGTTAATTATCCACCAAACAGTTTTGGCCTTATAGACCCTAAACGGTCTTGCACAAAAGCCTCCAAACGGTCTAAGACTATTTAGACATCCAAATGGTCTTTCACAAACTACTGAGACCATTTGCTAAAGCTAGGTTGAAACCGTTTAGTAAAGTAGGTGGTGAAGATCGTTTGCTCAAAGTTGACTTTTGAAACCGCATGAACTCAATCGGTTTGGAAACCAAATGAACCTAAACGGTTTTGGGATCGTTTGGCCCCAAACGGTCTTGAGACCGTTTGCACTCAAACGTTCTTGAGACCATTTGGTCCAAGCCTCCTCAAAACCACAAGGACCAAAAATAGTCTCAACAAGTCAAATTGAATTAGGGTTTCCAATGTTGGTTCCTTCAACCATTGAATACATGTAACCAATCATCAATTGGACCTATCATCATACTTCAATTGAGTTGGATAGGTCAACCTTCAACTGATTTGACCCTCAATTGACCCTCAATTGATCATCAATTAGGGTTTGACTCAATTGGATTAGGGTTTGGAATCGATGATCCTTCAACATTAATCAATGTGAGATTGGTAACTTTGAAACCATTGAACCTTCATCCAAAGTGAACATGACCTGACCCCAAACGGTCTTGAGACCATTTTCCCATGTCCACATCAAAATCCAAGTCAACCAATTAGGGTTTGGTTCATTAGATTGCTCACCAAATCAGCAATTGATTACTCTTCAACTCAATACCTTTAGATCTCCAAACACCTCACCATAGTCAACCCTAGACCTCCAAACGGTCTTGGGTGACCCCAAAACGGTCTTGGGATCATTTGGATGATCCCCAAACGGTCTTGAGACCGTTTTCCCATCACATCATCATTAACCATGTCATTCAATTAAAGTTTGGATCCTAGGATTGGTCACCAAATCAGCACTTGATTGTACTTCAAGTTAATATCTTTGGACCTTCAATTTCTCAACCATACTTAACCCTAGACCTACAAACGGTCTTGGGTGATCACCAAACGGTCTTGATACTATTTGGGTGATCCCCAAATGGTTTTGAAACCGTTTGGGTCAATCAACCCAAAACATCAACTCATTCCAAAGCAAAATCAGCACTTAGCCGATTAGGGTTAATACCGTATCTTTGGATCTCCAAACACTTAACCATATCCAACCCTAGACCTAAAAATGGTCTTGGGTGACCCCCAAACGGTCTTGAGACCATTTGGGTGATCCCCAAATGGTTTTGAAACCGTTTGGGTCAATCAACTCAAATTTCAAACTCAAACACTTATGAAATCAGAATTCAACCCGATTAGGGTTTTGGTGATTGTTGGGCCTTCAACTCATGAACCAATTAGAACTAATCAATTATATTTAGTGGATAAATAACAAACATTATTAGAAACAAATTAACAAATGGTAAACCTTGGTCAACACCTCCAAATGGTCTGAAACCGTTTGCTCTCATGCGGTTTGGTGAAACTGTTTCATCTCAAACGATTTGAAACTGTTTGCTCCCAAACAGTTTGGGAAACCGTTTGAGCAACTAAGGAGACCGTTTGACCTGTAATTTTCTTAGATAATCATATAATATTATTTCATCATTGTTATCCTTAGAACAACCAAGAACAACAACCGTTTTTCATGGGAATTGCAGCAATGAACCAAAAGAGTTCGAAATAGAAGAAAATAACCAACAAATCATAGAGAACTTGATGCAATATCAATGTTTAAGGGTTAAAGTTATAAAACCCGCCTCAAATCTGATCTCCAAGCTCCAAGATCCACGGATCTAATGGTGTATGGAGTTCCAACAACTTCCCAAGGTCCGTTCTTGAGCTATTGGATGAAAAAGATGGCTAGAATTGGAAATCGGGTGAAGAAAACCAAGAATCAAGCATTGCTTTAGGGTTTCCACCATGAATCCGAGGTAGAAGATGATCAAAACCTTACCAACAGGTTGTGTTCTTCCTTCTCCTTCTCCTTCTCCTGATATCTTTCTTGGTCGGCCAAAGCAAAGTGATAAGAGAAAAACTAAGGAAAGGTCCTTATGTGTATTGGAAAAAGAATATGTATAAGGGATTTTCAAGGAAAGAGAAAAATGGATTATTTTCTTTTAATTCCAAAATAATTTCCATCAAATCCCCCTCCATTTCTTGGCCACGAATCCATCTTCATGTTCTTGCAAACCCTCATCATTATCCAAGAATTAATGGAAAAGGAATTAAGCACCTTAAAGAGTTTTATATTAATATCCAACCTTTTAGTGGATATTACTTTTTATTTTCTTAATGTGAGTGGCTTCCACTCAATCAAGATATTTTTGTGCCATAGCAAGGCACAAGCTCGTCCAAATCTGTTGCAAACACATCCTTCAACTTTTGGTTGAAGGGCTCCTCATTTAATTTATTTCTTTTTGCATTAAATTAAATTAAAGTCCATATATGCTTAAATCTTGATTATTTTAATGTCAAGATTCGCTCTCTTCCAAGATAACTCAAATGAGGCGCCCCTCTCATTTTAACTTCTCTACTTGATTCCACGAAACATGAAAGACCCTCTAGAGGTGGTATTTTGCATATTGAACCGTAGGTTTTGGGTAAATGGCACATTACACCAAAACTAGGTTTTAATGCACAAGGATTGCTCTACAAGCTTTATCTTGATGCCCAAGCTTGTGGAAACCATACAACTACACCATGTTCATTATTATGATGTATCAACATCAGAGGAACATCTTACCATGTGCAATTTGCAAGTTAACCTCTCAACTTGGGGAATTTTCACTTTAGTCCAAAATTAACAAAACAATGTTTCAACATTATTCAAAAGGGACTGAAATTGAAATATAAGTTCCTCAAAAGCCTTAATTACTTTTCAAAAGATGAGAGAAAAAATCTAATCATCTTTATTAAACAAAACACCTAGGGTTAGTACATAACCCAGGTCAGGGATGTTACAAATTATCCACCCCTTACAAAGATTTCATCCCCGAAATCATTAACAAAACATTTTAAGAGAAAAGAGTAGGGTATTTCCTCCTCATTTCTTCCTCTAGTTCCCATGTAGCCTCTTCAACACCACGGTGATTCTAGAGAACTTTTACAAGACTTATATCTTTCTTCTTCAGCTTCTTGATCCTTCTATCAAGAATCAACATAGGTCCTTCAACATAGGATATATCATCGTTCAATTCTACTTCCATAGGTTGCAGAATTGATTATGTATCAGGGTGACATTTCCTTAGCATGGAAATGTGGAACACTGGGTGTAACTTTTGCAGCTCGGGTGGTAACTCCATCTTATAAGCTACCTTTCCAATCCGTTCAATGATTGGATAAGGCCCCATAAATCTTGGAGCTAACTTTCCTTTCCTTCCAAATCTAAGAACTCCCTTCCAAGGTGAGACCTTGAGGTACACTTTGTCTCCAACCTGGAATTCTAAAGGTCTATGATGCTTATCAGTGTAAGATTTTTGTCTATCCTGTGCAGTCTTTAACTGTTGTTGTATTATTTTAATCTTCTCGGTGGTCTGCTGCACAAGATCAGGACCCAAAAGTTGATATTCACTAGTTTCATACCAACATAGGGGAGATCTACAACGTCTACCATACAAAGATTCATAAGGTGCCATGTCAATACTGTATTGATAGCTATTGTTGTAGGCAAACTCTATCAGACTTAGATGTAGATCCCAACTTCCTATAAACTGAAGGACACATGCCCTAAGCAAGTCCTCCAGGGTTTGTATAGTCCTTTCTTATTGTCCATCTGTCTGAGGATGAAAGGATGTACTAAACCTTAACTGTGTGCCTAAGGCTTTATGAAGTCACTCCCAAAAACGACTCGTAAATTGGGGACCTCTATCAAAAACAATGGTAACTGGGACCCCATGCAGCCTCACTATCTCATCTACATATGACTGTGTCAACTTCTCAGCAGAATAGGTTGTTTTGACAGGTAAGAAATGTGTTGTCTTTGTCAAACCTATCAACTATTACCCAAATGGAATCATGACCTTTGGCTATTCTGGGTAAACCAACCACGAAGTCCATGGTTACATGATCCCACTTCCAATGTGGTATGGGTAAAGGTTGCAGTGTTCCTACAGGATTCTGATGTTCAGCTTTAACTTGCTGACACACAGGACACCGCATAACGAACTCAACAACATCATTCTTCAAACCAGGCCACCAATACATATCTTTCAAGTTATGATACATCTTGGTACTTCCTGGATGCATAGAATACATTGAAGAATGAGCTTCTTCCAGGACTAACTTCCTTAAGTTATCGACATCGGGTACTATCATTCTACCATGATAATAGGCTACCTGATCATCTGAATCATGGAAACCATCTCATTTCTCACTACCATACTCTGATCTAATCTGCTGAACTACAACATCTGTTTGTTGTGCCTCCTTAATCTGTTGTCTCGGAGTAGGTTTTATGTGCATCTCAGCTAGCAATCTAGATAACAACGATACTTTTAACTGTACATTATCTTGCCTTAAAGAGATAAGCATATCCCTCCTAGATCACACCAAAGAATTCAACTGTACTTTATCTAGGGCTGGTGTTGCTAATTTCCTACTTAAAGCATCAGCAACCAAATTGGCCTTCCCTGGATGATAATCAATTATACAGTCATAGTCCTTGATTAACTCCATCCAGCGGCGTTGCCTCATATTTAACTCATGTTAAAAAAATATGTACTTTAGGCTCTTATGGTCTGTGAAAATCTGGAATGTTTCTCCATAGAGGTAATGTCTCCAGATCTTCAAGGCATGGACTACAGCAGCTAGTTCTAGATTGTGTGTCAGATAATTTTCCTCATGTTTCTTAAGTTGTCGAGAAGCAAAAGAAATCACTTGTTTATCCTACATTAACACACATCCTAGTCCATTCTTAAAATCATCACAGAAAACTATATACCCTTTCCCTTGTTCATGTAACACTAGCACAGGTGCACTTGTCAGCCTCTCCTTTAACAACTGGAATGATTGCTGACACTTGTCATTCCAGGCAAAAGGAACATCCTTCCTGGTCAACTTGGTTAAGGGTAAGGCTATAGAACTGAAGTTCTTAATGAACCTCCTGTAATAGCCTGCTAACCCTAAGAAACTGTGAATCTCCGTCGGTGTCTTCGGCTGCTCCCATTGTAGGATAGATTCTACCTTTTTAGGGTCAACATGTATACCTGAAGTAGATATTACGTTTCCAAGGAAAGAAACTTCTGGTAACCATAACTCACACTTGCTAAACTTAGCATATAACTCATGCTCTCTTAGCAAAGTTAGAGCCTGATGAAGATGTTGCTCATGTTGTTGGGCATCTCTACTGTAGATCAAGATGTCATCTATGAAGACGACTACACACTGATCGAGAAAAGGTCGAAAGATTCTATTCATGAGTTCTATAAATGCAGCTAGTGCATTAGTTAGTCCAAACAACATAACTGTGAACTCATAGTGACCATACCTTATCCTAAAAGCAGACTTAGGTATGTCACCTTCCTTAATACGTAGTTGATGATATCCCGACCTCAAATCTATCTTTGAGAAGACTATTACACCACGCAACAGGTCAAAGAGATCATCAATCCTAGGCAAAGGATACTTATTCTTTATTGTTACTTTACTTAACTATCGGTAATCAATGCACAACCGCATCGACCCATCCTTTTTCTTAACAAAGAGGACTGGAGCACCCCAGGGTGAAGTGTTTGGTCAGATGAAACCCTTCTCAAGTAACTCTTGCAGTTGTTTCTTGAGTTCTGCCATCTTAGTAGGCACCATCCTATATGGTGTTTGAGCTATTGGTTGTGTGCCCGAGACTAGATTAATTTCAAAATAAATCTCTCGGGGCGGAGGTACACCTGGAAGTTCTTCAGGAAATACATCTTCAAATTCCCTGACTACAGGAACTTCAGCAGGATAAGAACTCTCCATAGTGGTATCTACCACATGGGCTAAGAATGCAAAGCATCCTTGCCTCATCAGCTTCTCAGCTACCATAGCTGACACAAGGCAGGTTGGAAGAATATTTCTATCTCCATGAAAGATCCATGTGCCACTATCATCGGTGAACACAGCTTGCTTGGACTCACAATCCAAGAAAACCTTATACCTTTCTAAGGTATCCATCCCAAGGATTATATCTACCCCATGCATTTCAAGTGGTATAAGATCCACTTGAATGTGATGTTCTGAAAAGAAAAGAATGCAGGGAGAACACACCTCCCGCAACACAGCAGATCCCATCAAAGGAGTTTCTAACAACAGACTATCTGCTCTATGACTTGTAGTCATGTTGCAGTCAAGAATCACTCTTCGAGTGATAAAGGAATGCGTAGCACCCGGATCAATTAAAACAGATACGATGCAGGATGTAGACAAATCAGAATAAAATGGTTTCATCTGACCTGTCACAACCTAAGGGTTAATCACTGCATCAGGTGGATTCATCGCGTAGAATCTCGTCGTCGCATGTGGTTGATTCGGTGCTCGATGGCTAGGTGCCAATGATCCAACTTGGGACGTTTGTCCACGTCCTCTAACGCCACCTGGAAACTGTCTCCTTTGAGAACCTTGCTGACTCTGCCTTTGAGGTTGAGCCACACTTGCCTCTCAGGCTCTGCAATCCTTCATCAGATGCCCCACTTTTCCACATATAAAACAACTTATGATCCCCTACTGTGGTGTGGATGGTCTTGTAACCGATACAGATGTTGAGTTGTGGGCTCCTTCTGGTGGTAAACTCCGTCCTCTACCCCTATTTGATGTCCACTGCGTCTGGGTACTGAATCTAGGTGGTGGTGTAGGTACAGAAAACCTTGGTTTCTTGAAACCTTTGGATGAGGATCCTGGGAACTGGGGGTACAACTTCTTGTTCTTGGTCTGTCTCTTCTCAGTCACAGACCTCTCTATCCTTCTGACAGACTCCACAAAAGTAGAAAATCTTTCCCTAGTCTCCAGAGTAGATACAGGGGTGGTCAACTCAGCGTTTAACCCCTTCTCAAAACGCCGTATCCTCTCTTCATCTGTGGTTGCCATATGCAGACAAAACCACAAAAGCTCCATGAACTTAGCCTCGTACTCGCTAATGTTCATTGGTCCTTGCCTTAACCTCTCAAACTGAGAGATTTTCTCATCCAGGAAGGTCTTAGGAAAGTATCTGTTAACAAATTCCCATCAGAAAACCTCCCATTCAATCTCCACACCTGGCCTTTTCCCTTCCTCTATGGTCCACCAATGACCAGCACTCCCTTTACGAAGGTACACAACATGTCTAACCTTCTCAGCTTTTGGGATGTTAAGGATTCTAAAGGCCTTCTCTAGTTCAGTTTGCCACATGTCAGCATCTGCTGGGTCAGCTGTCCCAACATATTCCGTGGCTCCAACCCAGTATAGTAGTTCAAATGTCTTACCGGTTCCTTGCCTTTCATCATGGGAAGGTGCCCCTAGGTGCAGGTATGGACATTCTATCAGTCATGTGTGTCATGGCAGTCATGAACTACCCAAACATAGCCTGGAAGGTGGGATTCCCCATGTCAGCTGGATTGAACAGGGGTAATTCAGGCACATGTTCCTCCCTTCCTTGGTTTCTTGCACCTTCTCCGTGTGCAGCGACACTACTTTCTACAACATGTTCATCATGTGATCCAGATATCTTTAGTTTTCTCTTCTCCTCTTATATGAGAAGAAGACACTATTAGATAGACTAGAAGACACTAGAACAGACTCAACAACCCTAGTCCTATGTCTCTGTAGACTCAACGAACCTAGAGCTCTGATACCAACAATTGTGGTGACCGTCTCGTGAAAACAAGATTAACTAATGCGGAAGCGAATTATTAGCAGCGGAATTACTGAAAATCACTAAAAATTTAAAACTTTTTGCAAAGAAATCCACAAATTGTAAAACTCTTACATAAGGAACCAAAGTAAGTTATTTACATTCTGATTCATCAGTACATCTTTGTATCATCTCATCTTGAGAGTCATAACATTGACTGCCCAGTTAAACTATACATAAGCAGTATACAAAATCTTGAGACATCAAGCCAAAAATCTCAGATCTAAATCAAACCATCTACTGACTCCTAGGACCTGAGAGTACATAGATGACACATAAGACTATCTATATATACAAGACTTGACAAATAGTGTCTCCACCTGTGGATCACTGTTGTCCTTGCTGTTGTTGTTGCTGTTGTGGCTGCTGTTGCTGCTCACCCACTGAAGGGTTTCTTCTTCCTCGGCGTCTACCTAAAACGTTGAATCCCACGAGGGTGAGACAATTGAAAATTGTCCCAGCGAGAGTTATAACTCTCTGCCATAAGCATTGTTATTGCATATATTAAAATAGCACTGGGCAGTAGAATTATAAATATTCAACAATAGGTAAATCATCGAATAAGATATGCAGAGTAGTATTCTCTATGCAATCATTTCAATTATAACTTGATTAAACAGCAAGTCATTCATTTAATAAGGAATATGAAGAACATGCATATCCTTTATCTTTCTAAGATATAATAAACAATGTATCAATAATCATTGTTTCTCGTAGTTCAACCCTAAGCAAATATGATACACGGATGATTACATTTTACAAACAACTTATGCCCTGAGGAGATGAGGTATACCACTCATACTCCAACTGACCATTGCGAAATCAAAATCAGTACCATACATAGGTCATCAGAAGAGCCGGATTTCTATGACCTCATCTTCCTCAGTCAGTGTGAGGAACAACATGCATGACATCTTATGTCTCTGTTATAAATATAGCTTTCCAGGGTATACTGGCAGCTTAACTATTAGAGTTACAATGGCATGCTGTACTCTCTTCACAATCGAGGGATTTCTTGTTTATCTCACATCGATTCAGCATTAACATCATCATCGGGAGATTAGTGATACATCATCCCGTCATATACATATAATGAAGGATTGAGAGATTTAGTATTTACCTCACATCAATTCCTCCATTAGGGCGTAAGGATATTCACGCCCATTACCCCCACATACTCAAAAGTATGCTCTCCAGGAGTTCCCTTAGGAAAACATGTTTCACCATCACCTAACTACTGACGATGATGGATCTATGGTCAGGGCTCTACATGATATCATTACACTTGATTATTTAAGTACATTACAACATTCTTTTAGCATCATGCATGTTTTTAAACATAAATTGTTATAACAATTGTTATAAAGAATGAGTACTATTTCTATCAAGTTCATTTCACAACTTTGTTAACATTGGGATCTCAATCCCTTATCATCTCATCATCATGATTCAAGAATATGGGTTTTCAAACCCTTAGATTGTCAATATACTTATTACCACTTTAACAGGTAACATAATGCTAACAAGTCATTTGACAGTGTAAACATGATAATTGCAATGCAAGTATTTCACATGGCTCTTACAACCTATCAATCTCTTTTGTTACCTTTCACTAGGCATCATAACATGTCATTACTTACAAAGCTCATAAAATACTTTCAATAAGCAAAGCATCATAGCTCATACCTGGCTATATTCAATATCTCATAAAACCTGCATGATTAGTACAGATGATAACAGATATATCAATTTCATACCAGCATAATATAAAACAATTATGACATAATTATTCAAGGGTTACACCACTATACCCTTGTTAGGGTTAGGGTTTCCCTTTTCAATTCAATTAGGATTGATCATCCCCTCACCTCAATTAGGATTAATGACACATCACTTCATTATCCAACCTTAGAGCTCTCATGCTATATAATATAACCTAGAATTAGGGTTTCACACTTCCATTTACCTTATTAGGAATTAGGGTTTACTATTCACTTCACATCACCCTTGATTAGGGTTTAAGTTCAATAACCCACAATTAGGGTTTACTATTCATATCACATCACCCTAGATTCGGGTTTACTATTCACATCACATCACCCTATATTAGGGTTTACTATTCATTTCAAGTAGGAGTGATCATCAAAGTGCCTTGAATTAAGGTTTATCATGTCATCGCTATGAATTAAGATCATATCATCATCATATATTAGGATTTCACCCATCAATGCCCTTAATTAGGGTTATGATTCATTAACCTTCATAATTAGGGTTTCATGATCTCACTATTATGGATCATACCCTAATTAGGCATTCATTCATATTAGAAGTCCAATACTTAATTATCATCCATGTAGGAAATCTTCTCTTTCATCTTCTAAAGATGATGTTTGCTTCAGTCTTGATTAGGTTAAGTCAACTCACTCTTGAAGAGGAATTGACATCATGGGTTATGTCATTGTCACCATGATCTTTAAGGCTTAATTATTCAAAGGGTACTAATAACCCTACCTCATTAGGGTACAAATACTATAATCACCTTTGATTACA
Organism: Alisma plantago-aquatica; assembly: GCA_963693085.1. Lineage (NCBI taxonomy): Eukaryota > Viridiplantae > Streptophyta > Magnoliopsida > Alismatales > Alismataceae > Alisma > Alisma plantago-aquatica. The sequence continues at coordinate 287,404,295 of OY856411.1, forward strand.
TCATGTATTAGTCAACTAATCACTTTGTCCTTTAACCACTTTAAGTACCCATGCGGTTTTGGTTAATTATCCACCAAACGGTTTTGGCCTTATAGACCCTAAATGGTCTTTCACAAAAGCCTCGAAATGGTCTAAGACCATTTAGATCTCCAAACAGTCTTGCAAAAACCACTGATACCATTTGCTAAAGCTAGGTTAAAACCGTCTAGTAAAGTAGGTGGTGAAGACCATTTGCTCAAAGTTGACTTTTGAAACTGCATGAACTCAATCGGTTTGGAAACAACATGAAACTAAATGGTTTTGGGATCATTTGGTCCCAAACGGTATTGAGACCGTTTGGACTCAGACGGTCTTGAGACCGTTTGGTCCAAACCTCCTCAAAACTGCAAGGACCAAAAATAGTCTCAACAAGTCAAATTGAATTAGGGTTTCCAATGTTGGTTCCTTCAACCATTGAATACATGTAACCAATCATCAATTGGACCTATCACCATACTTCAATTGAGTTGGATAGGTCAACCTTCAACTGATTTGACCCTCAATTGATCATCAATTATGGTTTGAATCAATTGGATTAGGGTTTGGAATCGACGATCCTTTAACATTAATCAATGTGAGATTGGTAACTTTGAAACCATTGAACTTTCATCCAAATTGAACATGAACTCACCCCAAACGGTCTTGAGGTCATTTGGATGACCTCCAAACGGTCTTGAGACCGTTTGACCATGTCCACATAAAAATCCATGTCAACCAATTAGGGTTTGGTTCATTGGATTGCTCACCAAATCAGCAATTGATTACTCTTCAACTCAATACCTTTAGATCTCCAAACACCTCACCATAGTCAACCCTAGACATCCAAACGGTCTTGGGTGACCCCCAAATGGTCTTGGGATCGTTTGGATGATACCCAAACGGTCTTGAGACCGTTTTCCCATCACATCATCATTAACCATGTCATTCAATTAAAGTTTGGATCCTAGGATTGGTCACAAAATCAGCACTTGATTGTACTTCAACTTAATATCTTTGGACCTTCAATTGCTCAACCATACTTAACCCTAGACCTCCAAACGGTCTTGGGTGATCACCAAATGGTCTTGAGACCGTTTGGGTGATCCCCAAACGGTTTTGAAACCATTTGGGTCAATCAACCCAAAACATCAACTCATTCCAAAGCAAAATCAGCACTTAGCCGAATAGGGTTAATACCATATCTTTGGATCTCCAAACACTTAACCATATCCAACCCTACACCTAAAAATGGTATTGGGTGACCACCAAATGGTCTTGAGACCGTTTCAGTGATCCCCAAACGGTTTTGAAACTGTTTGGGTCAATCAACCCAAGTTTCAAACTCAAACACTTATGAAATCAACACTCAACCCAATTAGGGTTTTGGTGATTGTTGGGCCTTCAACTCATGAACCAATTAGAAATAATCAATTATATTTAGTGGATCAATAACCAACATTATTAGCAACAAATTCCCAAATGGTCAACCTTGGTCAACACCTCCAAATGGTCTGAAACTGTTTGCTCTCATGCGGTTTGGTAAAACCGTTTCATCTCAAACGGTTTGAAACCGTTTGCTCCCAAACGATTTGGGAAACCGTTTGAGCAACTAAGGAGATCGTTTGACATGGAATTTTCTTGGATAATCATATAAGATGATGTCATCATCGTTCTCCTTAGAACAACCAAGAACTGCAACCATTTTTCATGGGAATTGCAGCAATGAACCAAAAGAGTTCGAAATAGAAGAAAATAACCAACAAATCATAGAGAACTTGATGCAATATCAATGTTTAAGGGTTAAAGTTATAAAACCCACCTCAAATCTGATCTCCAAGCTCCAAGCGCCACATCTCTAATGGTGGATGGAGTTCCAGAAACTTCCCAAGGTCCGTTCTTGAGCTATTGGATGAAAAAGATGGCTAGAATTGGAAATCGGGTGAAGAAAACCAAGAATCAAGCATTGCTTTAGGGTTTCCACCATGAATCCGAGGTATAAGATGATCAAAAACTTACCAACAGGTTGTGTTCGTCCTTCTCCTGCTCCTGATCTCTTTCTTGGTCGGCCAAAGAAAAGTGATAAGAGAAAAACTAAGGAAAGGTCCTTATGTGTATTGGAAAAAGAACATGTATAAGGGATTTTCAAGGAAAGAGAAAATGGATTATTTTCTTTTAATTCCAAAATGATTTCCATCAAATCCCCCTCCATTTATTGGCCACGAAGCCATATTCATGTTCTTGCAAAACCTCATCATTATCCAAGAATTAATGGAAAAGGAATTAAGCACCTTAAAGAGTTTTATATTAATATCCAACCTTTTAGTGGATATTACTTTTTTTTATATTAATGTGAGTGACTTCCACTCAATCAAGATCTTTTTGTGCCATAGCAAGGCACAATCTCGTCCAACTATGTTGCAAACACATCCTTAAACTTTTGGTTGAAGGGCTCCTCATTTAATTTATTTCTTTTTGCATTAAATTAAATTAAAGTCCATATATGCTTAAATCTTGATTATTTTAATGTCAAGATTTGCTCTCCTCCAAGATAACTCAAATGAGGCGCCCCTCTCATTTTATTTGCTCTACTTTATTCCAAGAAACATGAGAGACCCTCTAGAGGTGGTATTTTGCATATTGAACCCTAGGTTTTGGGTAAATTGCACATTACACCAAAACTAGGTTTTAATGCACAAGGATTGCTCTACAAGCTTGTGGAAACCATACCACTACACCATGTTCATTATTATGATGTATCAAAATCAGAGGAACATCTTATAATGTGCAATTTGCAAGTTAACCCCTCAACTTGGGTAATTTTCACTTTAGTCCAAAATTAACAAAATAATGTTTCAACATTATTCAAAAGGGACTGAAATTGAAATATAAGTTCCTCAAAAGCCTTAATTACTCTTCAAAAGATGAGATAAAACATCTAATCATCTTTATTAAACAAAACACCTAGGGTTAGTACATAACCCAGGTCAGGGATGTTACAGTGCACTTGGCTGTTCTGGGCTGTTGTGTATTCTGCTCATAACTTTCAGCGTGTAGGTCCGAATTACATGCCATAAAAAGTGGTATTTGTGTAGTTTCGAACCCCAAAACATGTAGATAATTGAGGAGTGATCCAATAAGAGATAATATGATATATTCCTCATCATTTCATTGCAAAATATAGTACCTACAATCCAAACCATGAGACAAGTAAGAATAGCTAAAAATATAGAATCTAGCATGAATGAGAGTGATAATTGAGTCAAAACAACATGAATATGCAACCAAACATGATCCAAAAGATGATATGATTTGTGCACATTAATAACCTATCATAAAATGATCATATATCGGGCTATACATGTCTGTTTCAATGAAATAAAGTGCATTAGAACTGCAATTCAATCCTATATCGTGTCAGACCCTTAGGCTGACGAAAAGAAGACCTCAAGGGTGATTTTTGGAGAAAAGGTAGAGAACAATTGCAGATCAAGGAACCAACCACGAATTCTTTGTGATAAGTAGTTATAGACTATAGATATCTTCTGTTTCACCTCTTTGATCCATTAAGGATCTTCTACTAAAATCTCTAGAGGTTTTATTCCTCCTCCTTTCTTCATCTTTGTACTCTAGATAACCATTTTAAGTTCGTTTTTCCTACTCATTATCAGTTTAGAATGAGATCTTGAGGCCGAAAACTTGATTCAGACTCATGTGAGATAAGATCCAAGCTTAGTTGGTGAAAAGGCTAAAATAAGTAACTTTAGACGAGATCTATGAGTGGAAAATCACCTCATAACCCAGATTTACAATATACAAATTTTAAATAATGGTGTTCCAATATTTAATTCTTATTTTATGATAAGTGTGATGGATTTGATTAATCTGTCTTGTGATTATTAGTAGTAGAAATACTTTATTAGTCATTTATCGGTGATGTAATATCACATTGAAAGTGTTGGGTTTTAGGGGAGACAGAGAAGGTAGCGGAAACAAAAAATTTTCTCCCCCAATCCATACCGAGGAAACGCGTCAACGTTTATATATTAGGAAAGGATGGTTTGTGGAATCATACCTTGTCCTGAGGCTTGCTCGGCGACAATACCTCACGCAATGCGCGGTCTTCAACTCCGGTCTTGGACGGCGTCTGTGCAGCTCCTGGTCTCACCGGGACTGACGACTCCTCCTCCTACCGGACTGTCGGATGACAGTTGTCCTCCTGAGCGGCAGTGTCCTCCCGCCTCTGTATTAGTCTACACGGACCACCTGGAACTCCACACTCCTTGTCCCACAAGGAAGTGGAAGGAGTCGCACCCTCCTGTTGACGTACTAGTCGCCAACACACTCTCCTGCTACCAGTTGCAACTGCAGTTGTCCTTCCCTTGCTGCACCTCCCTTTTGCGGGAAGCACTTGATCGGGCTCTCTCACGGTTACCAAAACCAGAGAGAACGACAACTTTGCAAAGCAACCGGCTTGCATTGAGTTGTACTTTGAGAAGCCCCCAATACCCCTATATATATAGGCGGGTCATGGGACAGGGTTCTCTGTGCCCGGCAATACGGGACTAAAGCAGGAGTAGAAGGGTTCGAGATTTTCCACAAAAAGCAACCGGTTCGCAACTTGAAATGATCGGTTCACAACTGAACCGATCGGTTCGACCATTGAGCCGATCAGTTGGACCTGAGCCGATCGTTTGGGGCACTCCAACCGATCGGTTGGTGCCCTGAACCGATCGGTTCATGGTCCTAATCCGGATCAAAAAGACTTTCCTTATTTCGTTCTCAATTGGTATCGTATACCAATGTTATTCCCAATCGAATTGGGCAATTTGAAACCAAAGGAAAATTCTTGCCGACATGACTTTCCCAACTGGTCGGTTGCACCAGTTGAGCCGATCGGTTCAACTCTTGAACCGGTCGTTTCAACCTGGCATAAGCCGATCGGCCTGGACACTCCAGCCGACTGGTTCAGTACCTCAGCCGACCGGTTCATCACATGAGCCGATCAGTTGGGAGCACAGGTTGGGCAAAATCAGTCAATTGCGATTTCAATCAATCCGATACTCCAATTAATGCATCCAACACCTTGAACCATACGATATTGAGCCATCGACTGATTGAGTGTTTAATTGAACTACTAAACTCCTTTAGTAATCAATCTAAACATTGCTTTGTGGACAAAACTCCTCTTCCAGGTTAAATCCTATGTGTGTGACCCTGCAGGTCCATTTCACGTTGGCAGTGAAAGTCCATAACACTTATGACTTCACAAGCAAAGAGCGGTGCCTAGTCACACATCAGTGCTACCCAAGTGAAAGTAGAAAGTTGGAGAACAACTTTCATCCTACAATCCGTGAATGGTGTTACAGTGAATGTATAATTCCTTTGTCACTGATATCCCGAATGAACTCAATGCATGGAACTGTCATCCTGTCAACGTTCATTCACTTTCTTGATCTCAGAGTAGATTGAAGGAGATATGTATGACATCAATATCACATACTGATTCACACATGCGTGCGCACGCCTATCTCAATCCTACTCATCAAGTGGCCTTGGATATCAAACTCCCTCAGGAGGGACAAATCCCATATCTATCACTCACCCCTCAAAAGCCCCATGTGTCAAAGCCACCCAATCATCACCTTTATAACAACCCATGTTTCAGGACTGCGTTTGATGATGTCAAAGTGTGCCCAACGACATGTGTTGAGTGTAGTGATTTCAGGTCAAAGAATCACACTCACCACCATCACTGTGAGTACTGACTGTGACTACCATCTCATGGTTCCATGTGTCAAACTCACGGTGGGTCTGTCCGGTACACTTGTTCTCTAACAAGTACCTATGTGTTTGGTTTGATATCTCTATATCATGACTAATGAGATTCTGTCATCAACCAACACCACAATCTAGTCTTGTGTGTCATTGTTGTCTATCTACCTTCCACAATGACATCCGATTAGGGACATAACAAGAATGTACAAACTCTTAGCATCCGTATGATCTCATCGTTCAGGTCATGAACCTGAAGGCATACGTCATTGAGTACTATCATTCTCTAGACATTCGATCTGTTCTATCACTATCTCATATGACTGAACTAGAAAGAATTGGAATCTTGCCTTTGTTGTTTATCAAATCAATCTTAATGTATCCCACCAATCATCCCATGATTGGCTCTCAGGGCATACATACCAACAGACTCCCACTTGCACTGCGAGCCAATCACCCTTGAATCATATTCATAGTGATCTTCAAACATGTCCCACATGTTACTGTGCTCTAGTGCCAACATAGTGAGTAATGGCAACACCTTGCCAAAGTCAGTATAAATTGCATGTCTCTCATCTCTTCGCTGTACGTCACACGTATGAGATGGAGTTGCCGTAATATGCGATCTAGTATTCCATTGCTAACCTTTAGCCACATTGCATGATCAAGGATTCCAGACTTGTCATCAATGAGTGGAATATGAGTTCATCTCATGAACCTTCAGATCCATATGGTATCCACTGTTGTTCTCTAACACACAGATACTCGACATTTCCCTTTTAAATGGTTTTATTGGAACACTTCCAATTATCAACATACTTTCACTTTTATACATCCTATGTATATTTTGTGATTAATTTTCTGTCCTTTCAGAAGTTTGCATCTATGTAAATCTTTACATCGAACTCTTCCTTATCTCCATAGAACTAGTACTTCCCAAGTACTTAACAAGTTCTTATGGTATTCCAGTAACCCTTACTGGAAGTAGACAGACATCCACTCGTCATGTCCTACATACGAGTTATCAGGATGAGTACATCATATTGCCATGTCCTACATACAAGATGATGAATGCATTTTATTCTTGCCATGCAAGACAATGGGATGATTACATACATGATAGATCCATATATGTTCTTAGTGTTCCCATTCTTCATAAGAATTGGACACTTGGCCTTGGGATACTAATATCCATATAACATGGACAAGTTTTCTCCCACTGAATCTGTGCATACTGAACCCTTCAGTACAGATTGCCATTGTATGCTCTCTCTTTTCCAGGTCAAGAGATTTGTCGAGAACTATCTCTATAGATCTCTATTCCTATCACATAGGAAACATCTCTATCTTCCTTAAAGATAATTTCCACTTTTGGATTTCCATTCTAGAACAATACCATTTCACATCAATATGTGGAATGTGAATACACTCCCACTAAATCACAGATCCCTTCTTTATCTTTGACATATCAGTCAAATCCTTTGACTATATCATCAAAGTAAAGATCCAATTCTGAGTTGCTTGTACTCAATCAATCACATTGATTAGTCCATTGTAACTTATAGACTTCATTTGCATTAGTGGATTCATAAACCTTATAGGTTGTGTCACATACACATCCTTGTTTTATTCCTCATAGGAATGTGGTTTTAGTATCCATATGCCAAATGTCTCAGTCATTAAGTTGCAATCAACAAGCATCATCCTTCTCAAAATGTTATCCATGTGTCTTAACACTTAAGACTCATTTGCACTTATGGATTTCATCCAATGAGTGCTACCATCAAGGTCATACCTTATGGTTCATAGGGAAATCATTTAGGATGTAATGATCATAAATCATAACTCAAAATCTGATTCCTCATATTCATCTAGATAGTTGACTCATCACATGAACAACTCATCACATAGATAATTGAGGTGTATCTGTCAAGAATATAAGAATTCACAACCCTTGTGATTCTTAATGTCCTTTATTAGTGTGGGGTATTCTTTTATTAAGAAGAATTTAGTTATTTGATAATCATTCTCTAACTCCTTAGAGTATGATTCCTTCTTGATTTAGACATCACCATGCCTTAATCATGAGTTCACTATGATACACTATCATAATCACTCATAAGGATCTCAAACATTTGGTTCAAGTATTTCATTCATTGATCTCATCAAGAATTAATACTTTACCAAATTTGTACTTCATCTATGACAATCTTGAACACTTCAAGATGTTCATATTGGTATTTCTCTAAACACCATTTGAAGTATTAGCATTTGTTCCAATTGGTATGTAAATACATCACATGTATTATACCTTATAGGATAATCACTCTCCCACTACCTTTAGTGAAGATTGATTAATCATGTCCAAGATATTCATGTCTCTTAATGGTTCTCTAACCAAAAGAGTCTAGGTTTATCCATCATATGGAAACTAGAAATGAATTTCTCATGATTGATGCTAATTTGATTGTTTGAGTTATCAATAACTTTAGGTATCATTTTATCTTATGCATACCATGTATCACAAGATAAACAAGGCATTGCCACAAAGATCATATCTTTAAGATTGAAACATCAACTTTATTAATTGCCATCATTGTCATACAATATGCAATAATAAAGTGTTTCTATCTATTGGCAATATATGAAATAGCAGTTCTCAACTCTATTTCGTGCCCTTTAGGCTGAAATAAACTGAAAGATACTCCTATCTATGGCCGCAACACTTGCTCCAATGATGGGTATTTCTTTCTTGGTCCTTTCACAAAGGCCATCACTTCTTTGCGGATATTGCATATCATATATGACATATCCATATCTTGGTATCATATACCTCGGATAAAGAAGTGGTTCATTTCATGATACCTTAGGTGGAGATCTCCATCCCCTCCTTCATCTTCTTTTGTTCTTCCAGATATAGAGGGCAGTTCCCTCATACACCCTTTCCCCATGTGCCTTGAGGCTGAAGACGGCTTGGATTGCTGGCTAGCATTAGAACACTTCTTAGCTTTGCCCTTGCCCTTGCCCTTAAGACTTACCTTTTCTTTGATCACATCAAAGATTATGGTTTGTCTTTCTTCATCTTTGCCTCTACTATCCTCAACATGTCCAACAACTCTGTCAACGCTTGTCAAAGTTGTTCATGTTGTAGCTTATCATGAATTGTATGATTCTCGCAACATTTTGCAGTATCATACCAATAGCCAACTCTTGGCTCAGATGGAATCCTTCTTAGTCAGGTCTTTCCACATACCCAATCACATTGAGTGTGTGAATACCTTACTGGATCTCCTTCTGTCATGTCATACTAGGACAGTATCTTGGAGACATCATATGTCTCATGTTGTCTCTGCAACTCATAGTTCAGAGAACACAACATCAAGCACTCCTCATCAATGTCATCCTCGGTATGCTTCCATAAGCATACTTTCAGCCATTGATGTGGTGGGATCGAGTTCATCTGGTTCTGGTACAACTAGGACTTAGAGCTTTCACTCTTTGATTGAGAACACTTCTCATCATCATCCTAACCAGTCGTGGAATTATTCCCATTTAATTTGTTGGTCTCAAAGACCGATCGCAAATAAAGTGATTTGTTGATTAACCATTTATTTTAACAAAAGGAAATATATGCAATTTTAGTCCAAAAACTCATTTTTGACTTGTTTGATTGATTTGAAAAGTTGACGATAAAATTAGGCCTTTAATTAATTATCGCTCCCACTATTTTACTTCAAATTGATAGCCCTCACCATCAGTTCGGAAGATTGCAGCGTACAACCTTCTAGTGGGCAAGATCTTGAAATCCTCTAAGTCATGAGTCAGCTTTGGCTGATCGCCCACAACTTAGATCTCTCAGGTAGGCAACTCTTGCCAATTGCATCATATGCAACTCTTGTTGAATGAACATGCACAACACCTTGCCATGAACATTCCTTGCCTCTGGGCTTAGACGCTCTAAGAATCACCAGTTAAGTCTAACCCAAAAGCTGACACGGTAAACATGCACCCTGCTTTGGCAGAACCTACATGTCTACCCTTCACACTTCCACAAGATAGATGGCGCACCACGCTTTGGCATAACCTACGCTTGGTCGATCGAGCTTTTCATGTGTGCCGCTAATGGAAGGCATGTAAGACTTAATATTTTAATGAGGGATTTGGTTTTATATACATATACATATCCAATCACCACAATACATAGTACGTATCATATACATGCTATATCCCACAGAAAACATGCACAAACGATAAAAAGCAATGATTATGGCCATCCTAATGTGATTCCTCGAGCCAAGAGGAATCACGGTCATCTAGGTCTACATCACATGCAACCTGTACAAGATGAACTCTGTGCCTTGCCATCCGAGTTGATCAACTCATCACATGAATGATCTGTACTCTCCAGCCGGTCGTCTGGGTGCCACCAGCCGATCGGTTGGCTCCTCCAACTGATCGGTTCACCTGGTCGTCGTGCATCTCGTCATGTCTGCCACCCGCTCGTCTCGCTCCTCGAATCGGTCATCAACCGATCGGTTCACTCCTTGAACCGACCGTCTGGAACGTCAACCGATCGGTTCACGCCTTGAACCGATCGTTTCAGCTGTCGTCTTGATGTCCGCCGGTCTTCGACATAACAGGAAATAAAATCTATCCTAATAATTACATTGCTTTAAAAGGGAAACCCCGAGTTACATTCGGGGGGAGCAAAGGTAGGAAAAAATATCGAATTATTTCGAGTTACATCAGGAATAAGAGAGGGAAGATCGATGCGCAGACCGAGATGCAAGCAACCACAAACAACCACACACAGATAGGGGTTTATAGGCCATAATCACGCTACACACATCCACCACAAAACTCGTTTAAGGGCGACGCGTATCGAGTGCATTAATAATACATATCATATATGTAATTAGGGATTTGTGGATTTAGGATTGGACATGCATAAAGCCGATATTATTCGCATCGTATGCAATAAATAAAGGCGACAAACCAAAATCGATCATATCGATATTCCTAAAATATAGAGCAGTTGACCTGGCTCTGATACCACTTTTGGGTTTTAGGGGAGACAGAGAAGGCAGCGAAAACTAAAAATTTTCTCCCCCAACCCATACCGAGGAAACGCGTCAACGTCTATATATTAGGAAAGGATGGTTTGTGGAATCATACCTTGTCTCGAGGCTTGCTCGGCGACAATACCTCGCGCAATGCGCGGTCTTCAACTCCGGTCTTGGACGGCGTCTGTGCAGCTCCTGGTCTCACCGGGACTGACGACTCCTCCTCCTACCGGACTGTCGGATGACAGTTGTCCTCCTGAGCGGCAGTGTCCTCCCGCCTCTGTAGTAGTCCACACGGACCACCTGGAACTCCACACTCCTTGTCCCACAAGGAAGTGGAAGGAGTCGCACCCTCCTGTTGACGTACTAGTCACCAACACACTCTCCTGCTACCAGTTGCAACTGTAGTTGTCCTTCCCTTTTTGCACCTCCCTTTTGCGGGAAGCACTTGCTCGGGCTCTCTCACGGTTACCAAAACCAGAGAGAACGACAACTTCGCAAAGCAACCGGCTTGCATTGAGTTGTACTTTGAGAAGCCCCCAATACCCCTATATATATAGGCGGGTCATGGGACAGGGTTCTCTGTGCCCGGCAATACGGGACTAAAGCAGGAGTAGAAGGGTTCGAGATTTTCCACAAAAAGCAACCGGTTTGCAACTTGAAATGATCGGTTCACAACTGAACCGATCGATTCGACCATTGAGACGATCGGTTGGACCTGAGCCGATCGTTTGGGGCACTCCAACCGATCGGTTGGTGCCCTGAACCGATCGGTTCATGGTCCTAATCCGGCTCAAAAAGACTTTCCTTGTTTCTTTCTCAATTGGTATCGTATACCAATGTTATTCCCAATCGAATTGGGCAATTTGAAACCAAAGGAAAATTCTTGCCGACATGACTTTCCCAACTGGTCGGTTGCACCAGTTGAGCCGATCAGTTCAACTCTTGAACCGGTCGTTTCAACCTGGCATGAGCCGATCGTCCTGGACACTCCAGCCGACCGGTTCAGCACCTCAGCCGACCGGTTCATCACATGAGCTGATCGGTTGGGAGCACAGGTTGGACAAAATCAGTCAATTGCGATTTCAATCAATCTGATACTCCAATTAATACGTCCAACACCTTGAACCATATGATATTGAGCCATCGACTGATTGAGTGTTTAATTGAACTACTAAACTCCTTTAGTAATCAATCTAAACATTGCTTTGTGGACAAAACTCCTCTTCCAGGTTAAATCCTATGTGTGTGACCCTACAGGTCCATTTCACGTTGGCAGTGAAAGTCCATAACACTTATGACTTCACAAGCAAAGAGCGGTGCCTAGTCACACATCAGTGCTACCCAAGTGAAAGTAGAAAGTTGGAGAACAACTTTCATCCTACAATCCGTGAATGGTGTTACAGTGAATGTATAATTCCTTTGTCACTGATATCCCGAATGAACTCAAGGCATGGAACTGTCATCCTGTCAACGTTCATTCACTTTCTTGATCTCAGAGTAGATTGAAGGAGATATGTATGACATCAATATCACATACTGATTCGCACATGCGTGCGCACGCCTATCTCAATCCTACTCATCAAGTGGCCTTGGATATCAAACTCCCTCAGGAGGGACAAATCCCATATCTATCACTCACCCCTCAAAAGCCCCATGTGTCAAAGCCACCCAATCATCACCTTTATAACAACCCATGTTTCAGGACTGCGTTTGATGATGTCAAAGTGTGCCCAATGACATGTGTTGAGTGTAGTGATTTCAGGTCAAAGAATCACACTCACCACCATCACTGTGAGTACTGACTGTGACTACCATCTCATGGTTCCATGTGTCAAACTCACGGTGGGTCTGTCCGGTACACTTGTTCTCTTACAAGTACCTATGTGTTTGGTTTGATATCTCTATATCATGGCTAATGAGATTCTGTCATCAACCAACACCACAATCTAGTCTTGTGTGTCATTGTTGTCTATCTACCTTCCACAATGACATCCGACTAGGGACATAACAAGAATGTACAAACTCTTAGCATCCGTATGATCTCATCGTTCAGGTCATGAACCTGAAGGCATACGTCATTGAGTACTGTCATTCTCTAGACATTCGATCTGTTCTATCACTATCTCATATGACTGAACCAGAAAGAATTGGAAGCTTGCCTTTGTTGTTTATCAAATCAATCTTAATGTATCCCACCAATCATCCCATGATTGGCTCTCAGGGCATACATATCAACAGAAAGATGCTATGTGAGTCATTAGATTGATAGATTGTGAAATGGTGCAAATTGTGGCATTGGGATAGCCAAGTTACCCTAATTCAATATTGTGGTTTATGAGAACTATGGAAGTTGCTAGATAATTTTTGTGCTTATTGTGAGATGTGTAAATGATGTGAATAGGATAATGATTAGTGATAATGATGAATCAGGTTAAATCAACTAAATATCATTAGATATTAGATGCCCTGGACACTGTAGAATCCACACAGGAGACTAGTACTATGAGGAGGAAATGTGCTTCCCGACTGGAGGTTTCATATAGGTCGAGGTAAGCTGGAGCACATCATTCTGGGGTGTGGGGGTCTAGGCTAGTGAGGAAGGACTCCTTAAATGATTAGTATCCAACACCCATCGAGTCTGCCGATGGTACCTGAGTTAGGAGTTGTAGCGATCAGTGAACATCTTCAGTAGGTCCACTAGTGCACAAAAAGCCTGAGGACTTTGACTCCCCGCCTGAGTACCCAGGTTGAGAGGAGAAGTCTCAGATATCCAAATGCTCCCATTAGTTGTCCAGAGGCAGACATATCAATGCCACCTATAAATGTGTTATTAAGATTAAAGACTTAGGAATTCAGGCATGCTTCTAAGTCCTATACAGTGAGATCATATCTTGCTACAATACTTTTACATATTATGGTACACATCATATGGGTCCATTAGCATAATAAATAGGCTAAAATCATGTCAATGGACTAGGTTACCTTTTTATCGTATTTAGTATCTAATTTATGGTTTTTAAATTGACATGCTTACATGCTTTGCATTTAAGTTCATTAATAGTAAACATCATACATATCTTGGTTACATGTTGATTTTCTACTCACTGAGCCAGTAGATCATCAACCTACTGAACAATTTTTTAGGTAAAGGATTAACTCTTCCCAAGGAGACAAAAGCTAGCTTTTGTCAAGAGTAGAATTGAGGTCCTAAAGAAGAAGTTGTTAGAATAGTTAAACGATCTCTTATCCTTTCTCTAGACTTAGGGAATGAGAGAGTGAGGAAAGAGAGAGGTTTGTAATGTAATGTATATGATGTATATTAAGTGTGAAACTCTTGCTTCTATGTAATAGTCATGTTCTATTGTATCATGATGTTATGTTTAATCAAGACTTACCATTTAGTAAGTGATGTTACAATACATATGAGAAAAAGAAAAAGTTATGACTGATTTTTCATTAAATAATTAAAAGTTGATGGTTAGTAGTAATCCCTATTTGGCAGGTCCTGACCCTAGATTAGTGGGTTTGGGTCGCATCAAACCATCTTCTAATTCAAGAGACCTAAGTAGGTTGTGGCCCATCCTCTCACCTTGTAGGAGATCTTATTAGAGAAGACTATCACTTAGAAACCACTTGTTGGATCGATGAGCTCTAGAGGGGGGTGAATAGAGCTAAAACACTTGCAAAAAATTCATTAGACCTTCAAGTTACTACAAGAAATGTGATTTGAAAATATTAAATGTGTAGTGCAACTAAGCATACAATGCAAAGATGAGAGAGATTGAACAATCACAATGAACAAGCTATGTAGAGTGTTACATTCTCCAGACTAGGAGAAAGTCAGTCCACTACCTAGAGAGGTCAAGCTCTAGGATTTTGCAACCTATGTATACTTATATTCCATATAAGACATATAAGATGACCTTCCTTTTCCTGATACAAGGATACCCATCCTCCTTTTTAAGGACCAAAATGAGCCAATACACAAAGGGCTTATCTATCCTTGAGAAAGATCTTTCTACCTCTAAGGAATTACCCACTTTTGTAGCTAGTTGGAGACCTTCATCAAGGTAATCTACTACTACAACAAGTCTTTGGCCTTGAGGATTTACTCACTCTCCTCGTGGGTCTTTTGAATTTTCCTTCTCCTTCCACTTAAAGAAGCTTTAGCAACTTCTTCTTCAACCTTGAAGAAGTTTTGCACCTTCTCCTTCTCTTCGAGAATCTTTCATTAAGTTGATCATGAAGAAAGGCGTTGGGGAAAGGAACCTTTGAGAGATTTACAAGCACACAATGAAGTAGATCTCTCACACAGATCCTATAACACTCATATGGACATTTTGATTTGCAAACAAGAGAGAGAAAGGGGCTCAAGTGGACTGGGTGCACTCAACTATAGCTAAGAGATTGAATAGCATGAAGAAGCAACCTTGAAATGAACTACAATAGGTCTTATTTATCGTTGGGGGTACCACTAGAGGCTAGGAGCACTAACAAACATTTTTTAGCCATTTGGGGTATTGCAACAGATATAATTTTGAGCTTTGCAACACTCCAATGGTTAGAATCACTTTTTCTACATTCTCCGTACAACACATTCGATTGAGTTTTAATAAAGGTAACTCGACCAATTGCATTATATGACAAAGTAAATTTGAAGCATCAATCGAGTTTATCCTGGATGAAACTCAGTCGATCACTTAAATTTAGTTTTTTCCAGTGCAGGGATCAATCGAGTTCTATGTATAGGAAACTGACTAAACCTGGACATTCTCAAAATGCATCAAGGGGATCGGTTGAGTTTGTCACACGAGAAACTTGACCGAAAAACACTCTATAATAAATTTTGGAAAATTTCATTAGAGTGATTAAACATTCGAATTAAGGGTTCATGGTTTTTTTCTCATCTTAGTTAGAAGTCATTACATCAATACAAATGACTACAAAAATCATCCTAAGGGTTTTAGGGTGTTTTCCACAAAAGTTCATTTGCATTGCTTTTGACTCGAACTTGAACAAGCTAGGGCTTGATTGAATTGATCCTTTTCATGTACCTAATGCCTGAAGTCAATCTCAAGTAGACATATTAGATACATATGAATGGAATGGTTAATTCATTATCAAAATATGGACAATGTATAACTCTCAGGTTAACAAGATATAGATAAGGGGAAGTTCAGACATTTTTTAGAGTTCAACATTGTATGTTTGAGTGCTAAAATACAACAATTGTGGTTCTTAAACCTTAGTGTTACTCCTTAGTCTATAATCTTTAATTTTATGACTTAATTTATGTAATCAAATCAACAACCAACCAATTATCTTTTTTACCCAATTTTCCATCTATATAATTAAGATAAATTCCAAAATCCAATTGGATCTCAATATATTTTACTTATTACTATACTACTTGTGACTAGTACTGTTGTAGGTGGCAAGTTGTTCTATTAGTTTCAAAATTGATCGCATATTGTATGCCACATCAAAGACCGACCACAACTACCTATAGGAGATGAATTCCTTATGAAAAGACACTTTAGAATTCAAAGGTTCCCTTTGGTTCGCGGACATAGAAAACTTTCTAGCATGGGATGCTATGCCTAATCACCAAAGATGTCAACAAAAGAAGAGACTCATATCAAAAATTAAGTTCTACTTTTGAGAAGATCCTTATTTGTATGTAGTGTAATGATGGGATCAACCAGAAATGTGTCAGTGAAGAAGATGTCAAGGAAATTCCACATCACTTTCATACATCATTGGTAGGGGGACATTATAGTTCGAACTACACGACTACCAAGATCTTTCTAACCGGATTGGCCCTTTATATTTGGGGATTCACACCACTTTGTGCTCCAACACGACAATTGTCAATGGGCATGGAACATATCTAAGAAAAAAATTACCCCTACAATCTATGCTAGAGGTGGCAATATATTACATTTGGGGCATATACTTTATGGAACTATTTGCATTGTTTAATGGTTATGTTTATATTCTTGTAGTGGGTTGCATCCATACCCACTACAACTAATGAATTGAATGTTATGCTTGATGTCATAAAAAAATATAACTTTTCTAGATTTACACGCCAACTTTATTGATGTAAGGACACACTTTCGCCACATCAATTTTGATGACCTTTTGAGAATACATGGTGTCACCCATTAGGTTTCAACCACTTATCATCTTCAAACTTGTGGCCAAGTGGAGTTTCCAACTTGGTAAAAAAAATTCTAGAGAAAGAACTATCCACTTGTAGGAAAGATTGATCAAAGGGCTTACCAAATCGCTTTCAAAACACCCACAAGATTGTCCCTATATATGTTAGTTTATGAAAAAAAATCACTTAGATGTAGATATTGAGCATAAAGCATATGAGGCCATGAGAAAAATTCAACCTTGATATGAATATGACTAGAGTTTGGTTGTTGCAATTAAGTAATTGGAGAGGGGATGAGCTTGTCAATTAGGGTATATTTATAGTTAGTCATTTTTTAAAAAATTTACTATTCTTGTTACGACCCGCGTCGAGCTTATCCCGTAAGTATGCTGTTAAGCATGTGTTTAACTGATGTGCTAAGTTATAAGCCTGTTTTTGTTAATAATGTTTAAAATGGATATGACATGTGCTTAGTGTGTTTTCTAGCTTCTAAAGCGTGTAGGATCTTACGCTTGAAGCGTTGCCAGAGAAATCGTTCGAATCCGACCTTCGAGTCAAAAGTTGCATGTTTTTGGGCTTATAGGGACCCGTTTGTAGTTTTTGAATTTTTTGATTTGGCCCCTAGGTTTTCCTCCTTATCCTTTCTTTCTCCCTTATCTCGTTTCATTTCTCAGAAATGAGAGAACGCAGCAGCAGCGTTCTTCTTCCTTGCATGAGAAAGAGAGAGAGAGAGAGAGAGGGAGTTGAGAAGGGAAGGACGTTTGGAGCTTCATTTTGCTCCAGCCAGTAGCTGTGGCTCATCTTCTTCCTTGCTTTGATCGTCTTCTCCGCCAAACGATCCGGATTTGCAACTGGAGCTGCGGTTGCAGGGAGACGGCCAGGAGATTGGGGTGCTAGGAGCAGCCCTAGCTCGTCTCTCTTCCCCCTTCAGGTTCAGTTTGGTGGTGTGCATCATTTGCGAACGATTTGCGGTGTTTGTTCGAGTTTTGCCCGTCGATTCGAGAGAAATCGACTCTTGTAGGTCCGGTTTTGTTTTCTGCCTGTGCGCGGTTTGGCCGAGTTCGTATTCGGTCGGCCGAGTTTCTTATTAGGGCAATCGAACAGTGATTTGGTCGGTCGAGTTTGGTCCTGATCGGCCGAGTTTCTTTGTAGGTATATCAAGCAGTGTTTCGGTCGGCCGAGTTCCCCAGAGGATCAGCCGAGTTTCCAGCTGGTCGGCCGAGGTTGGTCGGCCGAGTTTCAGAACCTGGGAGGTGTTCGGCCGAGTTCCAAAGTGGTCGGCCGAGTTTCAAGTTGTGAGTGGCAATTCATTTAGAAATCATTATTAAACTCATTTAAAATGCTTATTTGCTTCAGTATCAGTTGATATGACTCTTAAACAGTATAGCATGTACATTAAAGTATGATAAGTTCATTGGAACTTGAAATGCGTGATATGAATGATGAAAAGAGGAAATTCTATGTTTTACAGTTGTAATGTGATATTTCTGTTAAACTGTTTATCTGTTAATTAATTAATAGACTTAGGTGCCCTAACACCGTAGAACCCCTAAGAGAGATCTGCTTCTTAGGGGTGAAAATCGTGTTGCAACATCATCCGTGCTTGTGTCACGGACAAACGAGGAAAGAGAGGCAGTGTCCAACAACAATCGTGCTTGTGTCACGATGGCACTGGGGAATAGGGGGGTTATCCAACACCATTCGTGCTTGCGTCACGAAGGTAACCCTGTGAGACTCTCCGCCTGTGTGCTCAGGTTTGCCAGGAGGAGTCTGGAGCACACGTGGTTGTGCAACACACGTGGTTGTGCAGCACATGTGGTTGTGCATTGAGGCCATGGAGCCTGGGGTCCTGTAGCAGAACAGGGCTGGCGTCAGACTTAGCATTTCCCGGGTGTGTCGCTAAGTCTTATACGGTGAGATAGTAGCATGAACTTGCTACGGATCTTTATATGCAGAGTACACTGCATATGATTAGGGCATAATAATATGAATAAGTAATCATGTAGGATCACAGTAAATTTATATAACTGTTTATTTACCTGAATTACCTGTTGATGCTTAGAAATGTGATTATTATCTGTATATTTGCTATGTCAAAAGAACTGCCCTGCTTGAACTGCATATATGTTTATTCTCAGTTTATAAACCTGATGAGTTATTTAGTGATACCTAGTGAAATGTTATTCACTGAGCGAGTAGGCTCATCCCTCTACTCAAACATTTTTCAGGTCAGCATCAGCATCAGGAGTCGGAAGGATCGTTTCATCCTAACGCCTAGTCGATAGAAGGTTTGTAGTTAGTCTAGTTAGAGGTCTCTTAGTCCTTTCCCCTCGATCTTCGGGACAAGGTGTGAGTGAGAGAGAGAATGTGTACAAAGATGTAAATTAATGTTATGCTTTACTTTATGTTAATCAACGTATTACGCTGTAGACTTTGCTTGTATCTTTTATCAGTTTAATAGAAAAGTTCCTGCAGTTTGCTTAGTTTCTGTTTACAGCTTAAGCTTGGTTATCATTTAAATGTCTTTAATTGTTTTAAAAAGTGATGAGTGGTTGGCTATGTGTAAATCCCACCTGTCGTGCCCTAATTTCGTGGTTTGTGGTTAATGTGAAATTGGGGTGTGACAATTTTTGGTATCAGAGCCTAGGTTTGAGTACTTAGTTACTCAAGATCAGGGGACGATAAGAGACCAATAGGATTAAGGTTTAAGTGTCTTTCTTCTATCTGTAGTTTTCTAATAGGAAATATTCTATTATATCATTGCAGATGGCAGGAAGAGGCTTTGATCGTGATGATCAGGCCGAGAGCCATGTTGGCCCTGATCCTTGGTACTTGGGTCCAGGTGGTGGTGACCACGTGGATGATGCATCCCGGATGTACAGGATGTTCTTGGAGACCAAAGAAAAGTACAAGGCTGATAGGCGAGATTCTTCTTCTACCAGCAGTAAAGATCTGATGCGATCTTATGAGCTTGTGAAGAAGCTTGGTGGCACAGAGTTTAGTGGCACTACAGATCCCGCCGAAGCTGATGAGTGGTTTAGACAGATAGAGAAGGTCTTTCGCCTGATGGAGCTTCCAGAAGATAAGAAGATTGATCATGCAGTCTACCTTTTGACAGGCGATGCAGAGTTGTGGTGGCGTGGTGTGGAAGAAAAGAGGAGAGGTACAGAGCTTTCCTGGCAGGATTTCTCTGAGGAGTTTCATCTCAAATTCTATCCACCCACTTTTCTTAATGAGAAAATTAGGCAGTTACAGAATATTAAGCAGGGGAACATGACAGTTACAGAGTATGAAGTGCTTTTCACACGGTTAGCGAACTTCTGTCTGCAGCTTGTTCCTGACAACATAGAAAGATGCAGAAGGTTTTAGGAAGGGCTAAGGCCAGAGATTCGGCATACAGTTTCTGCTACTAGCAGGAGGAACAGAGAGAACTTTGGTGAGTTTGTTGAGGCAGCGAGACAGGTTGAAGAATCTGTGAATGCTGACAGGGCGCCCGAGTCTAAGAAGAGATCTGCAGACTTCAGTAGAGGGCAGTCCAGTAGTGGATACAGAGGTGGAGGTAGAGGCTTCTTTTCTAAACTTGGGCGTGGTTTTAGTTGTTTCAGCAGGCAGAGATCTGAGGATGTCACTACTTCTAGAGGCAGAGGAGGATACAACCCAGGAAGATGGGGCAGTGCCGATAGTGGACAGTCTTCAGG
The DNA here is from genome assembly GCA_963693085.1 of Alisma plantago-aquatica. NCBI lineage: Eukaryota > Viridiplantae > Streptophyta > Magnoliopsida > Alismatales > Alismataceae > Alisma > Alisma plantago-aquatica. The sequence goes on from OY856411.1 coordinate 287,425,012, forward strand.
GTCGTCAATGTCAGTGACAGGTCCCCAGAGACAAGAGATACCGCCATGTGACAAATGTGGAAGGCCACATACTGGACAGTGTTGGGGTCCAGGTTGTTATGCCTGTGGACAGTTAGGACACTTTAAAAGGGAATGTCCTCAACTTCGACAAGCAGCATCATAAACTTTCCAGCCTCAATATCATGATGTTCCAAGTTCCTCTGTGGCTTCTGGTTCTAGAGGTGGTGGAGTGTCTAGTGGCAGGAGTGGTCAGAGAGGACATCATGGCAGAGGGAGAGCTTCAGCACGTTTCTTTTCTTTGACATCTCAGGAAGGTATAATCTCTTCACAAGTTGTTATACGAGAGATGCTTTTGTTTAATAGTATACCAGTTTCAGTTTTGTTAGATCCGGGAGCTACTCATTCTTTTATACGACGTTCTTTAGTTGGTGAACTTAATTTGTTAACTCAAGAGTTGGCGGATGAGTTAGTGTTGAGGGTTCCACTAGGTGGACCAACAGTTTTATCCGAGTTCTGCCCCGGATGCTTGTTATCTTTTGGAGGTTTCACTTTTGCTGCTAATCTCATACCCTTGGATGTAAATACTTTTCAAGTCATCTTGGGTATGGATTGTCTTGAAACATATCGAGTGCAACTCGATTGCTGGAAGAAGGAAGCTACCTTTCTACTAGGTGAACTTTCTTGTGTCTTTACTGGAGACAGGAAGGTTCTGCCTACGTGCATAATATCAGCTGCTGTAGCTGATAAGATGTTACAGAAAGGATGTGAAGCATTCCTTGCTCATGTGGTTGACACCAGAGCAGAAAAGAGCACTGCCAGTGTTTATGATGTGCCTGTGGTTCGTGAGTTCTCTGATGTTTTTCCAGAGGAGTTACCAGGCTTACCTCCTGTCAGAGACATTGATTTTGAGATTCAGGTATATCCAGGTAGTCATCCAGTAGCATTGCCAGCCTATAGAATGGCACCTGCAGAGTTGAAGGAACTCAAGGTGCAGTTGCAGGAGTTGCTAGACAAGGGTTTCATTAGACCTAGTTCTTCACCGTGGGGTGCTCCAGTCCTGTTTGTTAAGAAAAAGGATGGTACCATGCGTTTCTGTATAGATTACAGGCAACTGAACAAGATCACTATAAAGAACAAGTATCCATTGCCGAGAATAGATGATCTGTTTGATCAGTTGCGTGGAGCGACGATCTTTTCTAAAATCGATTTGAGATCCGGATATCATCAGCTCAGAATAAAGGCTTCTGATATTCCCAAAACAGCTTTCAGAACCAGGTATGGGCATTATGAGTTTTTGGTCATGTCGTTTGGGCTGACCAATGCCCCAGCAGCCTTTATGGATATGATGAATCAGATTTTCAAACCGTTCCTAGATCAATTTATTGTAGTCTTTATAGATGATATTCTGATCTACTCCAGAGACGATGCACAGCATGAGCAACACCTGAGAGTAGTGTTGCAGTTGTTGAGACAACACCAGTTGTTTGCTAAATTTAGCAAGTGCGAGTTCTGGTTGGCCGAGGTAGCATTTCTTAGACATGTTATCTCAAGAGATGGAGTTAGTGTGGATCCTAAGAAAGTTGAATCTGTGCTTCAGTGGGAACAACCTACGACTCCTACTGAAATCAGAAGTTTCTTGGGTTTGGCAGGTTATTACAGAAGGTTTATAAAGAACTTCAGTGTGTTAGCATCACCCTTGACACGCTTGACGAGGAAGGATGCGCCGTTTGTTTGGTCTGATAACTGTGAGAAAAGTTTTCAGATTATGAAGAAAAAGTTGACTTCAGCACCAGTGTTGGTTTTGCCAGAAGCACAAAAAGGTTATACAGTGTTCTGCGATGCTTCCAGGAGAGGTTTGGGCTGTGTACTGATGCAAGAAGGCAAAGTTGTAGCTTATGCATCTAGACAGCTTAAGAAGAATGAAGAGAATTACCCTGTTCATGATCTGGAATTGGCTGCTATAGTTCATGCTCTTAAGACATGGCGTCACTACCTATATGGTGAGACATGTCAGGTGTTTACAGACCATAAGAGCCTGAAATATATCTTCACTCAGAAAGACTTGAATTTGAGACAGCACAGATGGCTTGAGCTGATCAAGGACTATGATGTGACAATCGATTACCATCCTGGTAAGGCGAATGTTGTAGCTGATGCCTTGAGTAGAAAGTCAAGTTCAACAGCTAATGCATTTTCTATGGCATGTTTCAAGAGAGACTTGCTTGTAGATATGCGAAAGTTGAACTTAGACTTGGATGTGACTGGACAGAGTGGGTTGATTGCTCAGATGCAAGTCAGACCTACTTTCTATAATTAGATTAAGGAGTTACAACAAAGTGATGATGAGAGGTGGCAAATCATGCAGGAAATGTCAGAAGGTAAGAGAACAGAGTTCAGGTTTTCTGATGAAGGCATGTTGTATCTTCATGATAGGTTGTGTGTACCTGGAAATAGTGAGTTGAAAGAGCAAATTCTTGAAGAAGCGCATACTTCTATGTATGCTATGCATCCAGGTAACACAAAGATGTACAAGAACCTCAAAGAGCTGTACTGGTGGTCTGGCATGAAGAAGGATGTGGCTGAATACGTGGCTAGATGTGGAGTGTGTCAGCAGGTTAAGGCTGAGCATCAAAAACCTGCTGGTACTTTGCAGTCGCTTCCTATACCAGAATGGAAATGGGAACACATCACGATGGACTTTGTGGTAGGGTTACCCAGGACGCCTAAGGGTTCAGACTCGATATGGGTGATTGTGGATAGGCTAACTAAGTCTGCTCATTTTCTCCCTGTCAAGTCAACCTTTGACGTTTCAAAGTTGGCCAAAGTTTATGTGGATGAAATAATCAAGTTACATGGAATTCCAGTTTCCATTATTTCTGACAGAGATCCAAAGTTTACATCTAGATTCTGGAATCAGTTACATCATGCGTTGGGCACAAGGCTGAAATTCAGTACAGCGTTTCACCCGCAGACAGATGGTCAATCTGAGAGAACCATTCAGACCCTTGAAGACATGTTGAGAGCATGCGTGCTACAATTTAGAGACAACTGGGAAGAACACTTAAGCCTAATGGAGTTTGCATATAACAACAGTTACCATTCTAGTCTTGGAATGGCCCCATATGAAGCTCTTTATGGCAGGAAGTGTAGATCGCCAGTTTATTGGTATGAAGTTGGTGAGAAAGAAATTCTTGGACCTGAATTAGTTGATATAACTACAGAAAAGATATATGTGATCAGGGATCAGTTGAAAGCTGCTCAGGATAGACAGAAAAGTTATGCAGAGAGACGACGTCGACCTCTTGAATTTGAGGTTGGTGACGAGGTCTATTTAAAGGTTTCACCATGGAAGGGAGTGCTGAGGTTTGGCAAGAGGGGTAAGTTGACCCCTAGGTATATGGGTCCATATCCTATTGTTGAAAGGATTGGACCTGTAGCTTACAGGTTGGATTTGCCGTCTGAGTTGGCAAATCTTCATGATGTCTTCCATGTGTCTATGCTGAAAAAATGTCATCCCGGTACAGAAAAGATTCTAGATCCAGAACCGGCGCAACTTAGAACAGATGTGTCCTATGTTGAAGGAACAGTGCAAATAGTTGATCACCGGATCAAAAGGCTTAAGAACCGCGAGATACCTTTAGTGAAGGTTTTGTGGAGAAACCATAATCTTGAAGAAGCTACGTGGGAGCTAGAGTCTGAGATGCGTGACAAGTTTCCTTTTCTCTTCTAGGAATTTTGGGACGAAATTCTTATAAGGGAAAGAGGAATTGTTACGACCCGTGTCGAGCTTATACCGTAAGTATGCTGTTAAGCATGTGTTTAACTGATGTGCTAAGTTATAAGCCTGTTTTTGTTAATAATGTTTAAAATGGATATGACATGTGCTTAGTGTATTTTCTAGCTTCTAAAGCGTGTAGGATCTTATGCTTGAAGCGTTGCCAGAGAAATCGTTCGAATCCGACCTTCAAGTCAAAAGTTGCATGTTTTTGGGCTTATAGGGACCCGTTTGTAGTTTTTGAATTTTTCGATTTGGCCCCTAGGTTTTCCTCCTTATCCTTTCTTTCTCCCTTTATCTCGTTTCATTTCTCAGAAACGAGAGAACGCAGCAGCATCGTTCTTCTTCCTTGCATGAGAAAGAGAGAGAGAGAGAGAGGGAGCTGAGAAGGGAAGGACGTTTGGAGCTTCATTTTGCTCCGGCCAGTAGCTGCGGCTCATCTTCTTCCTTGCTTTGATCGTCTTCTCCACCAAACGATCCGGATTTGCAGCAGGAACTGCGGTTGCAGGGAGACGGCCAGGAAATTGGGGTGCTAGGAGCAGCCCTAGCTCGTCTCTCTTCCCCCTTCAGGTTCGATTTGGTGGTGTGCATCATTTGCGAACGATTTGCGGTGTTTGTTCGAGTTTTGCCCGTCGATTCGAGAGAAATCGACTCTTGTAGGTCCGGTTTTGTTTTCTGCCTGTGCGCGGTTCGGCCGAGTTCGTATTCGGTCGGCCGAGTTTCTTATTAGGGAAATCGAACAGTGATTTGGTCGGACGAGTTTGGTCCTGATCGGTCGAGTTTCTTTGTAGGTATATCAAGAAGTGTTTCGGTCGGCCGAGTTCCCCAGAGGATCGGCCGAGTTTCCTGCTGGTCGGCCGAGGTTGGTCAGCCGAGTTTCAGAACCTGGGAGGTGTTCGGCCGAGTTCCAAAGTGGTCGGCCGAGTTTCAAGTTGTGAGTGGAAATTTATTTAGAAATCATTATTAAACTCATTTAAAATGCTTATTTGCTTCAGTATCAGTTGATATGACTCTTAAACAGTATAGCATGTACATTAAAGTATGATAAGTTCATTGGAACTTGAAATGCGTGATATGAATGATGAAAAGAGGAAATTCTATGTTTTACAGTTGTAATGTGATATTTCTGTTAAACTGTTTATCTGTTAATTAATTAATAGACTTAGGTGCCCTAACACCGTAGAACCCCTAAGAGAGATCTGCTTCTTAGGGGTGAAACTCGTGTTGCAACATCATCTGTGCTTGTGTCACGGACAAACGAGGAAAGAGAGGCAGTGTCCAACAACAATCGTGCTTGTGTCACGATGGCACTGGGGAATAGGGGGGTTATCCAACACCATTCGTGCTTGCGTCACGAAGGTAACCCTGTGAGACTCTCTGCCTGTGTGCTCAGGTTTTCCAGGAGGAGTCTGGAGCACACGTGGTTGTGCAGCACACGTGGTTGTGCAGCACACGTGGTTGTGCATTGAGGCCGTGGAGCCTGGGGTCCTGTAGCAGAACAGGGCTGGCGTCAGACTTAGCATTTCCCGGGTGTATCGCTAAGTCTTATACGGTGAGATAGTAGCATGAACTTGCTACGGATCTTTATATGCAGAGTACACTGCATATGATTAGGGCATAATAATATGAATAAGTAATCATGTAGGATCACAGTAAATTTATATAACTGTTTATTTACTTGAATTACCTGTTGATGCTTAGAAATGTGATTATTATCTGTATATTTGCTATGTCAAAAGAACTGCCATGCTTGAACTGCATATATGTTTATTCTCAGTTTATAAACCTGATGAGTTATTTAGTGATAGCTAAGTGAAATGTTATTCACTGAGCGAGTAGGCTCATCCCTCTACTCAAACATTTTTCAGGTCAACATCAGCATCAGGAGTCGGAAGGATCATTTCATCCTAACGCCTAGTCGATAGAAGGTTTGTAGTTAGTCTAGTTAGAGGTCTCTTAGTCCTTTCCCCTCGATCTTCGGGACAAGGTGTGAGTGAGAGAGAGAATGTGTACAAAGATGTAAATTAATGTTATGCTTTACTTTATGTTAATCAACGTATTACGCTGTAGACTTTGCTTGTATCTTTTATCAGTTTAATAGAAAAGTTCCTGCAGTTTGCTTAGTTTCTGTTCACAGCTTAAGCTTGATTATCATTTAAATGTCTTTAATTGTTTTAAAAAGTGATGAGTGGTTGGTTATGTGTAAATCCCACCTGTCGTGCCCTAATTTCGTGGTTAATGTGAAATTGGGGTGTGACAATTCTATTCATACTATCATTTAGGATTGAACTTGAGGTCTCTTGGTAACAAATTGAGGATCTAATCATCTGAGTAACCCACCTTGGACAAATTTAGCTATTTATATAATATTATTATTTACTAATTTTATATTAATATTTTTAGAGATATATTTAATTTGAATTCATTTACATATCTCTATTTCCACCTTGGACTCAAAAATATTTTGAATTGCTGAATGATATCACAATGGTTTATGATTAGAAATTTAGGGACTGTATTGCAAATTTTTTTTGAATTGCACTGAATGATATCACAATGGTTTATGATTAGAAATTTAGGGACCATATTGCAAATATTTTTTAGATGTGCATCAACAATTCCTTTAAGCACAAGGAATCTATAGTGGGAACTAAGGAATGTCAAGATAGATGATAATGGAGTAAGATAATAGGATGGAACTTGAAATGAGGGACGGATTGATAAATTATCTCAATTGAGTTAAATTGAAATTTGGAGGTTGACTTTTCAACACATTATATGAGGTGCATGTTAAATAGTAACTAGTCTATTTAGTTCTGGTTAGGCGTTTTGTAAAATACTTTCATGTGGAATAGTGTTTGTTGATTTGATTTTCTTTATATTCAGCTTGACTTGTAGGAAACTTTGACAAGTATTGAATTTTGTTCATGGATTTCAAGTTCCTTATGAAACTATTTCACCGGCGGTGGTACATTCTAGAATCATAATATCCTGGTGAATCTTATGTTGAATGAAATGTTTTAGAGTATATACTTTGTAAAAAGTACAAGTTAAGTTCTGAATATAATTTTCATTTAAGGATACTATCCTTTTGGGCCATTTCTCGATTTATGCGTGTCATCCTTGCGCAGGGGCCATGCTAATCTTCTCTGTATCATTCCAATTTTATCGGATGTCTCAGAAGAGACTAAGGATACTATCCTTTTAATATATACTAAACTGCTATATTTTTTATTACATTGCCAATAAACTTTACTTAGGAAGTAAAGTAGGTTTTGAGAGTGCTCCGCGTATAAAATTTTGGGTATGAATCAATGACTATAAGTATATGGATTTTAAATTCCGTTTTTATATTGAGATTTTGACGTTTTGAAAAAGAAAAGTTCATGAGAGTATAGAACTATTTCAATGCCATTAAAAAAGCTCAATGCTTACTAGAAATTAATGCTAGAAATGACAAACGTATGCCATCGTAGCTAATCGTGTCCTTCGATGCATCCTACATACCTTCTTCCGCATGGATGTCACAATTCGTAATAAAGCTACAAAGATTTAGTTGATTTTGGTTTGGCCTACTCGTATAACACTGATCTTATTAAAAGCATGCATCGATTGGGGTTAGTAATGCAGTATGCTCCTAGTTTTCTCGATATATAAAAAGGAGAAAGAATTATCCTTATTGGTAACCGATTAGATAAGGACAACATATCGCTTCTATTTCGAAGTTTTATCAATAAACTCCATGTGGGATTATTCATTGGTTTCATTTCATGGTAACATTTGAATTACAAATTTTTTTTTACAACGGTTGGACTTTGTGTATGGATTTCAAGTACATTCTGAGTTTGGTTGGCTACGGCTCTAAATTGGGCATGTTGTGGATGGAGGGGAGGGGAAGAGAGGAAAAAAGATTTGGGCTGCTTGGTTGGACAAAGTGATGTAGAATTTTAGAAGAGAGGAGAACAGAGGGGAACAAACTAAGTATATTTTTAACTACTTCTCCCCCATTAACTCCCCATTTAATCACAATGAAGGCAAGGAGAAGGAAAAAGACTTGTCAGAAAATATATTAAAAATTAGAGAAAATATAAAATAAGCAAAAAAATATAAATAATATGTCGAGAAAAATTAGTATATCCCACAACTAACGTAAACATGAAAATAGCATGTCATGTATGTGTTACATTGCTTGGAGGGACATATGCATTCTTGAAGAAGTATTTGATAAAATTTGGAGTAATATTTTTTGTAAAAAAATAAAAATTAAAAAAAAAGTAACTACAAATTTACGTAATTTAAAAAAAAGTATTTCTTTTGTTAAAAAGTTGAAAATTTTGAGATTGTTATACAAACATAAAAAAAGAAAAAAAAGACAGATAATTGGAAAAAATATAGTGCATTGTGACAAGAAGCACTTAAATACATGCAGAGAAACATTTTCATAATAGGAATATATGAAAGAAATTACTTCTACAACCACAATGAATAAAAGGGTATATTCTCATTTTTATAAGAAAAACATCAGTTCTATGACACTTTCAACACATAACAAATGAAAATCAAATGTTGCTTTCATCTATATTTTATAATTTTATTTTTAGGTCTATAGACTTTGCCATCTAGAAACCATTGACAGTCTTATTTGCTGGTAGTGCCTCTATGAAGGATTTTGTAAAATAATTTATGCAAATAATTATGTAAATATAATTATTATAGGTAAAAGTGTTTTTATGTCATCAATCTCTACAAATTATTTATTTTATATTATTTTTTAGTTTTGTAATATAACATGTATTTGAATAAACTTATAAATTCAAATGTTGTATGTAAACCTATTTTTATATCACCAACGTTCCACTTCACTACAATTTTTTTATTTTTAACTAATTTTTTCAACCAATTTTATAAAATAATACATGTGAATAAATATATAGATATAATTATTATATGAAAAAATATTTGTATAGCATAATGTTTCACGACACTATTTTTTTATGTTTACATTGTTTTTCATGTATTTCTTTCTTTTCCTCCCTATGCTAGCCAAATACACTAACATAAGTGTCCACTCCCTTCCCCTCATTTTCCTTTCCTTTCACTCCCCTTCCTTTAACATGTACCAAGCATACGTGTTGGATGCAATTTTTTTACTATACATTTTCTAAAGAGTTTTTTATAACAAGTACAAATTAAGTTTTATACTACGGACTCGAATCAAATCTACCACACTATCATCCTAATATGTAACCGATTTGTACTTGTTTAAATAGATTGTCTAAATTTTAAATATGATGGTAAATTGTAATGTCTCAGTGGTATCGCATTATTCCTATGACTTTAAAAAATAATCAAATGTATACTAAAAATAATGCTGCAAAATAACAAATGTGTCATTGTAGCTAATCATATCCTACGATGCATCCTACACACACCCAACCGCGTTTCTTCCGCATGGATGTCACGATTCGTAATCGAGCTACAAAGATCTAGTAGCTTTTTGGTTTACCATACTCATCTAACATTATTTCTTATTATCGAAAGCACGCTTCATTCTGGGCCAGCAATGAAAGTATGCTCCGAGTTTTCTCGATATATAAAAACAAAAAGTAATTCTCGTTCGTGGTAACCCACGAATAATAAATGCATTCCGACCCCTCTTTGCTGGACAGCATAACGCACAGTCAAAGCCGTCCCCTCCTCAATATCTGATGATATCTTACTCCCTCGCAGACGGTGACGGATACACAAGGGTTTCGTTTGAGGCAGCTCACACACGCGGCACGGCACGTCCATCTACCCCGCAAGGGCTGCAAGACTCAAAACCCAGGTTGCTGATCGCCACACCGCTTTCCCATTCACCCAATTTCATATTTCGAGAATAGAATCGCCGGCAGCCGGCTTGGTGGACGGGACGGAACCAGTCCATCCTCTTCTATCTCGGTCTGAAGGTCAATAGCTGCCGTTCCTCTCACCTGCTCCGCCCTTAATTCGCCTCACCTCCTCCGCACGTTCCATCGGAGTAGATAGAACCACCACCACCACCACCACAAATTCTATACCTCTATCTGGGTCTTCCGGCTACAGCATCTTTCCAATCTGCTTCCTTTCAGCCTCTCGCTCCCCGCCTGAACTGATGGCTTTCTTGCTTGAGGAGCTCGGCCGGGAAGAGCTGCATTTGGTAGTTTCGTTAGCCTAAAAGCTACGCTGGTAGTTGCGGTCTTCGCAGCAAAGGTGCTCCCTTTCCCTTCTCCGATCACCCACCCGCAAAGGTGCCAGCTTTACCCCTCTTTGTTTCAAGCCAGCCATGCACTTCTCTTGATCGGGAATTCTAATTGGGGACCCGTCTCTTTCACCTTTCTTCCTGCAGCTGGGAACTAAGATCCGTTTGCTTTTTCTCGGCCGGTGCCAGGGTTGTCGTTTCTCCCACAATTAATTTTTTTTCCTCCGTTTTCCACTCCATAGATGCGCTATTTGTGTTCGACACCGACTCTTGCCCTTGTTTGGTAATTTCAGACCAGGCCAAGCGCTTGCATATCCCCTCTTGGGTTCTGGGATTGATTGATTGATTCTTCTTCTTCCGTTGCCTCCAGTTCATCCATCTTCAACATCTCGTTCTCTTTTCTCTTTTTCCATATTCCACCGACAAGCATATGGGCGTAAAGGCACCCCTGTACTTCCACCTCTACCTTTTCCCCATGGCAGCAGCTTTACTTCCGCTTCTGCTCTTGTTTCCACTCGCACCCACCACCTGCCTTGCCGCATACACACCCCCGGACAACTACCTCATCGACTGCGGCTCCACCACCAACACCACCGTCGACGGCCGCACCTTCGCCGCCGACACAGTACCTGCGGCCTCATGGACCCTCTCGGCTCCGCAGTCCGTCTTCGCCAACACCACCTCGAATCTCACCTCCGACGCCGCGGCGCTGTACACGACAGCCAGGGTGTTCCCATCAGCGTCGTCGTCATCGTCTTACAGCTTTCCCATCAACCAGCGCGGCCGCCACTTCATCAGGCTCTACTTCTTCCCGCTCCAGCATCCGACCTACAACCTCACATCCGCGGACTTCTCCGTCGCCGCGCAGGGTCTCACACTCCTCGGCAGCTACCGGGCGACGGCGGCAGCAAGCAACGGCACGGCCGTGTTCAAGGAGTACTCGCTGAACATCACCTCCAACCAGCTGGTCCTGTCCTTCACACCATCCCCAAACTCCACAGCCTTCATCAACGCCATCGAGGTAGTCTCCGTCCCGAACTCTCTCATCGCCGGTACACCCAAAACTCTCCGCCCCGTCCAGTTTTTCGAAGGCCTGTCGACAACAGCGCTCGAGACAGTCCACAGGATCAATATGGGTGGTCCCAAGGTATCCCCAGCCAACGACTCCTTATCCCGGACATGGGTTCCCGACAACTCTTACCTTCTTAACAGCAACGTGGCGAAGCCCTTCACATTCACGGGTAAGATCAATTACATCCAGGGCGGAGCCACCGTTGAGACGGCACCTGCGGCGGTCTACAGCTCGCTCACGGAGATGTCCGTCCCAAACATCGCCAACGCCAACTTCAACGTCACCTGGGAGTTCCCCGTCGATCCGGGGTACAACTACCTGGTGCGGTTCCACTTTTGCGATGTCGTCAGCCAGGCAGCCAATCAATTCTTGTTTAATGTATATATCGGTAGCCTGTTCGCCGCGGCCGACCTGGACTTGTCGACGGCGACGGGTCAGACCCTGGCCGCACCGTATTTCTTTGACGCCGTCGCCGGGAACGCGGTTGTGGCGAATGGGAAGATGCGGGTGAGTATTGGCCCGTCTATAGTGCCGAGCGGGGAGTCAAACGCTATCCTGAATGGGTTGGAGATCATGAAGATGAATACATCTGGTGGAGGCCTCAGTGAGCCGGATGCTGGTGGTGGTGCGAAGAAGAAAAAGACGGGGGTTGTAATCGGAGCTGCTCTAGGGGGTGTTGCCATCGTTGGTATTGTGGGTGTCCTTGTAGTGGTGCTCCTGCGACGGAGGAGGAAGATGGCATTGGATGAGAAGAAGAAGAGGCAGCAGCAGCAGCGGCAAGGGACGTCGAACTGGACGCCGGTGTCTGCCAGCGCCGTCGCATCATCCTCTGTTTACCATACCTACGCAAGCGGGTACACAACCGGCACTGGCGCCGGTGGGACAGCGGCGCTGGTGCAGGGCGAGCTAGTAGGTGTCCGATTCCACTTCGCCGTGCTCCAGGAAGCCACAGAAAATTTCGATGAGTCCAGGGTCATCGGCGTGGGCGGGTTCGGGAAAGTATACCGCGGCGCACTGGCGGACGGCACTCTGGTGGCCGTGAAGCGTGGGAACCCCAAGTCGCAGCAGGGGTTGCGTGAGTTCCGGACAGAGATCGACCTCCTGTCCCGGCTCCGGCACCGGCACCTGGTCGCACTGATTGGTTACTGCGACGAAGGCAGCGAGATGGTACTGGTGTATGAGTTCATGGAGCAAGGCACGCTTAGGAGCCACTTGTACGGTAACCCTTCCCCAACACCTCTAAGCTGGAAGCAGCGCCTGCAGATCTGCATCGGCGCCGCGCGAGGGCTGCACTACCTCCACACGGGTCAGGCGAAAGCTATCATACACCGTGACGTCAAATCGGCTAACATCCTCCTCGACGAGCACCTCCACGCCAAGGTGGCTGATTTCGGACTTTCGAAATTGGGGCCCGAGCTGGACCAGACGCATGTCAGCACGGCGGTGAAAGGGAGCTTTGGGTACCTTGACCCAGAGTACTTCCGGCGGCAACAGTTGACGCAGAAGTCGGATGTGTACTCCTTCGGCGTGGTTCTGTTCGAGGTCATCTGCGCACGGCCCGTGATTGACCCCACACTGCCCCGGGAGCTGGTGAACCTAGCGGAGTGGGCGGTGAAGTTCCAGAAGGAAGGGCAGCTGGAGCAGATCGTCGACCCGGCCATCGCCGGTACAATCCGGCCCGAGTCGCTGCGGAAGTTCGGGGAGACTGCGGAGAGGTGCTTGGCGGAGTACGGCGTCGACCGGCCTTCCATGGGTGATGTGCTGTGGAACCTCGAGTACGCGCTGCAGCTGCAAGAGGCGATGTCTGCTGGTGAGGAGCAAGGTGCTGGTGAAACCGGCTGCGGCAATGAGGTCCCTCTGCTTCTGTCGTCGCGGGTTCGCGGGTTCGGTGGGAGCTCCGAGTTGGGGAGCTTAGTGGAGGAGCGGGAAGCGGCGGAGGACGGCGGACTTGGGCAGGATGGGCTCGGTGTAGATACCATGAGCAAGGTGTTCGCGGAAATGGTTAGGTCCGACGGGAAATGATCATCTTGACCGGAGCTGCATCACCAAGTACGGCAGCACCGCCTGCCTAGCAAGCCCAGAACCGGTTGCGGTCTCAATCTCTCTCTCTCTGGAACTTTTTCCGTAGGATAAAATTACAACGAAAATATAGGTTTCCCAAAAAATATACGGTGGTACGTGGTGGCCGGCAAAATCAGCTTTTTTTTGCATAGGTGCTTGAGCATCGTTGTACGATGTCAAAGTTTTAAAAAAAGCTGCAGTCATCTTGTTGTTTTATTGGTTTGTAAATTGCTGTTTTGCATAGGAGTGTATAGAAAAGGAGGGAGAGATAACAATAGCTACTTTATACTAAGATGGTGTACATATTACACTAATTTTTGATAGATTTCATCCCATTTCCTTTTCAACAACATTCACGCCGATTGTGATTGAAAGCTCTTTCGAAATGTTAGCACTTGGTCTCTTAACAAGATTGTTGGCTAGCGGAATTGAATTTGAAATGTCCCAACTTTAATTTATTAAGTTATACTATACGTGGGGAAGGATGTTGGAAGCTAAATCACTATGATGAGGCTTTTGGTGTTTAATTTTGATGATATTGTCTAGAATCTCCGATGATACACACAACTTAAAACAATAAGTTTGTAGAAGTTTGGATGTTCATTAATATAATTAGTTAAACTATATGCAATGTGATTTATTTAACTTATATAGTTGGAGAATGAGCACCATAGCGTCCATAAGAACTTCATGATAATATTGGTACATTGGTCCTAGTCTTGGCTCATTTGTTCTATGCCAACACTTGGGAAAATCCACATAGTTTCTTGGGTTTGTAAATCACAAGTTTTCGTTCCTCTCCTTATACACGCCAGAGTTTGTTTTGTCAAAACTAATCGAGGAGATAAAAGAACCCCACTCTAGGTAGGGGAGGGCATGATTTTTTTATATAATCTTGGTACAACTTCTATCCCTGACATTGTACATGTAATCCGCCTTAATTTGAGGGTAATATGTTCACTAGGAGCCTTAAAAGGTAGCTATTATAATGGACACCCACATTCATGAAGGCTTTGCTTAATTAAATGAATTAGGGTTCTAGTAAGGAGTTTATATGTTATGTTAATTCATGTACTTTTAGTCGAAATAATCATGAAGATTTTTTTAGTAGTAGATAATCAGTTAGAGAATAAAAGTAAGAAATGACGGTAACACATTTATATTTATATAGAAAGGCTTTAAACTCAAAGTTATTAAAATAAGTAACGAGTGGCCTGAAAATGGGAACATAATGTGAAGTTTGGATTCTTCATGCCTTATACCTCATTGTCAATTTTCAATTAAACTATATAATCCTAGACCTGTAAACTAATTCATGAAACGAAAATACATATTATATGGTAGTCCAACTACATTGGATTTGGTTTGCAAATCAAGGTTAAATCCCAATTGTCACACAACATTTTCTTGTGTTTTGAGGTTTTCACTTACATAGAATCTCAGCCAATGGGAAATGCTTCAGGAGTCTTTTGAAGCTTTCACATATTTGCAACTATTTCTTGAACCTTGTGAGGATTTGTTAAGTTTTTGTAAGAAGGATGAAAAATCTTCAATATTGTATACACACCAACAATAGTGAAGCTGTCTCAACACAAACATTGATAGTATACAACACAATGTTCAAACCCTAGAAGAATGATCAACCACTAAAACCAAGATGTCACTATCCTACAACACTTTGAGTTACAATTAGTGTGTAATTGGATAAACACATTAGATTTGGTTTGGGATGAGTTACTGCATATGTTGATACTTCTGGATACTAGGGAATGGGACGATCAACTTGAGGTGAGTGTAAGTTTGCAAACCTAAACTCAATGTGCCCAATTTTACTTTTAGTGGATATTTTGACTATAAATTTTACTCGTAAGAGATAAGTAGATTTCTAAGACGTTGAAGAGATTTGCTCAAATTATACAACTTTATGTGATTTGTGGACTTTGTATAAATTACCCATTTTGGGGGTCTAAAAATAATTTAACACATGCATAATTTGTTACATGGTGTTATTAACAACTTTGAAAAATTTCATCTCCTCTGGATGCTCTTGAACTTTGTTGCATAGGATGATATTTCCTCATTTTGGTTGGTAATCATGCAATATGTTTTAGTCGACCGATGTCTGTCCAACTGATTTTGGGTAAGTTGGTACCTCTTGTGTAACACTCGGGCCCACTGCGCTTTATCCTTAGTCACGCGTAAGCTAGGATCAACTTCCCGACTGGTCACCCATCCTAGCACTACTCCAAGTTGAGCACGCTTAACTATGGAGTTCTTAGTGATGGGCTCCCTGAAAAAGAGGTGCACCTTGGTGATATGGATTGTCTATTCACTCCTTTCTAAGATCATTTTATCTTAGGCCTCAAATTTTGGGATGTTACAATCTCCCCCACTTAGACTCTTGACATTCTTGTCAACACTCAAATATATGGCCTCATAATCTATCCCCCTTTAGTGCAGACCCAAATGGTCCATGTACACCCAGTTCACGACCATGGTTACCAGCGCAAGGGTGGCTCCATCACCTTGAATAGCCCTTTCCAACATGTCTGGATTGCGACTCAAAGACTGACATGACACAAGCTCAAGTGGGCCCCACCTACTGGAGGGGAATTGGCTTTGATACCATTTGTAACACACGGGACCATTGCACGAGGCTCTAGTAGAGTTTCAAGAATGGCGACTAGCCCCAAAGACCACCACTAGCCATAACTACGTGCTTTGTCCTCACTCACGCACAAATCAGGATTAACTTCTCGATTGGTCACCCATCCTAGTACTAATCCAAGCTAAACACGCTTAACTATGGAATCTTTGTGATGGACTCCCTGAAAAGGAGGTGTACCTTGGTGATATGGGTAGTCCAATCATTCCTTTTTAAGATCATTTTATCTGAGGCCTCAAATCCTGGGATGCTACATCTTGATTCTTATTATGCATGTAAATTTGCTTGGTCTTGACTAATGGAGTGTCTTGATTGCTGGTTGGTTGTGCACAGGTCAATGAAGACCTTGTCGGCTCGTTGGTCGACAAACTTTCGTCGCCTACGAGGTCATAGGCAAGTTGTCCGATGGGACCTCATAAAATTATCGGGTCGATGGACTTGGATACTTGATGAGCTTCTGAGTCGATGAGTCTTGTTGTCGATGAGGAGTCTAGCTTCAAGGATGTCGATTAAGGCCAGTACAACGAAATCCTTGGAAGCCCAACGAGAGCATGGAATGGAAGACCGATGTGAACCCTAAAGTAATGTAGTCATTGAGCTTCATGTCGATAGGTGGGCATGCTTCCATTGAGCCTGACAAAACTTGAGGCCGACAGGATCCTTAGAACAACCAGATCAATGAAAACTCTACCTATAAATATGTGACCTCTTCCTCTCTCCTCTCAATTTTGTGACCTTTTTACTGTGACCCAGAGATTAAAGAAAATCCATCGGGGGTCGGCGATCATGCTGGTTCGTGGATGCATGCCCAAGGTCAAGTTATTTTTGGATTGTTCAAAGGCTATTGATTCCATTTCTTGTCGTATACATTTAAGATCTTCCACCTCAAACATTTTTCTTTCTGTTCTTCACCCTCTATTCTATCATCGCCAAGTTTTAGTGCTTCATACTGGAATCATGTGCATGAGGTTTAAGAACACTCCCTCTTGACCCCTTTTCTTTATATTCACCCTATTCGCGGGGTAGGAGGCATTCTTGGAGTTTCGGTGGACCAATATAGGTATTTTGTTGTTGATTTTGGAGTTTCCACTCTTAGACTTTGTTTTCTTCTCTACCAAGGCAAGCGATATAATCTTAATGCATTTCTTGCCTACTCGTAACATAATGATGTAAATCTTGTCCTAAAAATCCACAAAATGCTAAAAGATGACCACTTATGCACTATTTTATATGAGTATAATGACGACATGAAGCACTAAGACTGTATTAGCCTCTCTAAGCATTTTTGTTGTACTATGAAATTTATTTGAACATACAAAGTCTGAAATTTTCATAATACAAGTGTAGTGACTCCTAAAAATATTGTTCTCATGATGCTTGGCACCCAAGAAAAAGGAAACCCATTCCATATATTATTCCTTGTTGTATGATATTTGTCCTATGTAAATTTTAAGGACAATAATTATAGTGTTGTAATCAATGTTGGACGAAATTCTAGTAGTGAAGGTATCACATTCATGATAGGTTTTGAGCATATAATTGCATACTTCTTAGGGATAACATGACTCTTATATCTGATGGAATGTTAAGATAAAATTTTGGATGTTTCTTTATCTATGGCTCATTAAGATCTCTATAAAATTTTGGATGATCATAAGACTCACACAAGGATTTATTCTTGTTTTGGTCATAGTGATAAATTGGGCTTTCAC
This sequence comes from Alisma plantago-aquatica, assembly GCA_963693085.1. NCBI lineage: Eukaryota > Viridiplantae > Streptophyta > Magnoliopsida > Alismatales > Alismataceae > Alisma > Alisma plantago-aquatica. The sequence goes on from OY856411.1 coordinate 287,442,517, forward strand.
ATGCCCTAATATGTGGCTTTATTCTCTTTATGACCAAGGATGGATACCTATACCTTGATGGAGTGACATGAGATCGTTGTATATGTTATAGATCTTCTGAAGTTGCAATCCCCAATTTTTTTTCTAAGAATCTTTTGTGTGTTTGTATGTAACTAGATTGATGTAGTCAACAATATTTAACTGACTTGACTAATCAATTATAATCTTAATCCTATAGTGTCCTGAGACCATAGAACTATCCTAGTCTCAGAACTTGTTGATAGTGAAACAAGTAACCTGAAAGGAGCTTAGAGTCATATACTATTGATCATATGTAGTGAAGGGAGGGCATATCCGTATCATCCTGATTCCAAGGTATTAGAGAGCGGCTGAGGATATGTCTCAGATTTGATTTGATTGAGAGTGACTGTGGTATTAATCAGATTTGAGGGTTGTACCCTAGTTTCTAGTACCATGGCATGTGTACCCAAGACAGGCTGTTCTAGTAGTTGGGCTGATGTACCACTACCGTTGTTACTTGTACTGACCAAGGGGAAGATATCTTTAGAATTCTGGTCATCCAAATCTTATACGGGGTTGATATCGACTTCACATTGGTCAGCTAGTATCTTGAGTGATCACCTCAAGTATCCATGGCTTAGTAAAATATGTAATTCAACTATGTAGTATACCTATTAGGTTTCTTTGGAGAATCACATTTGATGATAACCATTATTTCACCTTCTTGCTAACATTATATGTGATTCATATCCTATCTAGTGTAATTAAACTTACCTATAATTTTAATTATTCTTGATCATTTTACATACATTGCATTATCTTTCAATTCTTTTATACTACCTACCTCGACTACTTTAATTACATAATTTGTTTGTAAGCAATAAATGTTATTAGAGGTTATATCATACTGATGGGACAAGGGTCTCACCTCATGCATTTCCAAACCCTATTTAGATGATCAACATTTGCTGTTAGATCTGTGGTGATAAAGAGGCTCAATATGGAGAAAAGTAGAATCAGAGAGGTTGGTGTCGTTGTGTAGAGTCCTAGAGTCATTCCTGTATTCTTAGGTCTTAGAAGGGATTTTTGTATATGATGTATACCGACTTGGTATTTTGGTAGTATGCCTTAAACAATGTACATGTTATAAGTATGGGGAAACATCTTTTGTATGCGTTATGTCTAAGAATAAGGAACTCATGTAAAGGTATCTGCTATGAATACATGTGACTCTGGACCTTTGCGTAAATGTTTTCTTCATAACGTTGAAGTTTCATTCAATTTTCATTATGTACCTTTTTGGTAATATGGTTAATTAGTGTTTGATCAATGTTTTGGTTTTGAGTAATCTCTTTTGGTGTGTCGGGTTGCCACATTTTTTGGTATCAGAGCTTACATTCACTCAATCTGTAAGGATATATGACTTAGGTTGTTGTGTCTGTTCTTAGTATCCAACATATCTAATTATGGTTTATGGTTATGCAGATATGTCTGGAGAACATGAATAACATGCCAAGAGTTGTTTTGTGGCTCCTACAGGTGATGGTAGCACTACAACAAACATTTACATTAGTGGCCTTTTAGAAATGCCACTAAAAAAATTCCACTAAACAGTTTTAGTGGCATTTATTGACACTTAAAAAAATGCCTCTAGTACCAATGCCACTAGAAAGACAGTGGCATAAGTTGTAAACGCCACTAAACATTTGTCTTTAGTGGCTTCCAATAAATGCCAAATAAAGGCCACTAAAACATCATTTGGCATTTATAAAAAATCCATTATCCATTAATTGGCTTTTATACAAATGCCACTATTTTGTATTATGTTGGTGTATGAAAATGTTCTTATTGAGTTTAATGGTGTATAAAAAAAGCCACTAATGACTAATAGTTCCATATTACTACATTTTCATGACTTTTAGTCATTCCATTTTCAATTTATTATCATGATTTCTAAATGAATGTCAATTGTAGACGAACTCACTTTTTTGAAAGTATGAATATTTTTTTTATTTATAATCAATTGAAAATTACATGGGGAGGACATTTTACCTTACCCTTTATATTGAATACAACACCAATGATATACTTTCATACAATATTTTTCTATTCAGTACAATAACTTCTACATCATTGGATATGTCTCTTGCATGAACAATTTTAGTGTTGGATGAGATCATAAATTACATCCAATCACTGCAGTGCCAAGTTGAGTTTTTGTCGATGAAGCTGGAGGCAATCAACTCTTCTAGTTCTTCTCGAATGAGCACTAGCATTGAGGGGTTACCAGCAAAAGATTTTGGGTTCCAAGCATCTGACGACGCTTCTAGTCTTGCATTTGGAACACATCCAACTAGAGACTTCAGCCACGACCCTTCATCATCAGATTGGCTGCACATGCAAGTCGGTGGCTATGAGAGAACAATGTAGTTAGCTAATTATATCTATTCTTTGTTTCTTTCTTCTGTATCATCTATGCCGCTATGTAAAAACCTAGCTACACATGTGGATGTACTGCTACCGGTGCTTGTACCTATTTAACTCGTGCTCTTTGGCAATTGGATTAGTACATATGCAGTCTGCATTACAAAAAAAAAATTAAAATTAAAAAAAAGAGAACAATTTTAGAATTATATAAAATATAAACTGACAAACTTTGATAGTCCCAACGGTTTTCACACCTAACAGATTTCATGAAGGAACTAATGCCAAGATCATATCAAAATTATTACTAACGAATTAATAAGCTTATATTTAAACAAAACTCGTTTTCAAATGCAAGAAAACAAATGCTACCCAAAAAAAATATGTATAAAATTGTTCATTGACAGTCGGAACACTAAGGAACCTTATACCACAAATCAAATATTCATACACCATATATGGACAATCAAATCTACAAAAAGATAGCTCACAAGCATGGGAACGAGGCAAAGAGACAATAAACCAGTCCACCATATTCAAATAGATCAGCAGTTTAAACCAAGATAAGACGCTCTATGAGATTCTGAAGAGAAGGCTAGAAGAACCTTAAACAAACCACATGGGTTGCATACCTTCCTGGGATTGGTTTAGTATGATAATACTTTGTAGTAACCAGAGTGTAAGACCCACACAAGTAATGTTGCATATCCGAAACATGAGTCATCTTTCCAAGCAATATATTGATAGGTATTGCCTCTAAGTGTCTTATTTGCATCGAGAATATCATCCCAACTGTCAAATTTCAGGTTGCCCTTTGTGCTGGTGTCTATATAGAGTTGTTTACCATTGTCCGTCAATACTGAAACTGATCTTGTAACATGATTATGTGTTATGCATACAAACAAAGTTTCAGTTACAAGACTAATATGTGAGAGGCATGTGTCAATTGTGTGAGAAATGCATTCATCGCTAATAAGACTAATAGTATCAAAAATTTATATTCAGATGATTGGTACAGATTGGTCTAAGCAATAATTCTAAATCTCTTAGGCATTTGACGAGTCCAAAGACACCAACCTCACTTGATTTCTTGGTTCTGTACTCTAATAAGGTTCTTGGCATAGTTCAAGAATTCAAGTTAATGAATTCAACCCCATCCAAAGTAATAGCATAATCTTCTATAGAAGAGTTACCAACATAATTTAAGAAAACAGACAGGTTTCATTCTACTTGTATCATTAGTATTCCACTTACCTTTGAGAATAACAAAGCTACGAGTAGTCAACCCGCTTTAGTGGCTCTGCTTAAGCGCCCCCTCTTTCCATTTTGAAATAGAGTACTGTTATTACTACCAAAATACATATAAAGAGTTATTGCATATACAAATACTTATCAAGACATCCTACATCATATATGTTACTTACATTATGGTGGAATCCTTGAACCACCTCCCAGAACCACTGGATAAAAGGTGATGCATTGCTGTAGCCGGAGTATTCTGTATTTGCCCTCAAATCTTCCACTACAATAAACCATAAGACAATTAGAAGTTAATATAACCACACAACTGCAAAGTGCGGATATCAAACAACATATACTTACAATCAATATCTGGAAGTCCACTAATAAGCAACTCCAAGTCTGAACCAACAGAGATCCACCCAAAGAATCATCCAAGTACAATATAACTATATATTTAAGTGTGCATGTACATGCACACATATCCTTGTGCATGAAAACATGTCAAAAGACACAAGTTCTATGTTATTGAAGATGTAAACTACAAGAATGCATTGAACATAGATAGGAGTGTTTTCTTGTACTTTAGATAGGATGCCTACATGGATAATGGATAACTTGTAGTCATCTACTTTATATCTGCTGGCAATTGTCCTATG